>JAWPHD010000337.1:0-502079 GCA_037043455.1 Cyrtodaria siliqua
ACATGTTATTTAGGAGTTCGTTAGGGAGAATGTCTATCACCATTTGTGTTTGCTAGGCATTTGAATGACATGGAAGATTATTTCATAGCTAACGATGTACCAGGTATTACTCTGGGAGATTTTAAATTATTGTTTCTGTAACTTGCTGACGATATTGTACTTTTTTCACAAACCGTTGACGGTTTACAGAAAGGTTTAGATGTATTATATGATTATTGTAGTAAATGGAGATTAAAAGTTAACAAAAATAAAACGCAAATAATGATATTTAGAAAAGGCGGCAGTCTACCAAGAAACTTAATATTTAGATATGATGGAAATATTATTGAAATAATAGACAGTTTTGTATATTTAGGAATTGTTTTTACGTCTGGAGTTTTTTTTTACAACAGCATTTAATACATTGCTGGGCAAGCGGGAAAAGCAATTTTTTATATTAGAGAACTATATATACAAGTGTACAGAAATTTCACCGAAACATATGTTAAATCTGTTTAAAACCAGTTTTACAATATTTTTGCGAGTTTTTTGGTTGTTTTTTAATTCAAATGTTATAGAACGTGTGCATCTAAAATGTTGTAAAAATTCAATGGGGGTGAAAAATCAACTCAAAATGACTTTATTTATGGTGAGTTAGGTAGAACAACCTTACGACAGACAAGATATACAATATACAGACAAGTCGGCTGTTGTGAGGCCCTCTTTATAGGACCGTGTTGTTGGGACGTCCCCACAAAAGTTATATAGTCTTACATATATAACAATTATTATTAAACACATTTTCTTTAACGGGAGAATACCTCTGGATGTTATACACTGGTATGGTTTGTATATTCAATGCCACTATAGTCTTACATATATAACTCTAGTTTGTCGGGCTTATTCATGCATTTCAAGTCAGCTACGCCCCTTTTATGTGATACAACTTAGTTAGGTACTAGTTTTATTCCATCTGAAAAGTCAACAAAATCTATAACCGGCTACGGCAACAAGTGCCCAAAACAACAGCTACGTGTATGCATAGTTTAGACATGAGAAATGTCAACCATATAGTACATGACAGTAATTCAACACTATTGGTATGAACATAATTTCAGACGGTATACGTATATGACAGAAACTGTGCCCTTTATGTATTACGGGTGAAATAAATCGGTCCATAGAATAGCCCATTTATCCATCTAGAGCACACGAGACATCATTTCTAAAACAAAATAAGGCATGTTATCACATCATCCACATTTCAAATAATTTAACTGATTTTTCATCGTTTACGTAACAAATGATACTAATTAAATATACCTTATTATCAGCTCAGTGTTTAGAATACATGTCTGTCAACCAGAACGTCATTTTTTTGTCTACCTGTGTACAGGTACGAAGTGCTCTATTCGATGTCTATAAAGTAAATGGTGTTCTGCGCTATATTTGATCACTGAATTACAGGAATTCGCCAAGATCTGGTGAATATAAAATTACCAATAAATCCACGCCTACACAGAGGAATGTGATTTTAATATGGGGTGTGTAGCTTTAATGAGAGTGTAACCCTACGTACGCCGGATAATTCTTGGTACGTCGGACGCCAACATTTTTAGTTTTCGGTACTCGTTTGTTTGGCCATATGAACATGATCCTTCCTTTATTTTAATGTGTTATTGGTGGCTAAACGTTTAAACAATAAATTCCTTTTAATATCATTGTCAAAATGTACAATGTTGTACGAGGGTGCTTCAAAAAGTTATGTCACTAGGCATATATCCTTTGAACTGGATATTACACTGAGATACAGTAGTGTATGTATAGTACTACTGGGTTCGTTCTCTTAAATTCCACAACAAAAATGAAAAAGATCCAGTTATTTATACCCCTGAATTATCTCCCCCTATCACACCTTTTGGATACTGGCATCTCTGAAAATGTCCTTGCTACAAAACTTTGTAAAAATGATTTGAATACTTCTATGCTTTTAAATTTTCTTGTACGCGATCTGTTGTTATTCGCCCATAATCCATGAAAATGATTGTCGAGAATTCGGAAAGGTCTTGCTGCAAACCAGATATGAGTGAATGCATATCCCTTAATTTTAGCAGAAATAACACTGATTTTCTTCATTTTGTTTACGGAAATGTTATAATATCCTTTAAATGTCGTAATTATTTTAATAGTATTAATATGTTTTCATATTTTTTTACAAATCCTAATCCTTCAGTGTTTAAATTTTATATTCAACACATTATTGTAGAATTTTGTACAATGTTTAGTGAAAATATTGATCATCCATAAACGCTATTTCAGAAGACTGCCCTTCCATTTAATCTCCATTTATCATTAAATTAATTTTACACGTTAGCTTAAAATGTTAATTTCTAAGACAATGCCTTTTCATCTACCATGCTTAAATTCTGAATCTTGTAATGCACAGATATAACTGGTAATGTATGAGACATTTCAAAGGTCTTCGACAAGTACTTAAAGAGACACAGGCATTTAAAAAAGTAACAATTAACATACCTGAAAAAACTCAAGACGAAAATGCCTCAGTATGTATAAGTGATGTGTATTAAATGTTGCATAACTTTCGTCACAAAAAAGATAAAGCATTCATTTTACCATCAATGGAATGGTATTGAAACTTTCTTTCATTTGGTACCAAACATCAACACTCACAACGAGCACATAATTGTTAAAACGCGTTAGTGACAGAACTTATTGAATGACCCTCGTATTTATTTCAAATTATGACTTACGTTTGAAAGAATTACATCTTCACGCGTTCCGGTCGGATGATTATTCGCAGAGTTACTGCTGTTTTTTGTACTTATAACAACCGTGGCCGCTCAACTCCTTTTACAGTTTTCATAAAATGTTCTTGATATAAAAAAGGTAACAATATTAAGCAATTGTATATCAACATGTTTATAATTAACATAAAAGATTCAAAGCAGTAATACTATTTGACTTTCTGTTTTAAATCGGACTCATATTTCTTCTCGTGGCCAAATATTATAAACAAGAGGCCCAAGCCTGTATCGCTCTACTGGCTACCCACTGGGCGAGGTCAAATTTGACCCCAGGTTTACCATTTGAACAAACTTGGTAGAGGATCCAAAAGCTGATAATAAATAAAAAATATTAAACCTTTTATCTCTTGTAGTTTCAGAGAAGAAGATTTTTGAAGTTCTTCTCTATAACTCTATGTAAAACTGATCCAACAAGGGTCTCTAAGCTCCCAATACCAAGGTTCTTTATGGGGGAGGGGGTGGGGTGGTGGGGGGGGGGCCATCAACCAAGGTTTCGTATGAAAAAAAATAATATATATATATATATGCCTCCAGTGAGATTTGAACCCACGACCCTTTGAGTTTGCAGTGTACATTACCAAATATTGAAAAGAGGGCCATAACTCCCGTGTTACTAGTTCGATCTGGCTGGTTCTCAAACTCGTTAGCGGTTTCATTGGCATCATCAATCTGGCCAAGTTTGGGAAAGATCGAATACAAAACGAAGGCGCTAGAGTGTTCACAAGGCTGAAAATGGCATATTTCAATAATTCAAGGGCGAATAACTCTGGTGTTCCAGGTCCGATATAGCTGGTTTTCGAACTTGTCTGAGCTTTCATTGATATAAACAATCTCTTAAAGTTTGGTAAAGATCGGATGACGAGGCAAAATATAGCATATTAAACTAAATCAAGGGCCATAACTCCGCTGTTATTTGTTTGATCTGGCTGATATTAACAATGAGGTAAAGTTTCGTAAAGACCGGATGAAAAAAGGCCCTATCGTCGTAACGAGGCAAAATATAGCATTTTTAATTAAAGCAAGGGCCATAACTCCGCTGTTACTTGTCCGATCTGGCTGGTTTTCGTACTTTTCCGAGATTTCACCAATATTAACAATCTGGTAAAGTTTGGTAAATATCGGATGAAAAATAAAGGCCCTGTCGTCTTAACGAGGCAAATTATTGCATTTTTAACTAAATCAATGGCCATAACTCCACAGTTACTGGTCCGATCTGGCTGCTTTTCGAACTTTTCATTGATATTAACAATCTGTAAAGTTTGATAAAGATCGGATGAAAAATGAAGGCCCTATCGTCTTAACGAGACAAAAGTTAACGACGACGGACGGACGACGGACAGACGGACGGCGGACAAGTCGGCATCCCATAAGCTCTGCTGGCCTTCGGTGCGGGTTACCACCAATGGGTTTGCAGTTTTGTGTGTGTGTGTGTTTATGCATGTGTGTGTTTATGTATTTCACGACGAGGTGCTCATTCGGACAAGATGGTGCATTCACCTCGAAATTTTAATCGGATATTTGGTCCTACTTTAGTACTTGTGGTAGTGTTTGCTGGAATTACATTGACTTACACGTTGTTTCATAATGTGAGTACCGTTCATTTGTTTTTGTTAACTATGCAAATTACTACGTTTTATATAAAACTTTTAATGGTCGTTATAAAATAATTTTACAACGGGCATACGTTTTGTTTTGAAACTAAACTTTTCAACCAAACTTGTTATGTTAATTATGAAAGAAAATGATTGTCTTTTATGAAATCGAAAAGCACATTTTATCAATAACTAAATAAAAAAGAGTATGATAATGGACCTTTGGAAACGGCCGAGCACCGACACATACGAAATATTGCAGTCTCGGTTTGATTGAGACTGTTCATGAGCGGTAGTGAAATATGCTAGCTACCGCTCACGCCCTCTAGCCCCGGGTTGAGCAGAACTCAATATTCATAAAATTAATAGTACACAATTTTAACCATCCCGAAGATGGCATGCATACGGCGGTGGACATGGAGTTATATGCTTCCCCATGTCGTACGGCGTATGGTCCCAGTATCTAATACAATTAAATGCCCCGAAGAGCGAAATAAACATAATGGAATTTAGTTGGGAACAATTACATGAACACGCAATATAATGGTGTCTACATCACCGATGATTTAACGCTGTTAGGTTGAAGTTGAAATCCATTCTTTATGAAGCTGATGGTGTTTCAAAGGTTCACTCTCGTGATGGAAATATTCACTGCATTAAGGATGGAAAGCAGTTCACAGTGGCGGCTCCCGATGATTTACATCAACTGGACTCTTTTGCGACAAGGACTATCACAACCTGATTTATATGGTGATGTGATTAATAAACTTCGTAAGATTCTTGGTCATGATCACGTTCATACTATCTTTGTTAAACTTGTTACAAAGTTTATCAAAAGACGTTATGACCCTATCATTTTGCAACGTACTGCATGCTTGATGGTGGACCCTTTTGCAGTTCGCCACTATGCTTTCCTCTTTAATTGTACGATGACCGGACAGGCTGTGGACCCTATGATGACGCCTACCTAAAGCCCATTGGGACGGTGGCGTTTGATGTTTGTCTGTGATCTTTCTTGTCGTGCCCTTAATGGTTTATTCTCTTGTTGCACTGGCTTCTGCCAAGTCATTGAGTACCTAAATTGTGGCTTTCTAGACTATTGTTATTTACCCGAGCATATTTGTGTTTTACTTATATTGCCTACTGATGCTGCCTTGTTGGTTACAGATTAGATCATGGCGGGGATTGCTTTATTTACACTGTCCTGTTTTAATGGGATGACAGTAGGGTAAGTGTGAGGTTTGGTGCACCCTAGAACTGGTTTAAACCTCCAGTGGTCTACTTTGCCACTGACCGTTCCAAGGCGGTAGCCCTATTATCAACCATTTTGTGTTTGTGATGTCGTTTGCTTTTATTATTACCTTTGCCTTCTTGTTTGTCTGTTTGCGCGTTTGTTTCTGTGTTTTGTGGTTGACTGTCCTCTTTGAATGCTACTTTCCCTGTCCGATCTTTTTATATTGCTTTTGTATTGACGTTGACCTGAAGGAACTTGGGCTGGAATCCCTCCATTAGGAACAGGAGGATAGTGTTGTCATTACAGAACTTTCTAGACAGCATGTAAATAATTGCAAAACATTTTCAGACCAGTTGAAGTCTGATCATTTGTATTGCCCTATTAATGTAAATGATTAAAATTTGCCAATTTAAACATTTGTGGTCTTATTTAAAATTAAAATGTCCTGACTTTGAATCTTTTATTAAAGATTAGGATATTATTTGTTTATCAGAAACAAACCTTGATGTTTTTGATAAAATTGTTTCAGTTATTTTAAATACTACTGTATGGTGTTAATAGAAAATTTACGAAGAATAATTCTGGAGGGTTTGGAGTTTTAATTAAAAATGAGCTTTGGTCTCATGTTCAGTTTTTAGATTGTTCAAGTGAAAATTGTACTTGGTTTAAATTTGATAAAAATGTTGGTAATGACCATTATATTTTTGGTGCAGTTTATATTCCACCTGAAAGATCTAGTTATGCTTCTATGAATAGCTTTGATAAATTAGAAAGTGATATTGAATTTGTGCTGATGATAATTATATATGCTTAATAGGTGATTTTAATGCACGTAGTGGGTTACTACCTGATTTTATTGGTATAGATGATCAAATAACACAATCGTTTAGATTATCAAACTCGTATGCTTTTAAATAAGAATAATTTAGAAGTATTGGGTTTTCCTATCGAGAGATTTTCTGAGGATCTGGATCTGGCATTTACCTACGGTTACCTAAAAATAAATAGAATACATGTATCAAAAAAACAAATTAAAACAAAATTGCATTAAGTCAAATTAACTGAAAGCCACCAACAGGAATGACATGAAAACATGTACATTACACTCTTATGAAAACATGTACATTACATTGCAACAACTACACATGTGTTCATTACATATGGGTAAACAGTTCATATTCTGATGAATTTACCAACTGACATAATGTTAAATTATTTAATTAACCCACAATGTCCACAAATGCACACACATTCTGATAGTTCACCTTTCATGTTAAAACATCCATTGTTCTTAATGGATTACTAGCTGGGCAATCCCCATTATTCCAACTGACATCTGTGCATGAGAAGTTCCAAAATCTATTTTTAGTAGCATAGTGAATGGATTCAGAAAACCTCTAGATGTGATACAGGGTTTTGTATTCCATTGTAGGAAAATGAAGTTACTAGATATATAATTATTGATAGGTATATAATAAATGAGTATATTAAATACTCTAAAAGTATTATGCTACCTTTGTATTGCACATTGATTAATATCATATTAAGCAATATGCTATTATGCAATATGTATTATGCTACCTTTGTATTGCACATTGCTTAATATCACATTGCTTAACATTGCCATTGAAAATGGATTGCCATTGAAAATGGCAATGTTCCAGATACCTGGTGTACCGGCATTACATTACCAACATTTAAGAATAAAGGGAGCCCAAAATGATCCTGATAATTATAGGGGAATAGCAATTTTGAGTTGCCTTGGTTAGCTCTTCACTGCTGTGTTAAATGAAAGAATAAATTTGTTTCTTGAGGACTCAGGACTATTAATAGAAGAACAGGCTGATCATATAGTTTCTTTGAAGATTCTAATTGTTATCTATTTATTTAACAAACACGGCTATTTTGCTCATTTATTGATTTCAAGAAGGCGTTGGCTAGTGTAACTAGGACAGCTCTCTGGAGAAAGTTATTAAACAATAAAATTGCTGGAAATGTATAAAAAGTTATTTGCAATATGTTCGAAAAACGAACATATTGTGTGAAAGTCAATAATACACTGGAACTTTTACTAGCATGCTCGGTGTTAGACAAGTCGAAAACCTCTCACCGATTTTGTTTTATCTTTTTCTAAATGATTTGCTATTGTTCATGTCAAAAAGCTATGAAGGTCTTCACATATCTTACCACTGAGATCCATACTCTTGTGGATACTGTGAAAACAGAAAACTTGCACAAAATTATATTTACTTTTATATGCTGCTGATACAGTAATTTTTGCAGTGAGACAAACTGAGCTTCAGATTGCATTTAATAGCCTGTATGACTACTGTGAATTATGGTATTTGACTGTTAATACTGACAAAACAAAGGCTGTTGTTTTTCTCAAGGTAAAATTAGAAATACACCTGTATTGTATTTCAATAATAACCTCCTGAAAGTTGTTGATGGTTTTAGGTATTTGTATATTAGGTTTAATTTGAATGTTAAATTTAATAAGACCAAAACACATCATATTGATCAAGTAAGAAAATCTATGTTTGCTGTTATGTTGAAAATACGAAAACTGAATCTTCCAATCGATATTCAATTAAATACTTTTGATAGTATGGTGTCATCCGTTTTACTGTATGGGTATGAGGTCTGGGGCTTTGAGGACAAAGCTATTATAACACAATTTCAAGTGAAGTTGTGTAAGTTAACTCTTAAACTAAAACAATCTACCCCGAATATTATGGTTCTTTGCGAATTAGATGCTTTTCCTATAGAACTCAAAATATATTCTAGAATGTTAACTTTTTGGAGTAAAATAGTAACTGGCAAACCTGACAAGATTTGCTCTTCTACAAAATTATATACTGCCTGTATATTAAAGATATATCATTGTCATTGGTTTGAGAAGGTTAAATCCCTTTTGGACGATATAGGTTGTTCAGAGAACTGGATTTCTCAAACTGTGACAAATCTAGATATATTTAAAAATGAAGTTAAAACAAAATAAAGTTAAAACAATGTTAAAGGACCAACCAATTTCTACAGTCATGGAACAGCAGTTTAAACGATTCTGTAAATAAAAGACTTGGTAGACTGTGTGATAAAGAAAGATGAAAATATCGGACAGGGAAAGCAGCATTCAAGGACGACAGTCAACCACAAAACACAAAAACAAACACGCAAACAGACAAACGAGAAAGCAAAAGTAATAAAAAAACGCAAACGCAAAATGGTTGACAATAGGGCTACCGCCTTGGAACGGTCAATGGCAACAAAAGCCACTGAGGGTTTAAACCGGTTCTAGGGTGCACCAAACTTCACACTTACACTTCTGTCATCCCATTCAAACAGGACAGTGAAAATAAAGAAATCCCCGCCATGATCTAATATCTAACCAACAAGGCAGCATCAATAGGCAATATAAGTAAAACACAAATATGCTCGTGTAAATATAATACAAAAAAGAAAATAGCCTAGAAAGCCACAATGAAGGTACAGAAGCCAGTGCAACAATAGAATAAACCATTACGGGCACGACAAGAAAGATCAATGATAGACAAACATCAAACGCCACCGTCCTAATGGGCTTTAGGTAGGCGTCATCATAGGGTTCACATAGACCGGTCATCGTACAATTAAAGAGGAAAGCATAGTGGCGAACTGTAAAAGGGTCCACCACCAAGCATGCAGTACGTCATAACCTCTTTTGATAAACGTTTTAACAAGTTTAACAAATATAGTATGAAAGTGATCATGACCAAGAATCTTACGAAGTTTATAAATCACGTCACCATAGAAGTCAGGTTGTCATAGTCCTCGTCGCAGAAGAGTCCTTAAATTACTTTAATGTTTGGAAAGAAGATCAGGGTTACGATAATTAAATTTTGCAAAGGTTTTACGATGTTTATGGTAACGGTAACCCTGATTGAATAGCGTTTGTTTTAGTTATACAAAGATTACGAATATTAAAGTCCAAGTACAAGCTCTTGAAAAACGAATAAGTTGAGACACATACACCCCATAAGAAGTTGCTCGGGGAACATCCCCATCCAAGTGGGGATAATTAACAATGTCAAAATTAAAATCATCTCTCTTGTCATAGATTTTGCTAATTATTTCACCATTTTCAATCTAGAGATCTTAAGAAAAGAAGCGTTATTATCAGATATATTAGCTTTGTTAAGCTGAAGTTCTTTAGGATAAATATTATTATCCATAGTTGGAAAGAAAGGGTTGTCAATGTTCAATATGTCATCAAGATACCGAGAGATGTCATTAAAGGCTTCAATAACATCTGCATGGGTATCTGGTGAAAGACTCAACACGAAATCTCTTTCATAGCAAAATTAAAACAAATCTGCGACAAGTGGTGCACAGTTCGTACCATAGGGATACCAACAATTGGTCTAAAATGAGATAGGTGACGAATTTAAGTATCTTTTCAACTATACTTTTTCAAAACTCAAAGAGAAAAAAGCATATATCCCATTTATTACAGAGGCCCAAATGTTCTCAAATTTCAGATGCTTATCTGTAATACTGATGGAACTACTTTGATAAAATTATCAAGTGTTGTTAAATCAATTATGCTGCAGTTTAAATCTTCCTTAATACATTCCTCTCATTATTACTAATTAGAATAGCTAGTATGTAGTTTATTGTGCTTTCAAACCAGTTTGTAGTGTTATATGTGTTTTATTTATATTTATGCTTTTTCCATGCTCTGTTGTATGTTCATTTCTAGTTTGTTTGTTAACTCTTATGCCCATATGGGCCTTGAGATTATAAATAAACTTGTAAACTTGTAAACTTGATATTTCTGCCATATTCGTGTTAGTTCACCGAATCTCCCGATACGTTACATGAATCAACCGATATCAACTTATATCGAAATCAAGTATTCCTTATTTTTGTATGTTAACTTTTTAACGGTGTGTTGACATGTTTGTTATGTTAAGGTGTATCACATATATAAATTACAGCACAGAAATGGTGGCCTTGGGTATAGTCGCATAATGGCGGCAGTTAAATAATTATCATATCTTTCAGTAAAACAGACATATTCACTTATTTCTTGTACCATTTTTAGTTGATATTACGTTGTTGATCTATTTGTGACAGTTTCAAGCACTGTGACGGTCGTGTTAAAGTTATCAGTTATGAATTGTGTTTTTTTATGTATAGGATACAGGCTATGAAGAGAAATCGTCATCATTAAGAAACCGAAAGGGAGGGAGCGTAGTGAAAGGCCAGGAGATAAGTCGGAACCATCTCTGGCGGCAAATTCTGGTGAGGATTTTTAAAATCTATGATACCTAACACAATATATTCAGCCTGATATACTTTTGAGAGTGGCAGTTTATGCCCTGATTTGGGGCAAAACAGTAAAAAATTAAACAATATCGCTGAAAACTGGAGATTATTTAAAACAAATCATTTGATGCATTTTAAAGCATGTTCATGATATTAAATTATTCTAAATACTTTATCTTATAGTAAACAAAAGGTTTGTATTGATTGCTTTATTTCTATTACAATATGTTGGGCTAAAACTTTGGATTTTTATGAAAAGATCAATAAAAACTGGAATAATTGTATATATATAAAAAAAGTACACTACTGTATTTATAAAACATATTTTGGTTTTGATATTAAATATAACGAATCTTCTTACACTTTCCACCAGTTATCTTGAAGGAACTTTATTTCGAACACTATTTTGTCTCAAAATTTCAAACGATAACCAATATTGCTGAAAACTGAAGTTCATTTTTCAAAAATCATAATATGGTATTTGATGAAGGATGCTTTTATTATTAATATGTTTTAAAGTATTTGACTTACAATAAGTTCATTCGGTGGAAAAATCGCTGAAAACTGGATTCTTTCCGGAGGAAAATACACATGCTATATAGAAGTCGATAACTATGTTATGCGCAAATGAGAATATGGACAATTCGGATTTGCTCTGCGTAAAGTAAGAAATTTTAAAATTCGCGGCATTATCGGAATTTTCGAAATGCGCGGTTAAATTCCGGAATCGTCCGTGCGCAGAGTAGGAATTTGGACTAAGTAGGAATATTTTGATTCTAGCTGTTAATACTGACGGCAAAGGCCTTCGTTAATGATGGAAGAACTTGTGGCTCAAACCTAAAATAAAATCTATAACGTATGTTGAAAGTGCAAGTATACGCGTAATGCAACGTTTTCTATCAAATGTATATTAATATCCATTATTTATAAGGTATCATTCAAATATGCAATTTCATTACTAGCAATGCCATAAATTGGTAATTTGTTCTCAAATGGTTGGTGTAAATGATCGCTGTTAGTACATTTGGCAGATGAACAGGTGTTCTGGACAATACTACAAGTTGACATTAAATATATGTATATACCTTATCAGTATATTACTTTAGTAAATATGATTAAAACATGCAAATGCAATTATTAGTAGTAGTGGCATAACACCTGAGGCATTTATTGAGCAACTGGTGTGTTTATTGTTTGACAGATGTTAGATATTTGATTTATTTTGCATTTACAAGTAAATATGAAGGAATATAGCACACAAACCAGGGTCCAATGTTTGTATGAAGAAATCATAGGAAACTCTGTGAAATATATTATATATGGAATGCCCGATTTGACCCGTTATTAGAAATAT
The DNA here is from genome assembly GCA_037043455.1 of Cyrtodaria siliqua. Taxonomy (NCBI): domain Eukaryota; kingdom Metazoa; phylum Mollusca; class Bivalvia; order Adapedonta; family Hiatellidae; genus Cyrtodaria; species Cyrtodaria siliqua. Next base: position 12,292 of record JAWPHD010000337.1, read on the forward strand.
TATTGTCTGCGTTGCGTTTATTTATTTTAATTTTTAGCCAGATTGCGCAGCAATTCCAGGCTGAGAGTTTGGCGATTTTCGTCAGTCCGTCATTATATCTGTCTGTATATCTGTCTGTCTGTCTGTCCGTCCGTCCGTCCGTCCGTCTACACGTTTTGTTTAATGTTTTTATTTTTCCTCATTTCTAAAAAAATGGCATACATGTTCGTTGTCATTACACACTGGGATATGAAAAGAACCACAATGCTGTCATGTATTTCACCTGAATTATCCCGCTCTCCCATTGTACATTTTACTTAGAATATTCAGTTAAAATGGTGAATTTGCAATCCGGCGTTTGCACCACTGTTGGCGCTTCACTTGTTTATATATGCTGATAAAACACATAACAGGAATCGAAGCCCGCTTATTAAGATATAAACTGGTTAAAACACTGGTAGGAAATAATATAAAAACAAACATTTGACCCATTTACTGCAGATGTTCCTCTATAATAAAATGAAATATGGTTAATCCTAAATCACCTCCTTTAAACTGAATATCATCTGAAATTTAAGTAACTATAAATCAGCATTAACATTAAATATTTCCAAAATGTTTTTTTGCAAACACATATGTAGTGGTAATGCTAGTAAAACATGATGACAAAATCATTTTAGTTGGCATATTTAGAATTCGGAACATCGGAAGCTGCACTAATTCGAAGTATTTAAAAAAATCCAAAACAAAAAGTTAGAGTTTGCTTCAATGACATTGGAAAAAGTGAAATTAGAACCTGTGTTTGTAAAGCATTGCCTGGAGTGCGTGTATTTGGGTGTGCTAATGAGTGACGGAATGTGCTAATCATAATGGAACCAGTATAACAATAATTATTTCAGAAGTTAGTTAAAGATTGGACACTGACAACAGAAACTGTTGAAAACATGGAATATCTTTAAAAAAGATAGTCGGTGCGTTTGAGGAAGTGAAATAATTTTAATAGCGAAATGTAAGATAGAGAGTAGAGCAATATAACGTTTTCTATCGGTATTCCGATTAAAGGAAATCACGGCGATATGTAATTTTTAATAGGGTTTCTTTATCAGTTACCGTGTAAAATTAACGGACTTTGCAAGATAACAGAATAATTTATTTGCAATTTCAGCATTTCTATTTCTTTCTTCATCTTTTCCGGTCATGATTGAAGTACAGCGTAAGAAATCACCTAACGATATACCAACTACACTCTATAAACACATCTACTAGTTTCCTTTGGCCTCGTCAGACAAATTTAGCCAATCAGCATTCAGTTTAATAAACACTGTACAACATAGGCTTTCATAATTTATGTATTGCTTTCAACTACGAGTTTTGATAGGCACACATCCTGCGAGGCCAAAAGCCAGCTTAAACGGCGCGTCTAAAAACATTAGAAGAGTTCGCTAGTCGAATGTATGGTTCAAAGATATGTCAGACATGATTTAAATAATATTATAATATGAATAAGGGATTGTTATGATATATTGATGAAATTAAGTACTATGCAATGTTCATGGCATTGCACATATGTGTTCAGTAAGCCTGATAAGTTGAGACACATGCCAAACTGGAAGTATAAGCCTTCCTGAAAGTAACTGCAACATAAAAAGTATTATCATGTTCTGATATATACATATATTGCACAGACGACACATAGTCCAAAGAATTCTAGATAAAGGAAATGTGCGGTTTAACGTGTTTTTTTTATTAACAAAAGTCTTTTTTTTAAGTGTATGCGTCATGGCAATACTTATTATGAGAACACATTTGGATTATGTATTACATATAAATACATGAATTAAACATTGCATATTGCAACGCAAAATCTTAAAAGTTGTCTATTTTAATACTTTTTAATTACAGTGTATACATATTTTAAGGATTTTTAAACCTGAATTACCCCACCCATATACAAAACAATGAAGAATTCTGCATATGAAATGAAAAAATAGTAGTATATGCATTTGCGCGAACCATTTTTGTGTTACTGAAAAAGGAATCGACGAAGATGAATTGATTTGAATTTGCGCGAACCATTTTTGTGTTACTGAAAAAAGAATCGACGAAGATGAATTGATTTGAATTGGGATTTTACGGCGTACCAACACTAACATGTTATATGGCGCAAACAGGAAGGAACATTCGACCCGGCTCACTCTTCATTTACATCTAGATAAAAAATTGCAGAATGTGCCCAGAACCTTCTTACCTGAAGAACTGCAGAGTTGCTGCAAATTATCTAGTAAACACTCCATTTTCCGCTGGAGCCACGATCACTGCCACCACTGAAGTAGCACCTGAAACAATACAGGTTTCATGATGAAAATAATGAACAAAAATAACAAAAAACATGAATTCGGTGAAATTTTACCCCTATGCCTGGATATGCAGTGGTCAAATTCTTGCCCGGGAACTACACGGCGTCGAAAAATATTTAGGGTGATACCCAGATCACTGTACTAACTACTTACCATGGCAACAATTGTTAGTATTGGTGCAGTTGTTACAATATCATCTGTTTAGGATATGTATCTAAACATAGGTTGTGATATTCTCCGTACTTGATTTAGAGTATGGAATTAACCTAGGATAGTAAGCATCAACCCTACTTTTCCGCATGCAAGTGCAAGTAGTATGATTATTACCTAAAGGTGTATTGCTAATGAAGAGAGAGACAGGGAGTGTGTGTGTGGGGGTGGTTGTGGGGAGGGTTGGATATATAGGCATTTAGGAACCTGCTCTACTGACGAATAGACACCTATGTTTCTTTAACATGATGGGATAAAAAAACATGCGATACACGGGATCGCCTGGTTTACGTCCCCATCCGACGGACGAGGGTAAAAGTGTCTTGCCCAAGAACACACCGACAAAATGCACTGGCTTCGGTGAGGCTTGACCCAGGATCCTCTGAATTTAAAGTCCCCCGAGCTATCCACTGCATCAACAGGCTGTATGCGCTCAAGCAGGATGACTGGATTAAAATACATACAACTAAAATGTTAATCCGCCATAAAGGTTATATCCAAGAAGCTGGGTTCACAACGGGCACTCTCATCTAACAAGTTATCATCAAGTTCATGTATGTCGAGTTGCAATATGCCTGCAAGCCTTATATATGCCCAGCTCATTGCTGTTTTGATGAACTTGGCAATTAATGCCCTGGGATAAAACAGGGCAATTAAGAATACTCAGTACATATTATCTGATTTAAATAATATAACTTAATGTGACAATATAACATACATATAAGATATAAAAAAAAAGTAAACGCTTCCAGATAAGAATCGGTACCCAGTGCATCGAGATAGATTACATTTAGTGATCACGGTTAGTTTACTGATGTTTACTCTAAAAGCTATATCCGACATACAGGTGATACTGCAGTTAAAGTAGCTATCCCGCCAACAACAGCCACATTGTACAACATATGTACATCGTTTCTAAACCTACTGACCACGAGGTATATACATAACTTACATCGTTTGAGAATCAAAACTCTATAGATACAATATAAAAAGCTTTAACCAGTCAGACAAAAGAAAATGGATAATTCATTTTACACTTATTCAATTACGGATATTACAAAAACCCATGAATAAACATATACTTTTAAGCGACACATATGCATTATTGTATGAGATGAACACCTGGATAGAGTACAGAGTTTTGATAAACTGTTTCTGTAGTGTATTTTTTCGTAATTTGGCGGGTTATTTTAAAATTTGTATAACAAACACCTAAAAATCAACAGTTAAACCGTAAAATGCCTTTTCTTTTTCTTTCTGTTTTTTTTTTGCAACTTGTCGAAAATGCAGTGGTCTACTTTGTGATTTTAGTTCGTGAAGTTATTCAATATGCGATTTGTAAACATGGTTAAGTCTTCATAATGGAATACCTTATCAAAAGTCACATTCTTTATATATTTCAGTTCGCTTAAAACGTTTGAAGTGATTTTATGAAAAGTGTACAATTTCAAGCCATAAACAAGAGACCCATTCGCCTTGTCTCAAAGTGTCCTCATGTTTTAAGAAACAACAACAATTTCTTTATACAAATCTGTAAAACTGCGACCCCCGTAGTGGCCATATTTGACCACATTGTAGCCATTTGAACAAACTAGGTAGAGGATCAAAACATTATGGTACATGCGAACTATTATTTAGCTTTTGAAGTATCAGAGAAGCTGTTTGAATATGTTTCCCTATATAATTCAATGTTATAGTGTGACCCCCAGGACAGGACCAAATTTGATTCCAGGCTTGATTCAAGGTACACCATTTAAATTATTTGGTACAGGACAATAATAGCTTATTACACCTCTAGCTCTTGTGGATTCAGAGAAGATGTTTATTATAGCCGTTCCTACAAAACTCGATGTAAATATGTGGCCCACGGGACCGGGCGAAATTTGACCATAAGATCACCATTTGAACAAAATAAATAGGTAGAGATCGAAACCCTTATTCTACATGCATCGTATTAGACCTCTAGCTCTTGTAGTATCAGAAAAAGAATATTTTTATGGACTTTCCTATATAACTCTTTGTAAAACTTCAACCCCAGAACCGGGCCATAGTTGGACACAGAGTCACGATTTGAACAAAAGTGGTAGAAAACTATAACCTTGTACAATATGCAAAATAGTAGACCTCTGGCTCTTGTTTTTTTTAAAGAAGAGATTTTACAGATGTTTCTATAGGAATCTATGTAAATATATGACCCCTGGTGCGGAGCCAGATATGACCCCAGGGTCAACATTTTAACAAACTTGCTAGTGGACCTTCATGCATAATATGGGACCTCTAGTTCTTACAATTTTAGAGAAAATTATTTATTTTTTAAAGATTTCCTATATAACTGTATGAAAAAAGGTTACCCCAGGGCTGGGCCATATTTACCCCGGGATCACCATTTTATAAATACTTGGTAGAGGACCCTAAATGTATAATACATGCAAAATATTAGACCTGTAGCTCTTCTAGTTTCAGCGAAAACGATAACTCTAGTAACAGGAATCAGCTACCCTGTTCACACTGATATCATGGATCTTTTGTTTCTCTACAAGGTACTCAATAACATGGTACTAGTAAGAATTTGTCCCTTGAGATGGTAACAAAAAAGTGTATGGCTCACGGTCTAATAGTTGGCTTAAGTATGGGGAAAATGCCAAGCGTTTTAAAAAATATATACCATACGTGGGATGTCTGCTCACTAGTCTTAACGGAACAACTGTCTTTTTTATTGTAACATTTCTGTTGAACGACGAGTATGCTAGTTAACGTTAACGTCAAGAATGTATTTTGCTGAACTATCAAATGCCAACGCGATATACTCATTGTGATTTTTGGGGATATGCACAGTATTCGTGATTAACTTACACATATATACTCATTGTGATTTTTGGGGATATGCACAGTATTCGTGATTAACTTACACATATGATATAATGGAAATGTAAACATGTAATCTTCTGGCGCGAATACCCCCACCTTAGAAAATCTTTGACTTAGAACTTGTCAGAGACAGGGGTTACATTATCGCTAAAACTACCAAACTTCTTGTGTTTAAAATCTCTCACAACAAAACATTTTCTTCTTCTCAACGTTTTGGTGCTTAATCTCAATGCTTTAAACCAAGTTGTAGTTTCAAGGGTCACATAAAAGAAATGTGGTTCGTTGGGAAGAACAGAAATGTGTGAAAACTAGAGATCTTTTTTTTTTAAATCAATTATCCAACCTATGCTGAACGAATTAGAATAACTTAAAAAAATGAAAACATATGCATATGTCGTCTGAAGTTAAAGGTTGGCAATATGAAAAGCTGTGTCCATATTCTGCGGAAACTGTTATAGTTAAACGTAAACCGGTATTCCTTACAATATAACTATTTATTAATGAATATTAAGGAAACGTTTGGTGTGATGTGACCTCATGATTCATGTAAAGATACTTATATTTAGATATCGGTGGTACATTTTCAATTGCTTTTGTTTTCTTAAATTTCGATTCGGTGGTTCCACTACTCCGGCCGATAAAGGCTCTGGGCGTTGTTTAACCACCCATAGGATATGTTGTCTGCATTTTAATTTAGTCTTTTTGCTATTACTTGTGATACGCAGGCTTCATAATTGCTGCTTCCAACTAAATTCCTTTGTGTTTATTTCGCTCTTCGAGGAATAGAATTTTGTTAGATACTGGGACCATACGCCACTGGACATGAGGGATTTAATAAGTATAAAGGTCGCTATAGGCAGCGCCATATGCATGACATCTTCTGGACGGTTTAAATTCTGTACTACTGAGCTCATGAATATTGAGTTCTGCTCAACCCGGTGCTAGGTGGCGTGAGCGGTAGCCAGCATATTTCACTACCCTCATGAACAGTATCAATCAAACAGAGACTGCAATATTTCGTATGTATCGTGCTTGGCCGTTTCCAAAGTTCCACTCTCATACTCTTTTACCAAAAGAAATAAAATGTATATGTGTGTGCAAGACAAGGAATTAGCACAATAAATGTGTATAGAATAAATATATTAGTTATGTAAAGATATGCATGAATGAATGACTGACTGAATGAACGAAGAACGAACGAACGAACGAACGAATGAACGTACGTACGAACGAACGATCAAACAAAAACAAACAAACAAATGAATAACGAACGAACAAATGAACGGGCGTACGAACGAACGAACGAACGAAAGCATGAATAAATCAATAAATAAATTTAAAAAAAAAAGATTGAAAGAATGAATGAATGAGGAATGAGTGAGTGAACGAGCGAGCGACGAGTGAGTGAGTTATTGAGTGATTGATAGAGTGAGTGAGTGAGTGAATGAGTGCGTGCGTGCGTGCCTGCGTGCGATCGAGCGAGCGAGCGTACTAACGAATTATCGAACAAACAGCGAAGCGAGACAGGTATCACTCGAAATGGTAATAGTTGTCGTTGTACCCGTGTTCTGCCCTGATGTCGTATGTGACAGGGGTAAATCGAGGTCAAAGGTTATGGAATATTCAATTGAAAAATTCAGTGTACATTTTTGAAAACCATTGTTATTTTGTTTAGCGTGAAGCATCCTTAGTTCATAATTTAAAATAAGTAAAAGGTTCAGTGGTAAGCTAATGTACGGAGATAGTTCTTCGTTCGTCGTCCGTCCGTCCGCCAATCCGCCATCAGTCCACCCATTTGCTGTCTAGCCGGACGAAGGTCTAATAGCCGCTCTATGAAATGCTACTCGAGTTTAAAATATTGCGAGCAGCAATGTATGGAAGACGGATTCGGCCATTTCGACTTCGCGACTTAGCGACTTTTCGCCCTGTCGACAAGGCGAAAAGTCGAAGGCGAAAAGTGGCCAACACGAAAAATCGAAGGCGAAAAGTCGCCAACCTGAAAAGTCGAAGGCGAAAAGTCGCAAACCCGCCGTTTTGGACGAAATTACGACTAGCAAAGTCGCCAATCCGATAGTGTAAAATTTCGACTTTTCGCCACGAAATTTCGTCTTAAAACGGCGGGTTTGCGACTTTTCGCCTTCAACTTTTCGGGTTTGCGACTTTTCGCCTTCGACTTTTCGGGTTGGCGACTTTCGTGTTGGCGACTTTTAGACTTCAAGATATATATCCCGTTTTGTTGACTCACTTGCAATAGTCATTTATGGAAGACGGATGCGGCCATTTCGACTTTTCGCCTTCGACTTTTCGCCTTCTCAATAACCAAAAGTCGCCTACCCGAAAAGTCGAAGGCGAAAAGTCGCAAACCCGCCGTTTTGGACGAAATTTCGTGGCGAAAAGTCGAAATTTTACAATATCGGATTGGCGACTTTGCGAGTCGAAATTTCGTCCAAAACGGCAGGTTTGCGACATTTCGCCTTCGATTTTCGGGTTGGTGACTTTTCGCCTTCGACTTTTCGTGTTGGCGACTTTTCGTCTTCGACTTTTCGCTTTGTATTAACAGGGCGAAAAGTCGCGAAGTCGCGAATCGAAATGGCCGCATCCGTCTTCCATAGCAAAGAGATTGTTATCACACGAAATGGTATTTTTCCGACTGTGTCGTGGTACCCATGTCCAGCCCTGATTTTGTATGTAATCGGGGTAAATTAAGGTCAAAAGTCATGAACTTTTTTCACAATAATTAAATAAAACATGACATGTAATTTTTGAAAAGCATTATTGTGTTTGTGTATGAAAATACCTTTATCTAACATGAGCCAAAGTTTCATAGTTGAGGTAATATATAATGATAACGCTTTTCCCGTCGTCCGTCCGTCCGCCTATCCGCCGTCTCATCTGCCCATACGGAATATGTTGATCACTCGACGAATTTTGAGTCGAGTTCAACATTTTGATAGTGTCATAGAGAATTGTATCACTCGAAAGGGTATTTACTTGCCTTTATCGTGGTACCCATGTTCAGTCTTGATTTTGGATGTGATGTGACAGGAATAAATTCAGGTCAACGGTCATGACCCTGTTTCACAAGAAATGAAAAACAAATGAATGTAACATTTAAAAAAATCTTATTTTTGGTTTATTTATAAAATCACATTTCGCGTACTATCACACATTAGCCAAAGGCTTAGAGAAAATCTCAGAGATGAAGTATTATAATGTGATCTCTTCGTTGGACGTCCGTCTGTCCGTCCGCTGATCTGCCATCTCTCCGCCATTTGTCTTTCAAGGCAAGGTATTTTTATTATTATTACTTTACTTTAAACGGTGTTTTCTCAGAAACAGTTTTGCCGAGTTTGATCAAACTGCACATAGGTGAACCTGATATCGTTGGTTTTCCAGTTTGCTAAAATAAGATGAGTGCGACATCCAAGATGGTCGCCATTACTAAAACTAGTTCATATCTTAAAACATCAAGAACTGTTGAACATATTTCGACAGTTTTTGTTCAGAAATGATTCCTAGGTACTGTCCAATCAAGCTTGTTCAAACAAAGTCCCTTGTATAGAGATTTCACATGTTTCCTTAGACTTATATAATTTATGAAAAGAGTCCTCACAAAAATCTCTAAACCACATGACACATTCGTTTTATATATATGCGTTTTAAATAGAAATATACAATTTTGAAATGTGTTCTATTTATCAGCTCACCTCTGAGCCTTTTTCTTATGTTAGCTTATGAATAAATATGCTTCATGCATAAACAAAATAATAATGGCTTTGGAAATGTACATTCAATTGTTCAATTAAATATTCTGAAAAAGGGTCATGACCTTTGACCTTAATTTACTCCTGTTACATACGAAATCAGGGCAGAACACGGGTACCACGACAAAGGTAAGATATTATTATTTCGAGTGATACCTGTCTAGTTGCTTCTCGCAAAATGTTGAACTCGACTCACAATTCATTGATTGGCTATTAGACGTTCTCCCGAACAGACTTACCGTATATCAGCTCTACTCTGAGCCTTTTACTGATGTTAGCTTATGACTTGTAATATGCTTCGTGCATAAACAAAATAATAATGGCCACGGGTACCACGACAAAGGTTAGATATTACCCCTTCGAGAGATACCTGTCCCTGTGCTCTTTGCAAACTGTTGAACTAGACTTACAATTCATTCAGTGGCTACTAGACGTTCTCACGGACAGACGGCGGATGGGCGGACGGACTTATCACCGTATATTAGCTCACCTCTAAGCCTTTTACTTATGTTAGCTCATGATCGAAATATGCTTTGTGCATTAACAAAATAATAAGGGCTTTTAAAAATGTACATTCAATTTTTCCATTAAAAATTCTGAACAAGGGTCATGACCTTTGACCTCAATTTATCCCTGTCACATACCAAGTCAGGGCAGAACATCGGTAAAATAATATACAGTGTATTACACTTTCGAGTAATATCTGTCTCTATGCTCCCCGCAAAATGTTGAACTCGATTCAAAATTAATTGAGTGGATACTAGACGTTCTTCCGAAGAGATGGATGGGCGGACCGAAGGCGGATGGGCGGACGGACGGACAAAGACTTAATATTGTATATCAGCTCACCTCTAAGCCTTTTACTTATGCTTGCTTATGACCGAAATATGTTTCGTGCATAAGCAAAATAATAATGGCTTTCCAAAATGTACATTCAATTTTTCAATCAAATATTCTGAAAAAGCGTCATGATCTTGACGTCAATTTACCTCTGTCACATACAAAATCAGAGCTGAACACGAGTACCACGACAAAGGCAAGATATTACTCTTTCGATTGATGCCTGACTCTATCCCCCTCGCAAAATGTTTAACTCGACTAAAAAATCATGGAGTGGCCTCTAAACTATAATCAAAATCAATTTATGATTAAGGAAATGGTACGTATTGTCAAGTCCCAGCTTAGATGTATAAGTAGGTCTTGTAAGAAAGTATAAATGCGAAGTTCTTCTATACACTTTTATTAGTTACATAGTCTTTTCACCACACATATTCATTTCCATATCAAACTATTTAATTAGAATGTATTAAGAATGAAATTTCATGTTTTAAATTAGAAGTATATGATTTGAAAAATAAAATATTATGTTCAATGGCCTAAACTAACACTCAAGAAACCAAACCCTTTGTGTTCCTTCCTAAAGTTCTCTATGTTGAACATGTTCTTTCTTTTCTGTCTAATTCGTAGCTCTGTATATACTGAGATACCTAAACAAATTATGTAACTAACCTTAAAACCCGACATGTTAACATTAACTAACCTAAAGTATTATATAATATACCTTTAATCTAACCTTAAATCTCAAGTGCTTACATAAATAATCTAAAGTATTATACATATTATATCATGTACCTTAAACTTAAAATAACAATTAAGACTAACCCTATTAATTTATACCATCTCATATAATAGGTACCTAGGAGAACCTCTTATCAGGAAAGTGTTCTGCATAACAGACCTTAAGTATTATCTAATAAACCTTACATCATTACACAACTAGCCTTAAATACATAAAGTAACCTGAAGTATTACGCAATATACATAAGTAACCTGAAGTATTACGCAATATACATAAGTAACCTGAAGTATTAGGCAATATACATAAGTAACCTGAAGTATTACGCAATATACATAAGTAACCTGAAGTATTAGGCAATATACATAAAGTAACCTGAAGTATTAGGCAATATACATAAAGTAACCTGAAGTATTAGGCAATATACATAAGTAACCTGAAGTATTAGGCAATATACATAAAGCAACCTGAAGTATTAGGCAATATACATAAGTAACCTGAAGTATTAGGCAATATAGCTTAAAAGATGCTGCCTTACTCTTACTCAAGTGCCCTTAAGAACTTTCGTAACTGACAGTTATCAGTTAATGTCTACTCTGCATCAGTTGTATATCCCTAAGGTTTATTTACATAGTATACAAGACACATATGAATCACAGAATAAAATAAGCTATGCTCTACCAACATGTGTTAACTAATACAAATTTGTACTAAATACTATCACCACTTAATTATCTACCAAAACTGTAACATGTAGCCAAAATACTTCACAATATTACATAGTTTTTGTGAAATTATTAATATATGTTTGTTTGTTTGTTTGTATGTTGTTTTACGTCATTTTCAACACATGTAAGGTTATATATGACGGTCAATTTTTTTCGTGGTTGAGGCAGACCACCCACTTTTCCTGGGTAGAACTAGTACTGTATACCTCCCGCCATACGTATGAATCGACAATTCCTCACTTACAAGTCGAGCTCGCAGTGGGATTCAAACCCGCAGCAGTGAGAGGCGAAAAGGTACAACAAAACGTCGTTAACCCCTCAGCCACGGAGACGCTAAATTACTAATATAAATCAATATATTCTGAGAAATCAATACAGTTATAGTTTGAAAGGTTAATATTATTAGCTCGACTTTTCGAATAAAATGTTAGCTATTCTTCTCGCCTACATCACATCTTTACTGGGTAGAAGCAGTACTGTATATCTCTCTCCATCCGTAAGAAGCGACACTTTCTCACTTACCAATTCGAGCTCCCAGTTTATAATAAGCAAGATACTATACATGATTTATAAGGTAGACAATAATGACAGTATTGGCGCAAGAATTGGGGGTGGTGGGGGTACGTGGGTGGGGGGACAGACCCCATTGATATGGAAGAGGGTGGAGTGTTCCAGATTATGGAGTGTGTATCCCGCCACCCGCAATGTCAAATATAAGTAGTATGTTCTTCTTCACTAATAGACAGAAATACAGACCATCCCCACCCCTCCCAACATATATGACAGTGGATGGAGGGATCCCGATTACGGAGTATGTATGACCCCCTCTCCTTTACCATAGCCAAGTAGCTATCTTCGTGTTCGTTACGATGTGTGACAAACAAAAACATATCGAAGCAAATTGACTCAAATCTATGGCTTTTTTGAGAATAAAATAATCTTACTGTATGTAATACTGTCAGCCCTGAGGTCACAGTATGAAGGGAGCAAAACTTACCTCAGGGTCACCATTTGAACAAATTTGATAGAGGATCATAAGCTAATACTACATGCAAAGTATTATCAAGCTATGGCTTGTGGTTTCATGGTCAAAATTAGCCATGGCGTTACTGAGAAGTATTTTAAAGCAACTATTAAGGAAGGAAGACGGTCGAGTGGTAATCCCAATTGCTCACATTTAGGCGCTGCTTAATAAAAAAAAATCCCTTCTGTGTGCCTTATAGTTCTTATGCTTAATAAGGACGGTAAATAAGTCAAAAGACTTTCAATATTATATTGTTACTGTGTTTTATTTGTTTTATATATATTTCGAAACTTGTTTATCTACACGACACACATAGTATAAAGATTATAAATAGTTTTATATTAAAAATTGGAATACCCCTGTTAGGGCCTCATTTCCCCAGGAGACATGGGTCCTATGGCGTTTCTCCTGCTCCATAAATCATCGATTTCTTTGCTTTTAGTGGATTTTACCCCCTCCCCCCACCAAAAAAAACGTCAATATGTATACACTTTTTGTAATCGCCCACAATCCCCACCCCACCCCACCTCAGCCCACCCCACCTCAGCACCACTCTCTCACACACAGTATATTGCAAAGATATTTGTTTTAAAACATGTATATATATAAATAAAGACTCTATGTTAAATTATTTAACTCCGCCAAGCTTTCGGACTTACGTCAGGGCTAATTTATTACTCAATGTATACATATAAAACGGACGTGACGTCGTTGTGGGCGTCATAACGTCGCGTGTAATGGCGCGCTATTCCTTCAGATTGACGGCATATGGCCGGTATGTTCGCAGCTTAGACTTCCATAACTGCTCAATGGTTTTCCGGTATTGCTCGTCCCCATTCAGTTTTATTTGGAGAATGACATTACACACGACGTTATGACGCCCACAACGACAACACGTCCGTTTTATATGTATACATTTAAGAAAAAGAACATCATTTACGGTGAATTATCGTGTAATATATCACGGTTTGGAGTTCAATTGTAAACAATAATTTCACGAGCCCGATTCGGGCTCGTGAAATTATTAGCAACCCGTGATATATTACAAGATAATTCACCGTAAACGATGTTCTATTTCTGTTCTAATACCCCTAAAATTTGAAAATAACGCACACATCTGAAATCTTTCGCATTGCTGTGCTTACTCTCCTAACGTTGCAAACGTTACAGTGATATCTTTCGCATTGCCTTCCTTATTCTCCTAATGTTGCAAACGTTACAGTGATATATCGTTGAATATAACGAGATATTTTAAACTAGGCTATATAGTGCGAGTGTATTAGAATAAGTAATAAATTAGCCCTAGTCCGAAAGCTTGGTAGAGTTAAATAATTTAACATAGAGTCTTTATTTTTTTAAACGGGCAATAGCGATCATATTTTATATATATAAATGTGAGACAAATTATCAACCAAACAGTGCTGGCATTTAGTTCTCTTTTCATAACTAAATGTCAGCGAACAGTTTTTCCTCATCCAACCAGATATGTTCTTTTATTGGTATCGCATAAGGGTCCAGAGTGTCAATTCAAAGTAACCATTCCCTGCAACACTGCCAAACGATAAGTTGTTTTTAAAAGAGTTTTATTTAAACTGCCGTGTATTTTAGTGTTTTTTTTGTTTTGTATTTGTTCTTTTCGTGTTTGTGTACCCCTGATGAAGGCGTAAGCCGAAAGCGCTTGAATTTTTATAAACTGTAGCACTGTATAAATATTCTTTTCCAAATCTATTAGTTTATTCCAACATTTTCGTATCCCCTCGGGGATCCAGTCCTTTTTGAAAGGTATTTTGTAGATGTATGTATTTTCTCACCCTTATATATAAATACATATATTGTTATATATATATATACATATATTGTTATAAACTGCTTAGCCAATACTATTTATACTTGCCCCAAAGCATCTTAGTAATTGACATGGAGAATAACCATAGATAAATACCAGAAGGTCCCAGCCCAGGACTAAACTAGGCAAAGCCAAGCTAAAGGTCTCTTCTCTGAGACAAAGGTGGTGTGGCTTTGTTTATATTTCCCGCTAATTATTGGTGATTAGGTATATATTGGGATTTATCATGCAGATATGCACTTTTCTGCCAAATAAAGGGGTGACCTATTAAATTTTGCTTTATTAGCCACAGACCAATAGAGCAAATCAATGCGGAATCCCTCGGCGTTTATTGTACGTAACGTTATCTGACGTCATGCACGTAACGTTGCCTGACGTCATAAAACAAACAAAAAACAACAACATGGCGGCGTCCTCGATAAGCGTAACGTTCTGAGAAATAGGTAATAATAGTAATTCATACAAAAAATGTGGATAATCTACATGATAAATAAAATATTATGGCAGTGCCTTTTACTATCAAGTTTATTAGGCTCGGCACGAAAACGAAGAATGACTCGGCAGAGCCTCGCCATTCTTCGTTTTCTAAGCCTCGCCTAATAAACTTGATAGTAAAAGGCACTGACATAATATTCTCTATATATGCTAGGGTATATATTGGGATATATGCACGAGTTCATCCGCGTATTAACATTGCACCACTTTAGGTGGGTAATATTTATCCGCGGAAGAACGCGTGGAAATCTCAATACAAATCTAATTTAAAATACCATATTTCCACTTATATAATTTCCACTTTTAATGTTAATTTAAATGTAATTTCTACAGAAGTCCGTCACTAACCCAAAGAGTAAAATCAGCCCAGCGGAGATCACATGTACAAACGATGATTATTTGGACACCCCCTTCATAGCTCAGCTAAACAAGAACGAAACAATTTTGATACCCAAAACTGACGAGCTGGAGAAGCTGTCGAGGGAGGAATTATCGGCACTGTATCACAGGTAGGGAGGAATTATCGGCACTGTAGGTATGGAGAAATTGTCGGCACTGTATCACAATAGGGAAGAAATATCGGCAGTGTTTCACAGGTAGGAAGGAATTGTCGCACTGTATCACTGGTAGGGATGAATTATCGGCACAGAACCACAGGTAGGGAGGAATTATCGGCACTGTATCACAGGTAATGATGATTTATCGGCACTGTATCACTACTTACTAGGTACTAGTTATTTGTACATTATGCATTCTTCGGCGGCCTCAGATGCACACGGAATTTCGAGTTCACTTTAAATCACTGCGGTAAATAAATTAGAAAATATAGATGAAATAGATAAAATATCAGGTACCTCATAGAAATAATATACATGTTCAAAAATATGAGTCTAACTCTAAAATACTTTTACTAACTGAACAAATAACTGATTGTAAGGATACAGAAAAAAAGTTTTTACTCTCAAAATGCCGCTAGTTTATAACTGTGTCACTAATAATTGAGGTTTATATATTTCCCTATACTTGAACACAGCAGTTAAATAATCTGTTTATTACATTTTAAATCAGTTTGTGCATGATTTTAAACGATTTTTTTCGCTTTCTTGAAATTTATCGTCGACGTCAGCACCACTTTATTGACGTCATAACTCAGCGTCACAGTTAGTTATTTTTGTGTTCGGAGTTAGCTTATTTATTTATTTAGCGATTATAAATATTCTTTCCCAATCTTTACCGATAAAAATGTAATAATTCTACTTATTGTGTTGCTGGAAGAAGTGTTTTACGATATCTAAATTTATTCGTGACACATTATACAATTCAAGTTTTGTTATTGCTTTTAAGTTGTTATGTAATACAGAGAGTAATACACAATTAGTTACCAAATATTCTTCCATGTGGCAATCTATTATGTATACACTGACAATAAGTATTGGCAATTTGAATATTGTTTAAGGGCACATCAGCACAATATAGATTATTGGGGAGCACTAACCTAACGACACAAAAAACAATTGATACTTTTATTAGATTTGGCAAATAAATTGGGCGTGGCACAGATTGAAAAACACGCTTTCAAGCTGGGCTGCCGGTAAGCACAAAATACTATTATTTCAAGCCCTTTCAGCAGAAAGCAATCAGTAAACTAAGTATTACTATACACATGTGTAAACAAAATTAAATGTTCATTATTAAAGCAACCTTTCTGTTAAGCACTTAAAGCTACAGACCCTGTATTTAAACCGCTTTCTTCATTGTAGGCTTGTCTTTAGTTGTAACTTCGTGTTTACCAGTCATGGCGAAATCGGGTGTTTTAGCGATCAAAATTAACGCAGGATATCATTTACTTTCTATACATCAAGCAGTACACATCTGTACACCGGTAACATTATGAATTACAATGACCAATATTTTGCCTCATAACAGTCAAACAGGAAATGTAGCATTTAAGTAACCCCAGTCGACCAAAAATACACAGAACGGACCCTCAACGGTCGATACTGTATTGTTTCTTCATGTGTCCTTCATAGTGCGCTTTTACATTGTAACGCACGAACTTCTAAGAAAGTCACTGAGAACAAATTGTACATGTATTTATCTAAATAGTGCATTCCAGTGAGGGTGACGTGGATATGTCAACCTGAGGAAAATAATGTCGACGGAGGCGATGCCGAGGTCGACATTACTTTTCCAAAAAGTGCTTTTTTTAAAGTGGTAGTGATGATGCTTGGGAAATAGATCCTTAAGTTTAAAAGTGGTAGTGATGATACTTGGGAAATAGATCCTTAAGTCTAAAAGTGGTAGTGATGATACTTGGGAAATAGATCCTTAAGTTTAAAAGTGGTAGTGATGATACTTGGGAAATAGATCCTTAAGTTTAAAAGTGAGTGGTAGTGATGATACTTGGGAAATAGAACCTAAAGTTTAAAAGTGGTAGTGATAATGCTTGGGAAATAGATCCTTAAGTTTAAAAGTGGTAGTGATGATACTTGGGAAATAGATCCTTAAGTTTAAAAGTGGTAGTGATGATACTTGGGAAATAGATCCTTCAGTTTAAAAGTGGTAGTGATAATGCTTGGGAAATAGATCCTTAAGTTTAAAAGTGGTAGTGATGATACTTGGGAAATAGATCCTTAAATTTAAAAGTGGTAGTGATGATACTTGGGAAATAGAACCTTAAGTTTAAAAGTGGTAGTGATGATACTTGGGAAATAGATCCTTAAAGTTAAAAGTGGTAGTGATGATACTTGGGAAATAGATCCTTAAGTTTTAAAGTGGTAGTGATGATACTTGGGAAATAGATCCTTAAGTTTAAAAGTGGTAGTGATGATACTTGGGAAATAGATCCTTAAGTTTAAAAGTGGTAGTGATGATACTTGGGAAATAGATCCTTAAGTTTAAAAGTGAGTGGTAGTGATGATACTTGGGAAATAGAACCTTAAGTTTAAAAGTGGTAGTGATGATGCTCGGGAAATAGATCCTTAAGTTTAAAAGTGGTAGTGATGATACTTGGGAAATAGATTCTTAAGTTTAAAAGTGGTAGTGATGATACTTGGGAAATAGATCCTTCAGTTTAAAAGTGGTAGTGATAATGCTTGGGAAATAGATCCTTAAGTTTAAAAGTGGTAGTGATGATACTTGGGAAATAGATCCTTAAATTTAAAAGTGGTAGTGATGATACTTGGGAAATAGAACCTTAAGTTTAAAAGTGGTAGTGATGATACTTGGGAAATAGGTCCTTAAAGTTAAAAGTGGTAGTGATGATACTTGGGAAATAGATCCTTAAGTTTTAAAGTGGTAGTGATGATACTTGGGAAATAGATCCTTCAGTTTAAAAGTGGTAGTGATGATGCTTGGGAAATAGATCCTTAAGTTTAAAAGTGGTAGTGATGATACTTGGGAAATAGATCCTAAGTTTAAAAGTGGTAGTGATGATACTTGGAAAACAGATCCTAAGTTTAAAAGTGGTAGTGATGATGCTTGGGAAATAGATCCTTAAGTTTAAAAGTGGTAGTGATAATGCTTGGAAAATAGATCCTTAAGTTTAAAAGTGGTAGTGATGATACTTGGGAAATAGATCCTTAAGGTTAAAAGTGGTAGTGATGATGCATTGGAAATAGATCCTTAAGTTTAAAAGTGGTAGTGATGATACTTGGGAAATAGATCCTTAAGGTTAAAAGTGGTAGTGATGATGCTTGGGAAATAGATCCTTAAGTTTAAAAGTGGTAGTGATAATGCTTGGGAAATAGATCCTTAAGTTTAAAAGTGGTAGTGATGATACATACTTGGGAAAAAGATCCTTCAGTTTAAAAGTGGTAGTGATGATACTTGGGAAATAGATCCTTCAGTTTAAAAGTGGTAGTGATGATGCTTGGGAAATAGATCCTTAAGTTTAAAAGTGGTAGTGATGATACTTGGGAAATAGATCCTTAAGTTTAAAAGTGGTAGTGATAATGCTTGGGAAAAAGATCCTTAAGTTTAAAAGTGGTAGTGATAATGCTTGGGAAATAGATCCTTAAGTTTAAAAGTGGTAGTGATAATGCTTGGGAAATAGATCCTTAAGTTTAAAAGTGGTAGTGATGATACTTGGGAAATAGATCCTTCAGTTTAAAAGTGGTAGTGATAATGCTTGGGAAATAGATCCTTAAGTTTAAAAGTGGTAGTGATGATACTTGGGAAATAGATCCTTAAATTTAAAAGTGGTAGTGATGATACTTGGGAAATAGAACCTTAAGTTTAAAAGTGGTAGTGATGATACTTGGGAAATAGATCCTTAAAGTTAAAAGTGGTAGTGATGATACTTGGGAAATAGATCCTTAAGTTTTAAAGTGGTAGTGATGATACTTGGGAAATAGATCCTTCAGTTTAAAAGTGGTAGTGATGATGCTTGGGAAATAGATCCTTAAGTTTAAAAGTGGTAGTGATGATACTTGGGAAATAGATCCTAAGTTTAAAAGTGGTAGTGATGATACTTGGAAAACAGATCCTAAGTTTAAAAGTGGTAGTGATGATGCTTGGGAAATAGATCCTTAAGTTTAAAAGTGGTAGTGATAATGCTTGGAAAATAGATCCTTAAGTTTAAAAGTGGTAGTGATGATACTTGGGAAATAGATCCTTAAGGTTAAAAGTGGTAGTGATGATGCTTTGGAAATAGATCCTTAAGTTTAAAAGTGGTAGTGATGATACTTGGGAAATAGATCCTTAAGGTTAAAAGTGGTAGTGATGATGCTTGGGAAATAGATCCTTAAGTTTAAAAGTGGTGGTGATAATGCTTGGGAAATAGATCCTTAAGTTTAAAAGTGGTAGTGATGATACATAATTGGGAAAAAGATCCTTCAGTTTAAAAGTGGTAGTGATGATACTTGGGAAATAGATCCTTCAGTTTAAAAGTGGTAGTGATGATGCTTGGGAAATAGATCCTTAAGTTTAAAAGTGGTAGAGATGATACTTGGGAAATAGATCCTTAAGTTTAAAAGTGGTAGTGATAATGCTTGGGAAATAGATCCTTAAGTTTAAAAGTGGTAGTGATAATGCTTGGGAAATAGATCCTTAAGTTTAAAAGTGGTAGTGATAATGATTGGGAAATAGATCCTTAAGTTTAAAAGTGGTAGTGATGATACTTGGGAAATAGATCCTTAAGTTTAAAAGTGGTAGTGATGATACTTGAGAAATAGATCCTTCAGTTTAAAAGTGGTAGTGATGATACTTGGGAAATAGATCCTTCAGTTTAAAAGTGGTAGTGATGATGCTCGGGAAATAGATCCTTAAGTTTAAAAGTGGTAGTGATGATACTTGGAAAATAGATCCTTAAGTTTAAAAGTGGTAGTGATGATACTTGGGAAATAGATCCTTAAGTTTAAAAGTGGTAGTGATGATACTTGGGAAATAGATCCTTAAGTTTAAAAGTGGTAGTGATAATGCTTGGGAAATAGATCCTTAAGTTTAAAAGTGGTAGTGATGATACTTGGGAAATAGATCCTAAGTTTAAAAGTGGTAGTGATGATACTTGGAAAACAGATCCTAAGTTTAAAAGTGGTAGTGATGATGCTTGGGAAATAGATCCTTAAGTTTAAAAGTGGTAGTGATAATGCTTGGAAAATAGATCCTTAAGTTTAAAAGTGGTAGTGATGATACTTGGGAAATAGATCCTTAAGGTTAAAAGTGGTAGTGATGATGCTTTGGAAATAGATCCTTAAGTTTAAAAGTGGTAGTGATAATGCTTGGGAAATAGATCCTTAAGTTTAAAAGTGGTAGTGATGATACTTGGGAAATAGATCCTTAAATTTAAAAGTGGTAGTGATGATACTTGGGAAATAGAACCTTAAGTTTAAAAGTGGTAGTGATGATACTTGGGAAATAGATCCTTAAAGTTAAAAGTGGTAGTGATGATACTTGGGAAATAGATCCTTAAGTTTTAAAGTGGTAGTGATGATACTTGGGAAATAGATCCTTCAGTTTAAAAGTGGTAGTGATGATGCTTGGGAAATAGATCCTTAAGTTTAAAAGTGGTAGTGATGATACTTGGGAAATAGATCCTAAGTTTAAAAGTGGTAGTGATGATACTTGGAAAACAGATCCTAAGTTTAAAAGTGGTAGTGATGATGCTTGGGAAATAGATCCTTAAGTTTAAAAGTGGTAGTGATAATGCTTGGAAAATAGATCCTTAAGTTTAAAAGTGGTAGTGATGATACTTGGGAAATAGATCCTTAAGGTTAAAAGTGGTAGTGATGATGCTTTGGAAATAGATCCTTAAGTTTAAAAGTGGTAGTGATGATACTTGGGAAATAGATCCTTAAGGTTAAAAGTGGTAGTGATGATGCTTGGGAAATAGATCCTTAAGTTTAAAAGTGGTGGTGATAATGCTTGGGAAATAGATCCTTAAGTTTAAAAGTGGTAGTGATGATACATAATTGGGAAAAAGATCCTTCAGTTTAAAAGTGGTAGTGATGATACTTGGGAAATAGATCCTTCAGTTTAAAAGTGGTAGTGATGATGCTTGGGAAATAGATCCTTAAGTTTAAAAGTGGTAGAGATGATACTTGGGAAATAGATCCTTAAGTTTAAAAGTGGTAGTGATAATGCTTGGGAAATAGATCCTTAAGTTTAAAAGTGGTAGTGATAATGCTTGGGAAATAGATCCTTAAGTTTAAAAGTGGTAGTGATAATGATTGGGAAATAGATCCTTAAGTTTAAAAGTGGTAGTGATGATACTTGGGAAATAGATCCTTAAGTTTAAAAGTGGTAGTGATGATACTTGAGAAATAGATCCTTCAGTTTAAAAGTGGTAGTGATGATACTTGGGAAATAGATCCTTCAGTTTAAAAGTGGTAGTGATGATGCTCGGGAAATAGATCCTTAAGTTTAAAAGTGGTAGTGATGATACTTGGAAAATAGATCCTTAAGTTTAAAAGTGGTAGTGATGATACTTGGGAAATAGATCCTTAAGTTTAAAAGTGGTAGTGATGATACTTGGGAAATAGATCCTTAAGTTTAAAAGTGGTAGTGATAATGCTTGGGAAATAGATCCTTAAGTTTAAAAGTGGTAGTGATGATACTTGGGAAATAGATCCTAAGTTTAAAAGTGGTAGTGATGATACTTGGAAAACAGATCCTAAGTTTAAAAGTGGTAGTGATGATGCTTGGGAAATAGATCCTTAAGTTTAAAAGTGGTAGTGATAATGCTTGGAAAATAGATCCTTAAGTTTAAAAGTGGTAGTGATGATACTTGGGAAATAGATCCTTAAGGTTAAAAGTGGTAGTGATGATGCTTTGGAAATA
This sequence comes from Cyrtodaria siliqua, assembly GCA_037043455.1. Taxonomy (NCBI): domain Eukaryota; kingdom Metazoa; phylum Mollusca; class Bivalvia; order Adapedonta; family Hiatellidae; genus Cyrtodaria; species Cyrtodaria siliqua. The sequence continues at coordinate 34,417 of JAWPHD010000337.1, forward strand.
GATCCTTAAGTTTAAAAGTGGTAGTGATGATACTTGGGAAATAGATCCTTAAGGTTAAAAGTGGTAGTGATGATGCTTGGGAAATAGATCCTTAAGTTTAAAAGTGGTAGTGATAATGCTTGGGAAATAGATCCTTAAGTTTAAAAGTGGTAGTGATGATACATACTTGGGAAAAAGATCCTTCAGTTTAAAAGTGGTAGTGATGATACTTGGGAAATAGATCCTTCAGTTTAAAAGTGGTAGTGATGATGCTTGGGAAATAGATCCTTAAGTTTAAAAGTGGTAGTGATGATACTTGGGAAATAGATCCTTAAGTTTAAAAGTGGTAGTGATAATGCTTGGGAAAAAGATCCTTAAGTTTAAAAGTGGTAGTGATAATGCTTGGGAAATAGATCCTTAAGTTTAAAAGTGGTAGTGATAATGCTTGGGAAATAGATCCTTAAGTTTAAAAGTGGTAGTGATGATACTTGGGAAATAGATCCTTCAGTTTAAAAGTGGTAGTGATAATGCTTGGGAAATAGATCCTTAAGTTTAAAAGTGGTAGTGATGATACTTGGGAAATAGATCCTTAAATTTAAAAGTGGTAGTGATGATACTTGGGAAATAGAACCTTAAGTTTAAAAGTGGTAGTGATGATACTTGGGAAATAGATCCTTAAAGTTAAAAGTGGTAGTGATGATACTTGGGAAATAGATCCTTAAGTTTTAAAGTGGTAGTGATGATACTTGGGAAATAGATCCTTCAGTTTAAAAGTGGTAGTGATGATGCTTGGGAAATAGATCCTTAAGTTTAAAAGTGGTAGTGATGATACTTGGGAAATAGATCCTAAGTTTAAAAGTGGTAGTGATGATACTTGGAAAACAGATCCTAAGTTTAAAAGTGGTAGTGATGATGCTTGGGAAATAGATCCTTAAGTTTAAAAGTGGTAGTGATAATGCTTGGAAAATAGATCCTTAAGTTTAAAAGTGGTAGTGATGATACTTGGGAAATAGATCCTTAAGGTTAAAAGTGGTAGTGATGATGCTTTGGAAATAGATCCTTAAGTTTAAAAGTGGTAGTGATGATACTTGGAAAATAGATCCTTAAGGTTAAAAGTGGTAGTGATGATGCTTGGGAAATAGATCCTTAAGTTTAAAAGTGGTAGTGATAATGCTTGGGAAATAGCTCCTTAAGTTTAAAAGTGGTAGTGATGATACATACTTGGGAAAAAGATCCTTCAGTTTAAAAGTGGTAGTGATGATACTTGGGAAATAGATCCTTCAGTTTAAAAGTGGTAGTGATGATGCTTGGGAAATAGATCCTTAAGTTTAAAAGTGGTAGAGATGATACTTGGGAAATAGATCCTTAAGTTTAAAAGTGGTAGTGATAATGCTTGGGAAATAGATCCTTAAGTTTAAAAGTGGTAGTGATAATGCTTGGGAAATAGATCCTTAAGTTTAAAAGTGGTAGTGATAATGCTTGGGAAATAGATCCTTAAGTTTAAAAGTGGTAGTGATGATACTTGGGAAATAGATCCTTAAGGTTAAAAGTGGTAGTGATGATGCTTGGGAAATAGATCCTTAAGTTTAAAAGTGGTAGTGATGATACTTGAGAAATAGATCCTTCAGTTTAAAAGTGGTAGTGATGATACTTGGGAAATAGATCCTTCAGTTTAAAAGTGGTAGTGATGATGCTCGGGAAATAGATCCTTAAGTTTAAAAGTGGTAGTGATGATACTTGGAAAATAGATCCTTAAGTTTAAAAGTGGTAGTGATGATACTTGGGAAATAGATCCTTAAGTTTAAAAGTGGTAGTGATGATACTTGGGAAATAGATCCTTAAGTTTAAAAGTGGTAGTGATAATGCTTGGGAAATAGATCCTTAAGTTTAAAAGTGGTAGTGATGATACTTGGGAAATAGATCCTTAAGTTTAAAAGTGTTAGTGATGATGCTTGGGAAATAGATCCTTAAGTTTAAAAGTGGTAGTGATGATACTTGGGAAATAGATCCTTAAGTTTAAAAGTGGTAGTGATGATACTTGGGAAATAGATCCTTAAGTTTAAAAGTGGTAGTGATGATACTTGGGAAATAGATCCTTCAGTTTAAAAGTGAGTGGTAGTGATGATACTTGGGAAATAGAACCTTAAGTTTAAAAGTGGTAGTGATAATGCTTGGGAAATAGATCCTTAAGTTTAAAAGTGGTAGTGATGATACTTGGGAAATAGATCCTTAAGTTTAAAAGTGGTAGTGATAATGCTTGGGAAATAGATCCTTAAGTTTAAAAGTGGTAGTGATGATACTTGGGAAATAGATCCTTAAGTTTAAAAGAGGTAGTGATGATACTTGGGAAATAGATCCTTAAGTTTAAAAGTGGTAGTGATGATGCTCGGGAAATAGATCCTTCAGTTTAAAAGTGAGTGGTAGTGATGATACTTGGGAAATAGAACCTTAAGTTTAAAAGTGGTAGTGATAATGCTTGGGAAATAGATCCTTAAGTTTAAAAGTGGTAGTGATGTTACTTGGGAAATAGATCCTTAAGTTTAAAAGTGTTAGTGATGATACTTGGGAAATAGATCCTTAAGTTTAAAAGTGGTAGTGATGATACTTGGGAAATAGATCCTTAAGTTTAAAAGTGGAAGTGATGATACTTGGGAAATAGATCCTTAAGTTTAAAAGTGGTAGTGATGATACTTGGGAAATAGATCCTTATGTTTAAAAGTGGTAGTGATGATACTTGGGAAATAGATCCTTAAGTTTAAAAGTGGTAGTGATGATACTTGGGAAATAGATCCTTAAGTTTAAAAGTGGTAGTGATGATACTTGTAAAGATTCAAAGCCCACCTTTGAGCCCTCAGTCGTAGTGTTAAACGTCACTCGCTATTTATTTGGTGATAATGTGATCACGTGATAATGTGATCATGTGATCATGTGATCATGTGATAAGGTGATAATGTGATAATGTGATAATGTGATAATGTTAACAGTTTAACTGTCATTTTTTAAAAAAAAATTAACTGCTCATTTTATTATATTTAGAGCCACCGCACCGGAAAGCAAGGTTAATCTTTGAAATTATTGTATAAGTGGCAATTATTCAACTCTTTATCATATATCGTCCCTTGAACGCTAAAACCATGTAAGTGACATTTTTCACAAAATCACTTTTTTACATAAATCAGTGTATTTAACCAAGATACATACTCCATAACTGTTTTTTAGTAAATTTCCCATTATTTAGTATTTTATTAACTATTTGCAAAATGATGCATCTTTGGTGGCTTTTTTTCTTAACGTAAAAACAGCGTTTTTGCATTAAAATTTAAACCGGACCAGCACTTAAGAGAACTGTGCACTTATTTGCAATATGCCATCAGAACACATGACACATGACTGTGACATCTATTAGGCCAAATAAAAATTTATATGTGATTCCGGTTTCCCGACCGACCCGTTTTTAAGGGCTCGTCCTAAACATTTCATGCCAAAAAAAACATAAAAAATATAAATAAATGAAATAAAATATAATTTAAAAAAAAGGAAAAAGAAAAATACCTGCTATCAACACATACGTATTTAAGTTAGCTGATTAAGTTTTAAAAGTATTGAGTGATAAAAATACCGAATAAAAAAAAGATATTTTTAGAAAATAAAATATTTTCCCTACCTGACCTACCCTATATATAATAGGAACCACACATATATTATAGAGGATCTTAAACGAGTTCCCATTTCATATAAGATTCATGAAACGAGTTATGAATAATTTTAAAATTAAAAATAATTCATAACAAGTATCATAAGTCTTATATGGAATGGGAACGAGTTTAAGATCCTTTTTATCACATAACATTGCAATCAAATTAGTAAAAATTAATTCAGATGGACATAGAACCGCCACGACGTCGGACACACTTTAGCGCCAAAACGTCATAAAATATGTGACGTCGTAACAGCGCGTCTTACACATAACGTTGCGTGTAAAAGAGTTCGTGTTTTACCTCTTTACAAAATAGCAGTTTACGCCAACTTTTTAACAAACCAACAACAATGTTTTGTATAACGTGCATTATTTTTACAAGCTGCCACAAATAATAAGTTTATGACTCAGATCTGGGTGAATTTGTAATAAATAAAATAGTTTCAGTTAATAAACTTGCGTCGTGTTACAGGTTTAACTCAACTAATCAAAGTCGTTCCAGGTTGTATTACACATGTGTCATACAATAGAATATTAAATGGGTGTTCGACACTGCTAACAAGGGATGTTATGTGATAAAATTGTAATTGGCCTTACCTAAAAAATATATAAGATGCATAGAAGCCTGGAAGATACTTTGAAGAAAAGAAAAAGTGTATCGACTGTTAAGGACTTGTCTATTGGGAAACTAAATTGAAAGGCATACTTCCTCAAAATTATGGCACTTAATTGTCTCTGAGTTTTCATATGAAATTCAGTGCTTGTTAGTCATTGAACTCTTTTTGGGGGTTTAAGATACAATAAAAAATTAAATTTAAATTTTTTTTTAGTTGACATGCTTACATACAAAACTATAACCAGTTTTACTGTAACCAGTTTGTTCTAAGTATAAAAGGGGCCATAATTTTGTTAAAATAAAAGCATGAGTTATAGAACCAGGCTCTATGATGTTGTCTTATGATGCCGAATACATGTGTGAAGTTTCAATCCAGGATGTAAAGTAGTTTGGGAAATACAAGCTTACATACAAAACTATAAATGGACACGACGATCGAGCGATGACAATAGCTTTTTTCTTCGTCGAAAAAGTCGAGCGAAAATTGTTTACGACATCAATTTTGTGAAAGGACCGTTTGAGCATATTGCTTCAGCTATTTATGAGTCTGATGACACTGCTTAGGCAGTATTTTCAGGAATAATCACCTAAGTCAAATTTGTCGTATTATTTTATTATTGTAATTTTAAGAATTTTAATTTCATAGTCTCTTAAAATTCTTTTAGAACAGCATAGTTTAAATCATATCTTATGTTTAATGTATATTTTGCTGTACTATTAGTTTATAGAATGATAAATTTGCTGTTAACTATAGGATTACGATAGATTCTAACACACTTTTGAAAATTCCTGCAATCCCACTGGTTGTCGTTTAAAAAAATGTTCGACAATCAAATAATGCATAACCCATCACAAATCCAGTAATGTGTAATTAAACCGTTAGAACCATGACATCATTAATTTGATTTCAATGTGTTTTTGAATAAAAATGCCAACAATAATGAAATGCATTAGAAATGGGTTATCCAGTATTAAAATTCTGACTTTAGCAACATATCTGTCATTTAACGGTCTCAAACGGCTCCGCAAACATCACCTTTTAACAAATTGTGCGACAATTAGTAACTGTATATACTGAATTTCAATGCAGTAAACCCTATAACTGCCACTGTATTAACTTCCTGTTAACAATATTAAGGATTATGATATATCTTGCATTTGTATTGTTAGGAATTAACTGAAATTTTTGTGTTAAACAAAATAATAATATTGAATGTTTTTTTTTTAAATAATCTTTAACAGTTACTGTGGAATAGATTTATTTTTTTAAATTCCACACACAGATCCCACCAATGCTAAAAAAAAACATAGCATTATTATTGATTTAAACAAAATAAAAAAACATTTCTTAAAACTTCATAGCTTATTCGCACATTTTCCATTAACAGGGAACGAAAGATGCTTAATTTTGGTTAAAATACCTTAAATAATACTAATAAAGAGATAAAAAACATTAGAGCAAAAAGCCAGTAAGTGCACATACAAAAATTTTGAACTCAAATTTTAAGTACAAAAAGCAATAAGTGATCTTACATGGTTTTTGCGTTCAAGTTTTCAGTGCAAAAATCTTGTGTGTTTTTTACTTTCACTGTAACCTTTTTAATCAAAAAACATTAGACATATAAACTGTTATGTCTAAAGTATAACTGTATTTTTAGCTTAAGTATGAAAAATTAACCCTTAATAATACCAATCTAAAACTTTTAACAGTTTTTTGTCTCTCCTGAAAAGTAGCGATAATGCACTTACATCGTTTTTGCGTTCAACAGACGATATATGTGTGCGTGAAATATTTTTCTATGACATAGTTACACAGCGTTTGTTTGCTTTGGAGATTAACCTCCGGAAATAACCAAGGCGATTTCTAGGTATCACATGTTCTTTTTCGCACAAAGACAGCCATTAGTTTTCAGTCATCACAACTGCTTTGCCAAATGATTAGACAACGAATGTCCCCTTTTGGGTTAAAGCTAGAGCATCTTATATAGTATCAACGTCTATAAATAATGTTCGAAAATAAAGTTAGAACGAAGTAATTTCCATGAATTTTATTCGATAGGACAATTATTTTAAGACTATATGGCCAATGTTTTTCAGAATAAATTGAACTTCATCGAAAGCTTCTTCAAGACTGTCTTTAAAATCACGGACCAGTTTGTTTATATGTCTCTAGAAATCACGGACCAGTTTGTTTATATGTCTCTAGAAATCACGGACCAATTTGTTTATATGTCTCTAGAAATCACGGACCAATTTGTGTATATGTCTCCAGAAATTCTAGAAATCACGGACCAATTTGTTTATATGTCTCTAGAAATCACGGACCAATTTGTTTATATGTCTCTAGAAATCACGGACCAAAAAATCACGGACAAATTTGTTTATATGTCTCTAGAAATCACGGACCAATTTGTTTATATGTCTCTAAAAATCACGGACGAATTTGTTTATATGTCTCTAGAAATCACGGACCAAAAAATCACGTACCAATTTGTTTATATGTCTCTAGAAATCACGGACCAATTTGTTTATATGTCTCTAGAAATCACGGACCAATTTGTTTATATGTCTCTAGAAATCAGGGCTTAGTTATTGTTTATTGTAACAGTTTTAGTATATGCAACCTGTTTATATCCAAAATAACAAATTAAAAACATAAACACGTGAAGTCTAACATGTATAACAAATATCTCTCCAGATACATAGAGACAGTACAGTATTTTTGCAAACGAAAGAGTCGTTTAGGAAGACTTTCAGATGGAGGCTGGAATGTTTGTGAAGAGAAAAGGTTCCGTCCCGAGAAGCCATGTGTGGTTTACTCCTTTGGGTAAGTAAATTATAAGTGTTATTATATTTTGATCAATTAGTAATCGAAGCAAATAATGCAAAAGAAATATATTTTCATGACAGAAGATTAATATTCGGGTAAGGAAAAATACAATCTAAAAAAAGAACACCAAAGAAAATAAAAGGCATTTGCTTTTAGTGATCACATGTATTAAATAAATGTAGATATAACAGTCGAATATGAAATGTAGCGTTTACCGTATAAACCTTAATAAACGCCCTCCCCTAATAAACGCCCCTATCCCCACGATTTATTCAGAAATAAAGTTGTTAAAACTTACCAAAGATACAAGTTAATCTGTTTCATTCACAATGGAACACACAAAATCACTAGAAAACTTAAAATACGAGGTTGTTTGACATGTGGACTTTGGTTTTCTTGTTAAAGAAAATCATTAAATAATGTCTGACTTAAAAGTTAAATTATGTATTATTGGTCTCAAATAAACGCCCCCATTTTCAAAAATGTTACGCACTGGGGGCGTTTATTATGGATTATACAATAAGTAACCCAAGTCAACCAAAAACACACAGGACAGACTCTCAAACGGTCGATATTGTATTGCTTCTTCATGAGTCCTTCATAGTGCACTTTTACATTGTAACTATTTTTGCAGATCTTGCAATTATATTTCAAATCTCCATTCAGTATTTCTTTTCATGGTTTTGGTTTAAACAATATTTATTTCACAATGTTCACATATATTATATACACATTATAATAGTAAGGATCTGAAAACAAGCATGGTTTTCATGGTTTTGAAGTTCAGACAAGCTCTGTTATGTTTTGGAGCAGTGGTGACAACTATGCCCTCCACCGTGAACCTTCTCTGGTGAACATTTTTTTACAAATGTCCTCATATGGCGTGGAATATTTTGTTTATTATTTATTTTAAAAGAGCATGTTTCACATTCTTGGTACTTTGGTTGCTTTGATTTGTTGTTGGTATGTTCATTGTCTTCAAATAATCCATTCAAAGGTTGAACTTCCTTCTGAAAGCGAAATGGCCTGGTTAAAAAACAAAACACAAATAATTATTATAAAAGGGCATATGATATTTCTTTGAACACACGTTTACGTATCCAGAGGGGCGAAGTACGAATTTACCTGTTGTGTCGTGATCTTTTTCGCCTAATTATGACATTTAATAAATTAATGAAATGATCAAAGCGTGTCAGTAAAACGACATCAAGGACAGTGTGAAATGGCTAAGTTGACCAGGACTATTCCCAAACAAGGGGCCCAAGAGGGCCTGTGGACGCTCTACCGGCTAAAACGGCTCTTATAGCAAGAGTTGTCGTCATGAAATTCCCATCAGTACTTAAAAAACAAATTGCAAAAAACAAACACAAAACAGCAGCATCCACAACAAAAATTTAAACCCTTGACCCATACCAACAATTTAAACAAGAGTCCCTAGTTCTAATTTGGTAGGTTATTTAGGGACTCGAGGCACAACAATCTATAACATGGGTTTTGACCGCCTGTAGAGGGGCCCCTTTATGCAGGCCGTCAAACCCCATTTCTATAATTGGTGTGCCTCGAGTCCCTAAATAACCAAACTAAATTAGAACTAGGGGCTGTTTTTAGGGAAAACAGATATCTGTTATGTTTTGGAGCAGTGGCCCCAACTATGCCCTCCACCGTGAACCTTCTCTAGTGAACTTTCACGGCGGTTTCTGTGTACGTCATGAACTGGCACTCTCGGCATTGTTTTTTGAGCAGTCTCACTGGCGATGATATGCACAACTAGGCTTGGTACTGATCATCCCTGCAACGTTTCGCTGAAATCCGTCCAGGAGTTCAGAAGAGACTAGTCTGGACAAAAGATTGTGTATTAAAACCTTTAAAGGGCCATAACTCCTCTAAAAATGCATTCAACCGGAACACGGCGGCAATATGCTCAACTAGGCTTGATACTAATCATCCTTATAAAGTTTTTTTGAAATCCGGCTAGGGGTTCAGCAGAACTAGTCTTTACACAGTTTGTGTATTAAAACCTTTGAAGAGCCATAACTCCGCCATAAATCTTTCAACCGGAACACAGTGATGATATGCACAACTAGGCTAGGCACTGATCATCCCTGCAACTGTTGCTGAAATCCGGCAAAATGAAGGCCCTATCCTCTTAACAAGGCGAAATACAGCATTTTTAGCTAAATCAAGGGACATAACTCTGGTGTTACTGATATGATTTGTCTGGTTTTCGAATCTGTTCGAGCTGTCATTAATATTAGTAATCTGGTAAAGTTTGGGAAAGATCAGATAAGAAATGAAGGCAAAATACAGCATTTGTTTACTAAAATCAAGTACCATAACTCAGCTGTTACTGGTTCGATAAGGCTGGTTTTCGAACTTGCCCAAGCTGTTATTAATATTAACAATCTGGTAAAGTTGGCAAAGAGCAGTTGAAAAACAAACGAGGAAAAATATAGTATTTTGAACTAAATCAAGGGCTGTTACTAGTCCAGTCTGGCTGGTTTTCGAACTTGTCCTAGCTTTCATTGATATTAACAATCTGGTACAGTTTGGTACAGATCAGATGAAAAATGAATGCCCTATCGTCTTAAAGAGGCAACATACAGCATATTTAACTAAATCAAGGACCATAACTCCGCTGTTACTGATCCGTTAGCTGGTTTTCGAACTTATCCGAGCTTTCATTAATATTAGTAACCGGTAAAGCTTGGTAAAGATCAGATGAAAAACAAACGCCCTATCGTCTTAACGAGGCAAAATATAGCATTTGTAACTAAATCAAGGGCCATAACTCTGCTGTTACTGTTCCGATCTGGCCAGTTTTCGAACTTCTCCGAGCTGTCAATGATATTAACAATCTGTTTAAGTTTGGAAAAGATCGGATGAAAAATGAAGGCCCTGTCGTCTAAAGGAGGTAAAAGTTAACGGACGGGCGGACGACGGACGACTCGCCATCCCATAAGCTCTGCATGCCTTTAGCCAGTAGAGCTAAAAATAGGGCCCAGTCTCAGTATGTTCTAAAAATAAATTAAAACAGTCGATGATTTCGGACCAACCGTTTATTACTTACGCGGTATATATACAAAAGTATAGGGTATATTATGGCGTACATCTTCTTGAGAGGGTATGACGTCCTTCATATTTAGTCCAGATGTATCGCTGTTAGCTATATTTTTCGTGTAGCAATGTTCATCAGTAAAACAATGATAGGCGAATATCAGTTGAACAAAATTAAATAATTTAAGAAACTAAATGTCATGCTTATTTGGAAAATAAACTTACATTGAAACGATGCTCGTCGTTGAAAGAAATATGCTAACTGCGAAAGGAAAGCAATATATATCACATACATATCGTATAAATTTACCAACCGAGTGGTTTGTATATAGGTTTTTCAATGGAAGAGCGATCATGACTCGTATCTATGGATAAATACAACACACATATGTGTTTGCTCTTTATAATAATACATAATACACCTACGTCCGCATACACACCGACATATGTCGAGTATGCAGAACTATAGAACGCCAAATTAACATAAACTCAATTATTTGAAGAGAGGTATAATTCGTTTGAAGATAAGTTCAATTTAATTGAAGAGAGGTCTGATTTAATTGAAGAGAGGTCTAATTCATTTGAAGAGAGGTTCTCCTTTCAATTGAATTAGACATCTATTCAGTAATTGAAGAGAGGTTCAATTAATTGAGTTTATGTTAATGTGTCGTTCCATACAGACCAACATCATAATATCACAGCTCTTATACCAAACATTAATATTACTTTTGATGATATGGGGGAATAGAACTTCGACTTTATGGGGAATAGAACTTCGACACTATGGGGAATATAACTTTGATTGTATGGAGAATAGAACTTCGACTTTATGGGGAATATAACTTCGAGATTATAGGAAATACAACTTTGATTGTATGGGGAATAGAACTTCGACATTATGGGAAATACAACTTTGATTGTATGGGGAAAAGAACTTCGACATTATGGGGAATATAACTTTGATTGTATGGGGAATAGAACTTCGACTTTATTGGGAATATAACTTCGACATTATGGAAAATACAACTTTGATTGTATGGGGAATAGAACTTTGACATTATGGGAAATACAACTTTGATTGTATGGGGAATAGAACTTCGACATTATGGGAAATAGAACTTTGATTGTATGGGGAATAGAACTTCGACTTTATGGGAAATACAACTTTGATTGTATGGGGAATAGAACTTCGACTTTATGGGGAATATAACTTCGACATTATGGGGAATATAACTTTGATTGTATGGGGAATAGAACTTCGACTTTATGGGGAATATAACTTTGATTGTATGGGGAATAGAACTTCGACTTTATGGGGAATACAACTTTGATTGTATGGGGAATATAACTTCGACTTTATGGGGAATAGAACTTTGATTGTATGGGGAATAGAACTTCGACTTTATGGGGAATATAACTTTGATTGTATGGGGAATAGAACTTCGACATTATGGGAAATACAACTTTGATTGTATGGGGAATAGAACTTCGACATTATGGGAAATACAACTTTGATTGTATGGGGAATATAACTTTGACTTTGTGGTGAATAGTTCTTGGTCTATATGGGGAATGTAACTTTCACTTAATGGAGAATATTACTTCGAGTTTACAGGGAATATATCTTTGACGTTATGGAGAGTTTCTTTGAGTTTACAGGGAATATAACTTTGACTTCATGGAGAATATATTATTTGGACTTGATTTGGTGAATATATCTTGGACTTTATGTTGAATATTTCATTGATTTAACGGGGAATTTTACTTTGATTAGGTTTATATTTTGCAATTGTATATAGAGAAATTACTTTCAGAATCGACAACGACTTTAGTTTTGACGATGCCGTCATCAATGAATATGGCTGCCATGTACACTCTTTCGATCCCAGGTAAATTGATTTAATTATGTTTACACTAATGAGAAAAATGGGCACACAACCTACAGCACATTATAGCCTAACCAACTTCTAAGTTTGACAACGCATCGTCCCATAACCTCTCTTCGGCCAGTAGAGTTAAACCTCTACTCTGAGTGAAGAACTGTATCAGTTTAATTAGCTTTGTTTCACTTTCAAATGTATCGGCTGTGTCCAACATGGCTGCCTGCAGACATGGGGTAAAGAGCTCTTTCTTTTTGTATTTCATTTAACGAAGCAACTCGTTCGCACCTTTATTTGTTTTTAAAATTATGCAGCATTTTATAATATAAAGGATACGCTTTTCATAGAAAACGTTTCAAACAGACAGTTGCTACTGAAATAGTTCGTCTTATATGCCCTGAACATTATTTCGGAAGAGATACGAGTTTTCAGCAAACAAGCGACAAGTCTTATATCAGTGATAAACTGCTGAAGTTTCCGTTTGTTAATTACGTTTGTCTTTAATACATTATCTAGGTTGCGGTTTCTATCTTTTGTAGTTTTATAGTTCGGTGCAGATTTCATAAGTCATGTTAAGATTATTTAAACATCCGTATGCTTGGTAGTGTTGGCTAGTTTTGACTAAGGGCACTGATCTGACTGTCATGTAAAGAACATTAAAGGACTCTGACAACAGACACTTCAACAGCGGAAACATATGTTATCATACTGCCCCACTAAACATTCATAGAATAGAATAGTTTATTTCATACAAAAGGCAATGAGTACAAAAATGCTTATTTAACAATATACAAAATATCAATAGGTGGTGATACAGTATACATAGTACCTTTTATCAAGTGATTAAGCATGGTTCAACTAAAGTATACTTGTTATAGCAAATGAAGTATGCATATACTCCTATCAAACGTAGGTATATAGATAGAAATATGAACTAAATATGATTTTAGAATTTGAGTTGACGAGAAAAATCTTATGTATTATTATACAATAATTCATTACGTAATTTAAAACTTTCAAAAACATACATGGAAAGGTTTTTTTCTATGCGTACATTGTTATTGTTCATGAGTTCAGTAAACTTCAGAATATTCGGATGCTTCCAGTAGTATGGTTTGATATTTTAAACGCAGTTCTTTGTACATTGTGCATTCAAATAAGAAATGGAATTCATCCTCGAGATTGTTACATAACTGACATTTACGCTCATGTAGTGGTAGTTTTTGTGGTTTGTGCCATCTCACCGTCTCCACTTCAAGACGGTGTGATGACACTCGTAATCTGCTTAAAGCACATCCGAATTTTCTTAAATTTACATTTTCTAAATACGGTTGAAAGCGAAATTCTGAAAACGATTGAGTTCAATAATTCTTCATTCCATTTTTGAATAAACGTATCCTTTAATCGTTGCTTAAAAATTGACATAAAACCTATTTTATTTCCGACGCCATGGAATAACCAGACATGATTAAAACCAAGTTTATCAAAAATGCATTTAACTTGACTTGCCCAATTTTGTTTGTTAGAATATTTTGCCACATCATCTAACATCATATTATACACAATGATTATGTACTTTGTATCATTGCTCTCAACAATCTTAAACTTAAACCAAAAGTTCATCATAAATAAAGTTATTCTGCGTTTGTATTTTTACACCTAATAATTCTTTACAAAATGATAAAATGTGTTCTCTCTATTTCATCTGCTTTCGCAAACCCCATACCTCACATCCATAGTTCAATATAGGCAACATCAATTTATCAGATAGACTCAACATGTGAAATACTGACAAATTTGTAAATTTATAAGTATATTTCTTTAACTGGAATATGGCTTTTAATGCTTGTCCACTTAATGTGTTAAATGTTTTTACAAACGACCCTCCGGTAGAAAACACAACACCTAGATAAACGAATGTATTAACAATATCAATAGCAACCTCACCATACTTAAAATTTAAACCCCTCGGCAAACGGCCGCCTTTTCTAAAAATCATGACCTTCGTTTTATTTACATTAACCATTAATTTCCATCTATTACAATATTCATAAAGCAAATCCAAACCCTGCTGTAAGCCTTTTTCAGTTTCAGACATGATGATAATATCATCCGAGTACAATAATAAAAATATTTTCAACATTCCAGCGTCAATGCCATTATACCAATTTAAAGCAAAATGTTCTTCCAAGTCGTTAATATACATCGAAAATAAAAATGGCGAAATACTCTCTCCTTGACGTACCCACTAAATAGCATGTAAATGCATCCCCTAGTTGGTTTTCATACTTAACTCTTGATTTTACATTTTCATACATAGCTTTAACAATATCAATCAGTTTCCCTCTGACGCCATATTTCAATAATTTGTACCATAATATATCTCTAACAACATAGTCAAAAGCCTAGTCATACAGTGAATTCAAATCATCGTTATCTTTCGCGCTTCAGGTTTCACGCCACAATTACTTAGGGTATAGGGTAACTGTGCAGCCTTTTTATGTCCAGCCACGAAATTGGTGCGGGAATATAGTGTTACTCTTGTCCGTCCGGACGTACGTACGTCCGTCCGTACGCCCCGTACGTCCCGTTTTTACATTCAAGTTTTTTATTAAGTCAATTGCTCAGATACCAAAAGCCGTACAGATTTCAAACTTCATACACACTTATATATATATGGCAGCAATATGATCCTACCAAAATCAGGTCAGTATAAATGACATTGGCCTACTTTGTACACTTTGTTAATTTACATTGAAGTTTTACATTCAAGCTTTTTTATTTACTCAGCTTCTCAGATACCAAAAGCCATACAGTTTCCAAACTTCATACACACTTACATCTGAATGACAGCAATATGTTCCTACCCGAATCAGGTCAATATACATGACCTTGACCTACTTTTTACACTTTGTTAATTTACATCAAAGTTTTTCATTCAAGTTTTTTACATCAAAGTTTTTTGTTAAGTCCATTTCTCCAACACCAGATGGCTTAGAACTTTCAAACTTTGCAAATGTTGATAACTACATGACAGCGATATGTTCCAATGAAAAGTGGGTCAATATAAATTACCTTGACCTACCTTTGGCACTTTGTTAATCTGTATGACAGCAATATGTTCCTACCCAAATCAGGTCAATATAAATGACCTTGATCTATTTTTTACACCGTTAATTTACATTAAAGTATTACTTTCAAGTTTTTTATTATGTCCTTTATTCTGATACCAGAAGCAGTAAAGCTTTTAAATTCATATTGTATTTGATCTTTACCAAACTGTGTCAGTGTCTTTATATCAATGTTGTTAACACAAAAGATGCCACATTTTTTGAACAATCTTAACCAAACTTGCACAGATTGTATATGACCATAAGATTTTGAAGAAGTTCGATAATGGACCAGTACTCAGGGGATCGATTTAAGGCCATCTTGGCCCTCTTGTTTATTAAGTCAACTACTCACATACCAAAATCCTTACCGTATTCAAACTTCATACACACATCTATATGGCACCGTTACGTTCCTACCCAAATCAGGTCCATATAACTTGCCTTTTAATATTGACATTTTGTTACTCCATTTGTAAGCAACCGATAACCCTTTAGCGGGGCATTTGGGTCCCTTGGACACATTTTCTAGTTCAACATATGATCTTCAAAGTTGTGCTCCAAATAATCCATAGGAAGAGCAAGACATGTGCTGAAATGATGAATGATAAAATATATTGATATTAGTTCTCTACCCTTAGTAGGTTATTAAGCCAGTCTAAAAGTGTGCCATGTTCTAGAAATGAACAAATACGCTTAAATCACGTCAAACATTGAATGATAATGCGCTTCTCGCACTTTACTATCCTCTGAAGTAAGCGGCATTAAACTACACGGGGCATGCGCAGTGGGCTGGCAGTCAATATATATCATTTCAGGGTGGGTCAGTGCCCTTCTTTTCAGTTTCACTCGGAGCTGCTTTTATGACTTTATTAACTTATTATTTATTAAATAATTGAATGTTGTTTAACGGCTCATCAACACAGTATAGGTTATTTAGAGCCGCCCCAGAGAGAGGGGAAGGATACATAGGAATCCGGGAATTAAATAAAACTAAATATGTCTTGTATTAACTAAGTAAACTTCTTTCAGTATGGGGGTGAGCAGTTTTCAGAGGAGAGATTTAAATTATTTTTACAACATTGGAATTGCTGCAAAAAACATGAAAAATGAAGACGGATGGCAAATGCAAACCTACAGTACACTAAAAAGCACCCTAGGTCACATTCAGGTAAAAAAGATAAAAACGCCCGTTGCACGTGTTATAGATATTGTAACAGTGGTAAATCTCATTCATTTTTAATGTAATGCATTTGGTAGCACCGTTTGTTATATTTGAATAAATTAGATAAATGTAAATTTTCCGCATACCTTTGATGTGAAAACATTTAATAAATAAATGATATTACTTAAGAAATAATAAATACGTACCTGTGTTTTATCGGTGAATAAAATACAGTCGCATCCGAACGACTAACTGTATTTCATTCACCGATAAAATACAGGTATGTATTTATTATTTCGATTCTAACACAACAATAACCCCATTGTTTACGCTATTGTGGGGTCACTATATATTATCTCGAAGGTCAAGGTAATCAGGCTGTTATATTTACATGCTGTTCCATTGGGCGCACCCGTATGCAAAGTTCTGCGCGGTACAATATGTTTAAATACACTAGTAGTCACGTGACAAACAATTAAGTCATTGCTTACGTCATATAGCTTGCGCTGTACGACGTCAAACGTTTGCTATGTGTACTGATGCATATGATGGGTTTATATCGGGTGTGTGCACGTTTTGGGAGAATGGCAAGTTTGTTGTAATTAACATTTCATTAAAATAACTGTTGAGTTTGTGCTCGTGACGTATATTTACCAACTGACGTCATGTAACGTGGCGCTTCCAACGGATGAAATATACATGGGGAATTAATGGAACAGCTGTATTTTATCGGAGAATAATATATACTTGTCTCTCTTCTTTGTGTATATGAAAGACTGCACAGGACGTGTTAGAATATTTGATAAGTTGATAAGTTCGTCATTTCTTAAAGAAATGACAATTTAAATTTCAGTATTTCTTACTGGTGTTCTTTCGTACTTCCATACAACTGTTTATGATTTCCCACATCAAACAAAGCGTAACTTTATGAGTGTAATTTATAAGGTGTACATACATTATATTTATCAGTTGTTTAACAAATCTGAAAATGCAATCTGAGATTCATTTATTTTGTATGTTTTAATGTGTGACCAATCACTTCTGCTTTGCTATATTTGATAACTCGTAATCATTGGTTATCACAAATAAAACTACTATGTATAGATAAAACAAAAGAACCCGCAAACGTTTGGCCATTGTAGGGAAATTATTGATGGTTCTAACTTAGAATGCCAATTATCATCAATAATTGATCTTTTAGGACAATATTTCGATTTTAAAGATGGACATTGAATTGATGGAATGGGATGTTTTGGTGGACATCATCAGAAGTGGAGGACTCCAGGGCATAGATCAACTGCTGGTGGAGTTCCACCTTAATCTAATATACCCACCAGCCGAGGAAAGCAAAAACACGTATATTCGAGCTATATGTTTATTAAGAGACATTTATAATAGTGGATTTAGGATATTCTGGACGCACCAAAATACATATGGAGGGCTTGTATTTGTGTCAAAATGTAAACAGATAGAGAGAGCAAATTGTCACGAGGTTAACTTTGTAAGGGTCAAATAGGTAAGAGATAACATGTGTGCTTTAAAGTTACATGAACTTGTTCATGTACTATTTATTGGGATGCTGTTGTTAGCCTAAGGCTCACGTAAGCAATTGTGATCACTTAATGTTCATCGTCCGTCGTAAGTGTCTAGTCCGTCTGTCAACACACACTGTTCAAAGAAAACCTCATATGAAACCACTTGTTGAATTGTCATAACATTTATGCTGAAACATCCTCGCATAAAGATGTTTTAATGTTATTCATCAACTAATATGTAAATTCGCTATCCAAGATAACCATCGCTACTAAACTGAGCCATCAAACATGTTAAACATTTTACTCAAGAACCAATGGACCGGGGTCATACACGGATTCCGATTTGTCTGTTAACCAAAAAGCAAACAATTTATTGTAGGTAATCAGTCTCATTTTGTTTTTGGTTTATTAACTGCATAAAACTAACGTGTGTAGTCATATTCTTTAATTTATGTATGTTAATCAGATATAATGTATTTGTGTTTGGTTGAAAACAATGAAACGCATCACGCCCTTGTCGTTGTTTTCTGTTATATGCGACACACTTAATAACACAACTGGTTATCGGTTATCCGATAAATATCATGTTTTATGGGCAGAGGGGTAAAGTATGCAACACAAACATTATTTTAGGTAATCACAGATAGTTTCTTTTCAGTTTGTAAAGTTCAAAACAGACAAGCTATTGTGACTCATCAAATTAAGAATCCTGTCTTTTGTCGGTGATTTACTACGAAACACAAGTTTTAGGGTCATGTCTTTCTGTCAGTCACATGTCTTTTCTGTTTTTGATATATCATTGAAATGATGTCTTTGTTTTTTGTATTAGTGTACTTTGAAATATGGATGATATGATAATATGACTTATTTTATTTAGAAATGATGTCTCGTCTGCTTTATAGTTTATATGTATAAATGGGCCTTTCTATGGACAAATTTATTTCTCGTGAGAACAAAACAACTTTGAATAAAAGTGTAATAAACCGTTCGGATATCAAGTATTTGCATGACACTGCTCATGCCTAAACTATTCATTTGGTTGAAAATGTCACTTGATCGTACTCGATCCTTTTTTGACGTTTTATTTTACGATGGTGGACCAAAAATAATTCTAATTACACAACATTAAGTGTATTGAATGTATTGTAAGTAATCATAAACAATGTCTCCCTGTTTGGTTTGTATTGGTTGGTTTGTTTGACGTTTAACGTCAGTTTTCATCAACTGTTAGACTATGTATTACGGTCGATTTGTGGTGGAGTCAGACCACCCACTTATTTCTGGTAGAACCAGTACTGTATACCTCACGCCATCCGTAAGAATCGACATGCTCTCTCTTAGACGTTGAGCTCCCAGTGGGATTCGAACCCGCAGCGGTGAGGCGATGAGGTTTACAACTCCGCGTCGTTAACCCATCGACCACGGAGGTACTCTTGTTTGTTTGGAGCATAATTATATTGTGAATAGTTAGATAACGACCTTTTCGTTTTGTGTTGGTAAGTGGGTTGTCGGTAATTCGATAAAGATATTTTATTGTACAGAGGTGAGGGGGGGGGGGGGGGGGGGGGGGCTCAAGGGGTGGATGTTGTTGTGGTGGGTTAGGGGTGGGGGTAGGGGTGGGTGGGGAAAGTTGGGGATGTGGTTCATGTACGAAACACAAACGTGTTTGAGGGTAGTCAAATAAAGATATTTGTTTAGGTTTTTTAAGTTAGAACCAATAATTTATTGTAAGTAATCACATTAATATCCTTCCGTTTTTCGTTTTTGCTGATTTACTGCAATACAGAAGTCAGATGCATTTAACTACAGAACACAAACAGTATCATAGGTCATCATGTACTTTATTTATTATTTATTATTTATACATGTAACTGTATTTTTTTTAGTTTACCATCCACACAAAAAAACTTTATTAAACATGTTATCAGACACATGTTTTTTCCTTTTGGTTTATTTACCACATAATACTACTATTAGTCTTTATATAGACGTGAGTAAGAAGGATAAACATATCGGACAGGGAAAGCAGCATTCAAGGACGACAGTCAACCACAAAACACAAAAACAAACACGCAAACAGACAAACGAAAAGGCAAACGTAATAAAAAATGCAAACGACATCACAAACACAAAAGGGTTGACAATAGGGCTACCGCCTTGCTGCTACTAACTACTGCCGGCAGTAGCAGCAGTAGCAGTAGCTACTGCCAGCAGTAGCAGCAGTATAGTCAATAGTCATCGTAACTATGGCGATATATTTTTTTTGCGCAAGTATGTTGTTTCTACTTTCCCACCATCATGTTTAACAGACAACCCCTTTTGCAACCATCATATGTTTGCCACTACTATTGCTACTGCTACTGCTAACTACTGCCAGCAGTAGCTACTGCCAGCAGTAGCACTAGGTAGTAGAGCACCATCTCAATAGATATACTCATCGCAAGAATATAAGTTCAATTTTCAACCATCGTTTTTTATAACACAACCGTTTCGCCTCTATCAAGAAAGAAATAGAAAAAATCGGACAGGGAAAGTAGCATTCAAGGAGGACAGCCAACCACAAATCACAGAAACAAACACGCAAACAGACAAAAAAAGAAGGCAAAAGTAATAATAAATGCAAACGACATCACAAACACAAAAGGGTTGACAATAGGGCTACCGCCTTGGAACGGTCAATGGCAAAGTAGGCCACTGGGGGTGTTTAAACCGGTTCTAGGGTGCACCAAACCTCATACTTACTCTACTGTCATCCCATTAAAACAGGACAGTGTAAATAAAGAAATCCCCGCCATGATCTAATCTCTAACCAACAAGGCAGCATCAATAGGCAATATAAGTAAAACACAAATATGCTCGTGTAAATATAATACAAAAAAAACAATAGCCTAGAAAGCCACAATGAAGGTACTCAATGACTTGGCAGAAGCCAGAGCAACAAGAGAATAAACCATTAAGGGCACGACAAGAAAGATCATAAACAAACATCAAATGCCACCGTCCCTATGGGCTTTAGGTAGGCGTCATCATAGGGTACACAGCCTGTCCGGTCATCGTACAATTAATTGAATTGAATTGGGGTTTTAAGGCGCATCAACACATGAAAAGGTTATATGGCGCCTAGCAGGCATGAACATGCCAGGCTCATCTTCCATGTACATCGAGATAAAATATGGAAAATGGGCCTAGAACCTTCTCACCCTGAACTGCAGAGTTGCTGCAAATTCTATCGTAGAACCTCCATTTACGCTGGAGTCACGTTATTGTTTTTCTGCCACTGCTCTTTTGATGCGAGCGAGATGGCACCTGAAACAATGCAGGGATCATGATGAAGACCTTTAATGAACATGAACAAAAAATGATAAAATGAACATGAATTTGGGGAGATTCTATCCCTCTGCGTACCCCTCCAAAGGGATCTGCAGTGGCCGTATTCTTTGCCCCGTGACCAAACGGGGCCCCCGGCAACCACACGGGGCTCGTATAATTAAATAAGAAAGCATAGTGGCGAACTGTAAAAGGGTCCACCACCTAGCATTCAGTACGTTGCAAAATGATAGGGTCATAACCTCTTTTGATAAACGTTTTAACAAGTTTAACAAATATAAATTGTCCGTGTAAACAAAAATACAATGTGGCAAAGTTAACAGAACTGTACAATCGAAAAAAGGAAACACCGTTCAAAGTTAGTTAAATAGAAATCGGAGGGTGCTGCAACAAGGGGTCAGGGTATATTTTATTTTTATTTTAAAACATTTTTCTGTCAGAAGGTTGGTATGAAAGTTAAATCATTGGTTTGTAAATAACTCAACTACGAAAATAAGTTATGGCAAACTTGACCATACGGAATTTGTGACGTCGGCAAACATATATTTTATTCTTCTGTATACACTTTAATTATAAGGCATAAAATAAAATAAAAACATTTGTTGTTTTGTCGTGAATAACAGATTTTATTTCATCTCGGAGTGATCAAACTCTAATATTTTCACTCATGCATCGCATTCGTGAAAACATATAGTTAGCTCACGTCTCGATCAAAAGTGCAATAAGAAATATGGACATGAAAAGCAAAGTGTTCCTTTCTATTTTCGGAAATAGTTTTATTTTACAGTAGATTATTTTTTAGAATAAATAAAGAAAACATATAGACATATGAACAAATTTACCCTGGACATTTTGGGAAACTAATAAATCGGTCATAATGGGAAAAAAATAAAATTGTATATCATTAATGTTGTATACTATAATAACGCAGTAAAACATGGAACCAATATGTAAAAGCATACACTAGTCACTTTCAATGTAATCATGCTTTGAGGTATCGTGGATAATAATTTTGTTTTTCAAACTTGTGAACAATACTTCCGAACAAATCTACACTGAATATTTTCAGCACCAGGTTAATCCTACTGAAACAAGAACTGTCAACAAGACAGTAAGCTCTACTATAAAGGACATTTATAGAAACTTGCACGTTTATCTATAAAAAAAAAAAAGATGAAAAATAAACAACATTTGCCTATGCTATTTGTCCATATAGAATACAAGTTTAAAGTTTCATTGTATTCTGTCAAGCGCATTTAAAGATATCAGCTTATTTCCGAAAATTTAACCAAATTATTTTAAACGTAGGTATAAAAGTCGAACAAAAAACATAGGTTTCACAGAACACAGTCAACCCAAAATGCGCATTAAACAAACAACCATTCAATGTTAGTAGGAAACGAGGCATGTGACATCACAAACACCAACGGCTTGACAATAGGGCTACTGTCTTGGAACCGTCAGTGGTAAAAGGCTGCTGTGGGTTTGAACCAGGTTCTATAGTGCACCAAACCTCACTCTTACCCTATTGTCATCCCAGTTACACGGGACAGTGTAAATAACGAAATCCCCGCCAAGTTATATTCTCTAAGAAACAAGGCAGCATTAATAGGAAATATAAGTATAATACATACATGACCATGTATATATGAATACAAAAATGAGATATAGGGTCCTATAGAAACCACAGCGTCCGAACGCAATGGCATCGTATGTCCGCACTGTACTGCAAACAAGGACTTGAAAATACAATGAAAGAGACAAAAACAACAGAAAGGGTGGTGAAGACAGGTTTACCGACTTGGAACGGTCAGTAGGCAATAATGCCTACTGGTAAGCTTGAATCGATTTTATATGCGCACAATCCTCGTTATTATCCTGTCTTCAGCGCCCAAATAGACAAGACAGTGTAAACAAAACTACATCCCATCAAAAGTATGTCTATAATGGCAAAATATAAGCACTCAATGGCATAGCAGAAGCCATAAATGAGAGTAAAAAGATAATACACCATTATGGGTACGACAAAACAGTAAGACAAACATCAAACGCTGTCGTTCTTAGCGGATGTATGCAGACGTCATAATAGGGTCATCAGAGGGTCAAAGAGGAAAGCATAGATATGCAGTGTATGAAACTTCACATAGTGGTAGATGTTTATAACAGGAAAAGCACAACTCTGTATTCATTTATATAAGAATAACTGCTCTTTGTAAGTTTATACTTATAATATTTGTCCGGAGTATAACTTGAAAATCACTGATGGGACTAGAATAACAAACAATAACAGAGGTCAATGATAGGAATAGCAAACAAAGCGCAGAAATTATAACTTCATATTCATTCAATTACGAGATATTAGTTCTTGCCTTTATCTTGAGTAAAGACAGAATTATCTCTCTTTTTACACTTGTATTTAGGTTAATATACACTTCTCAAAACTGCTAACTACACCGCTCACGTTTTGGGTTATATATATCGATGGGTTGAATGTTTTTCAATAAAATAAAAAGGAAATACCAATTCAATCATTTTTACATCATTTCATTTTATTTTTTTCATGGGCAATGCTAGAACTAAACCACAATAAGCAATTACAAACGACCCATGTAAACACTAAAGTCACACTTTTATGAACAAGAAATGAAAAGTGTGACTTTAGTGTTTACATGGGTCGTTTGTAATTGCTTATTGTGGTTTAGTTCTAGCATTGCCCATGAAAAAAATAAAATGAAATGATGTAAAAATGATTGAATTGGTATTTCCTTTTTATTTTATTGAAAAACATTCAACCCATCGATATATATAACCCAAAACGTAGCGGTGTAGTTAGCAGTTTTGAGAAGTGTATATATTTGTTTCCCTAAGGTGTCCATTACGTATACAAACAGAGCACACACATCTAATTTTACATACTGATAACAATTACATATATACTGCAAACAAAGTGTCATACTCATTAATCAGCTCATGCGTTTTATTCTATTTTGTTAAAGGGACACATGGCGAACTACTTTTAGGTTAATATAACACTCCTATCATGGATATATTATCAGAATGTAATGGATTATGACATTTCCTTTAATTGGTAGATAACGGTTACCATGTTATTGCATTTGCTTTTGGTGATTCTGGTCACAAAACTGCACTAAAAGAAAGGTTGCTGGCTCTCATATTTGTCTGAGCTTTTACAGATATCAACAATCTGACCAAGTTTGGTAAATATCAGATGAAAACTGAAGGGCCTATCGTCTTAATATGAGATAAAACTTAACGGCCGGGCGACAGATGACGACGACGGGACAACTCATCTTATAAAGAGTGTTAATAATGCAATCCCCGCCGGTCGGTATCCTCTAACAAACTTGCCACCATAGGCTATATAAATAAAACATAAAGATGGTAAGGTATATATAAATATAAATAAGCCTAGGAAGTCACAACGCAAATATGTGTTGACTTGGCATAAGCCAAAGCAAACGGACACTAAACCATTAAGAGCACGAAGATAAATATCAAACGTTACCTTCCTTTTTAAGGATTTAGGTAGACGTCATCGGACACTCAATGAGAAAAGCGTAATGACGGACTGTAAATGGGTCAAGTGCGTCACAAGATAATACTGGGGTCATAACCTCTTTTACCATTTTGAATAAATAGTGTATAAAATAAATCATGACCAAGGATCTTACGAAGTTTGTAAATCACGTCAACATAGAAGTCAGGCTATGATAGTATGTGTCGCAGAAAAATTATTATACTTAATATATATAAAATACAATTTAGCAAAGGACTAGGTGTGATAACGGACAAAATTGGCCCCCAATATTGAACGTTTTAATGCACAAGTTTTGAATATCTAATTTAGCTTTAAATGAACTGAATCAATATTAAAACTCATTACAAGTACGTTTGAAGGCTCTAAATGAGTTTAAGAGCCTCACAAACAAGGCCTTTTCTTTCAAAAAATGACATTTTTGTTCATTTTCAGCAGTTTTCGATCAGTTTTTGGTCTTGGAAATACAGAGCGCACCCTCGAGCACATCTGATTTTTTGTTGAAACAGGTACTTGATAGGGATGCACCATAAGCCAAAAAACTGCGTGTGCTCGGAGGTGCGCTCTATATATTTAGGATCAATATCTTGCCCAGAAAGGTCCAAAATCTACAAAATATAACAAAATTACCAAAAATACCGTTTTTTGAGACCCTTTTAAATCTTTTAGATAAATAAAATAAATAAAAATATATTTTGAAGATTATATGTAAATATTATTTTTTTGCATTTTGAATATATTGGTGGCCAAAATACACCATTATCATACCTTGTCCTTTAATGTTTTTCGACGTTTATCGTAAGGGTAAAATGTAACTCTGTTAAAATGCTTTCATTACACTCTACATCTTACACCTTCATACAACTTAGAAGTAGGTTCACTTTGAATTGGCAAGATAACTTACTATTTGGGCCAGAATGTTAAGATCAAGGTCACATTGAGCTAAAACTCGAAACTCGAATGTTTAAATGACTTTTGCACAATATATCACCTTTTAGATGACTTACGTCATTACACCATTCGTAGTCTTCAAGCTTCATAATAATCATACCAAAAGATGGCTTTTCTTGAGCAGACCTAACAGGTAGCTGCCACAGGAATGACAAAATAGCATATAAGACGTGCCTGCTTATGTCCACATGCCTCGTTCCAGTATTACAGAAATGGGATGTTGTCAATTGTATATTAATGTGGTCAATGCCATGCATTTCTGTAGCCATGTTATTTTAATTTTGAAGACATATACTTCCTGTTAATTTTGTTTTTCAAAAAAGACACACCATTCCAACACAGTAAACACTAATTATGAGCGCGGTCTGTGGAGTGACACATTGCGCTATAGT
This sequence comes from Cyrtodaria siliqua, assembly GCA_037043455.1. Lineage (NCBI taxonomy): Eukaryota > Metazoa > Mollusca > Bivalvia > Adapedonta > Hiatellidae > Cyrtodaria > Cyrtodaria siliqua. Next base: position 60,509 of record JAWPHD010000337.1, read on the forward strand.
TGTGAGTCAGGCACACACTTTTACGTACGGGCATGTGGGACTACATACACATCCTGTGTGTGTCGTACGTTACATACCATCGAACCGTCTGTGACATTATGGGCAGTTTGACTATTTTGGACACCCAATCCTGTGTGACATTTATGTATGCCATATCTCTTGCTTGTGTTTGTAGCTTTCCATGGATCCCATGTACTGTAGTTATAAATCCCCGAGGCCTTGATATACTTTTCACCATTGCCTCTCATGAACCGATTCAATAAATCCCGAGTCTGGCTGCATCTAAGGGATCTCTTTTTCAGCGTTTTTATTTTTATTATTTTTGTTTTTTGACGCAATTAGGGATTTGGATCAAGTTGGCTTCGAAAACGCCATCTACAAGTTTGAACTGAATATCAATTCTATATTCCAAAATTCGAAAAAAATACCCCCTCTTTCTATTTAAAACAAATGACACAAACTAGTTCACTAATGACGCAATGTCATAATTTAACTACAAATGTCAAAAAGAGTACTTTTTTCTGAATAACTTCTATTTATTTGCCATATAATAGAACAGAAATCATGTTTTCAATACAACATTAATATTATCATACATTTCTAAACCGGCATGGTGATACAATGCCAAAAATATATATCACAAGTACTGTAACAGTAGTATTAGGAAAACAAGTGCCCTGCCCCGTAGACGGAAATGCCCTAACATGCTCATGGGACACATTCGCTGCATCTTTTTGAGTAAGCAGTTTCTAATCGCGCCCCTTTGGAAACTCCCTTGCACACTATTATGTATACTGAAAGGAAAAAGAAACACAGAGTGCGTATTTCCGCTATATATTGCATATACTGCACATTAATTCCATATATATTCCAAGGAAATCCCAAGATGTTTTGTAAAAAAAAAAGTGCAGTTAGAGAAAGGACACAACTGTGATGTTGTAGACGTTTTAATCACAGTTCACGTTGTAACAAGAAATTCATAAATGCTGAAGTTCCTCTTTGAAAAATTGAGCCAGTTCAGTACTGTATTTAATGTTAAGTGATTGCAACATTTAAAGCCTAAGTTTGCTCACCTGCTTGAGCCAAATGCGCATTCTGACGATAATGAAACTTTAAAGGGGTAACCATTGGTGCGTTCAGTGCTGTTTAAACCTTCTTTCTAAAGGACAGGCCTAATATCACCCTGTACCATTCGATTAGCAGTAGCATATTAAACATACAATATATAGCGGAAATACGCACCCTGCGTTTCTTTTTCCTTTCAGTATAGTTAACCAACCACACACGACAACAAACCTATTTGATTCAGATACATTTCGTGCTACAGTTAAAAAAGTAACCCTCTAAATAACGCCAAAAGTGCAATACGCCATTTATCAAAACTCTTGCCAGGTGTTCAGGTCATATAATAATGTATATGTGCCGATTAAAACTATAGCTTTATTCTAGGGTTTTTAAAATATCCGTTATTGAATATGCGTAAAATGAATTATGAGTTGGTAACTCTTAATTCGATGCTCCAGTTTTAGGGTTTGGCCTGGCTGGTTAAAGCGGTTTATATTGTGTCTATAGAGCTTGGATTCTCAAAATAGGTAAATTATATATATACCTCTTCGTGTGGCTGTTGTTGGCGGGATAGGTACTTTAAATTTGGTCTATAATAATGCATTCTGATGGATGCACGGGCGGACATATTTACATACTCGTGTGGCTTTTCCGATCTAAATAAATATAGAAGTCCCACAACAACATCTTAAAAGCTCCACCATCAAGCCAAGCACAGCGTTGTTCAGTACAATAACAACTCTAAACCATCAACATAGCGTTCGTGTCCACGGGCAACATTACAGCTATTGTATATCATTGTCAGTGATATGCACTGAATTTAAATACAAAACGTATAGATATGGTAGTCTAGACAACGTAAGGAATGTGAAGTGCAATGTATGTTAGTTGTTGTTCTTAGTATTTGAAGTAAATCCGTAACTCATGAAGTCCGACACTCACAATGCATATATGCCGAGCATTAAGTCTAGGTGAAAAGTATGAAATGAAAAGGCATTTGCTTTTTTTGTCGAACAGGTTAACTACTGTCTGATCACTTATGCTGACCCATAAAACATGGCGCTTAATTTACAAGATTAGGTAGTGAAATTTGCTAACGTTCCAGCTCGTAATTTAGTTTTACTAGAAATATATCGTTTACTTTATAACAAATAGACCTACGTCATGTAATTTGTTAACATTCAGTACAGTACGTCACCTAAATTGATACTTTTTTGTATACACTTATTTCATATTAAACAAATCACCGTTGCTTTATATATGATACAATTTAGTGAAAAATGTAAAAAATAAATTGCAAAACACACAAATACATTTCTATAACGTTTCAATTCTAAAATGTTTTCCTTTAAAAAATTACAATGTTTTACCTTTACATGTTGATATAGATGAACGAGTAAGTTGAAAATAAAAGATGCACATTTGACACTACGAGTACCGATCATCCGATCCTCTAATTGTTTGTTTATTATTTATTTAATCAAATTCATGATAACTGTCACTACATTCCAGAGCTTCACTTTGCTAAATGTCATCGGCATGGTGACCTACATTGAAATCACCAATAAACCGAAAATGTACCTCATAAATCGCATTAACATACGCTATTTTTGCAAGAAATCAAAGCTAGCCTTTTTCACTCTTCCCGATCTCTCCTCTTTAGCCTCAACGGTGATTTCCGTACCTCCAAATACCATATTAACATGGACACCCCTATCTTTCCCTCCCGACAGGTCTGGAACTTCTATCTCTAGTTGACCCACATACATGCTGGTGACGTCAGTCACGTATTGTGCGTCATCTTCCGTTGATGTATATACGTCAAACACCAGCGTCGCCTGGTCCGCTTCCAATGGCGTGTATCGCTGAGAGGATTGCGGTTCACCGACTTTGAGCTCTTGACCTTTCCGGACATGGGTAGCAAACACGTCTTTGCATTTGACTTTTCCGCCAACGTTAACTTTCTTGTTTTGTGGGTGTGCGCCTTCCTGGAAATCGCGATAAACGCGAATGCCGTAGGAACATTTTGCAATACGTGAAACTATTGTGAGTGGATTATGCCCGAAGAGTACTGCCCCTTTCAACACAGCTAGCCCCGCCTCTTCCGGTATAATCAGCCTCTTGTCTGGGAAAGCTGTTTTGATAGCCTCTTGCAAGATCGGAGACTCAGAAAACCCGCCTACTAAAAGGATGGTCGTTGTTCCCGCGCTTGCTTTTTGTTTAAACAAATCTTTCATGTGCTTCACTGTACCTTCGCACGTTTCTTTAAATAGATCTCTCATAAGCTGTGCATCGATTCTGAGCTTATCGCCTGTCCATGTGATTTTATCTTTAAAGGCTTTACTGCCGGCTAGAGTGTCTTTGATTGTTTTCCGAGTTACCTTTTCGAACGTTTCAGAAAGTGAAACCGGGATTTTGAGAGTTTCCTTTGTAGTTTTATCTAGCTTAATATTCCTTTTCTTCGTTTCAAATTCTCTATACAGATCGACCCAATCTGCTTTGTGATCTTCCGTAAACTTTTTGTACACTTTATCTCCTGAAATGATAATAAGACTTAAAGAGTAGGTTTTTTTAGAGCCTTGAACAAAAAGGCATTCCTTAATTTGTGCATCTTTTATAAATTGTGTTTCGATCAATGTTATACACAACAGAGTAAACTGAGCAAATTAATGTGACGAAACTATTTCAATCCAAAACACATGCACGTTGGCGAAGGAGTTGGGGGAAGGGTCGGAGGAGGGCAACAATACCTTGGTTGACAAAATATGTATTTTCGCTGCATATTTCAGAGTAACCAAATCAATCTATTCACTAAACAGGTACTTTTGGCTTCCAAATTGTGCACTTTATTAGTTTTGGGTTCATGGTCAATTATTGGGTGGGTGGGAAGAGCATAATCTGTCCCTCACTCCCATACACCATCCGCCCAATCAAACTACTGGGATGAAGAAGAGGACACCTGCGCCTACACCGAAATTAATTGAAAATACAAGCTGCTATTAAATAGTTTTTTTAAGTATGTGGTTAACTTTGCAGATTGTTCTTTGGGATCATCAAACCCAATATTTATGGCTTTAAAGTAGAATATCGCTTAAGCTGGTTCTAGGGTGCCTGAGATATGTTTCAAATGATATTACCTCTCACGAACAGACTCAACAAAACCGAGTCTGCTATCTTTCTCTCTTGTTTGCGTTTGTTGATTGCAAGGGATACCCTTTTCAGTATGTAGAAACTGCCTTGTTTTTGCCTTCCTTCATATTGGTGTTGTTATAAATAATGAATGTGGGCTACTTTACAAGGCAAACCCAGTTAAAGGTTATATAAAAGTACCAACGTCTGCTTAATGACCAGAACAACTATTTACCTATAATTTTGGTGATAAGATTCTGGAAGGCCTCGTCGACTGTCGTACCACCCCAAGCTCCACCACTGGCCCAGTTGAGCTCTTTGAGTGCTTGGTTGTCCAACACCTCGTGAACAGTGATATCCACAGTACCCCCTAGATAAAATAGGAATGTTTTTGTATGGTCTTAAAATAAAGGATGTTATGGGTCGTGATATGCACAGCTCAAAAGATTTGTAAAAGCAGACACAAACGTCGACAAGGAAATGTAGCATTCACAGACCACAGTCAGCAGAAAATGTAGCATTCACAGACCACAGTCAGCAGGAAATGTAGCATTCACAGACCACAGTCAGCAGGAAATGTAGCATTCACAGATCACAGTCAGCAGGAAATGTAGCATTCAGACCACAGTCAGCAGGAAATGTAGCATTCACAGACCACAGTCAACAGGAAATGTAGCATTCACAGACCACAGTCAGCAGGAAATGTAGCATTCACAGACCACAGTCAGCAGGAAATGTAGCATTCACAGACCACAGTCAGCAGGAAATGTAGCATTCACAGATCACAGTCAGCAGGAAATGTAGCATTCACAGACCACAGCCAACAGGAAATGTAGCATTCACAGACCACAGTCAACAGGAAATGTAGCATATACAGAATGCACTCAATGAAAACGCATTTAAAGAAAAGAAAACAACACTAAGGGGGCACTCCTCAGTTTCAGAATGTAAATCAGAAAGTAATCAACTAAGCATCTTTTAGATCCATGGATGGTATTTATAATAATTATGAAGCACATGTTTGATGTTTTTTTCAGTTTTGAGTACTTCTAAGTTTATTTGGGTGTATTGGAATATGCATTCTTTGTTTTTTTTGGAGGCTATAAATAGAAAAATGTGAACCAATCAAAAACTTCCTAAAAGTACCGGTAGGTAAAATGGTTGATTTTCAATCACGGGGAGATCAGCATGGAATAACTTTTTAAAATGCCGGACTAGGTATGTAAAATTTAGCATTTCCTGATATGCAAGAGCACTATGAGTGTAGACATGACCCTGATATGCGTAGGATTTTTTTTATTTTTATTTATTGACATTTGAAATAATTGCTTTTTTAGCATGGTTTGAGGGGTGGGGTATTCTTAAAGAAATGGGACTAAAGTTGTACAGAAAATGCTTTTTGATACTTTTATTTGGTATGGAAACATGGGTAATTTTATTGTCTTCTAAGAAATGTATGACACAATGATGATGTGATTTATTTTTGCTCAAGGATTCAGGCTAAGGGCTTGTCATGGGTTTGATGATTGAGAAATATACATTAAACTGTGGAGTGCCCCCTTAACAAGGATACACAGAAGCAAAGTATGCGACACCACAAACATAAATGGGTTAACAACAGGGGGCCCGATTGGTTTTTAAACCAGATTCTAGGGTGCCCCAAGACTCGCCCTTATCTATTGTCATCACAATTAAACATACATGTGCATTATTATACATTCCCGCCAGGCTATATCCTACATGTGCATTATTATACATTCCCGCCAGGCTATATCCTCTAACAAACTAGGCATCATTAATAGGCGATATAAGTAAAACACGAAGGTGATCATCTATATATGAATGTAATAAAGCCTAGAAAGACACAGTAAGTACTCAATGACTTGGCAGAAGCCAGATCACCAAGAGAATACATCGTTAAGGGCACAAGACAAGATTGAAGACAAACATTAAACGTTACCTTCCCTATCAATTTTTAAGTACAGACCGTGAGACGTCATTCTGGGGTAAGCCAAACCTTGTTTACTCTGTCATACTGACAAAGGCTGTCTAGTTTTCGACTGAATTAATAACGCATCCCTTGATTTTTGAAATTAAAGCGTTTCTATATTCACATTTGTTTTGGTTTTAGAGAGAGAAGTCTCTGAAGACATATTGAATATTCCAGGGTGAATCGTAAAAAAAGCAACGAAACAAATGAAAGTACTAAGGTATAAAGTCGAACAGGAAATGTAGCATTCACAGAACAAGATATAATAGTCAAACAGGAAATGTAGCATTCACAGAACAAGGTATAAAAGTCGAACAGGAGATGTAGCATTCACAGAACAAGGTATAAAAGTCGAACAGGAAATGTAGCATTCACAGAACAAGATATAATAGTCAAACAGGAAATGTAGCATTCACAGAACAAGGTATAAAAGTCGAACAGGAAAAGTAGCATTCACAGAACAAGGTATAAAAGTCGAACAGGAAATGTAGCATTCACAGAACAAGAAATAAAAGTCGAACAGGAGATGTAGCGTTCACAGAACAAGGTATAAAAGTCAAACAGGAGATGTAGCATTCACAGAACAAGGTATAAAAGTCGAACAGGAAACGTCGCATTCACAGAACAAGGTATAAAAGTCGAACAGGAAATCAAGGTATAAAAGTCGAACAGGAAATAAAGCATTCACAGAACAAGGTATAAAAGTCGAACAGGAAATGTAGCATTCACAGAACAAGGTATAAAAGTCGAACAGGAAACGTAGCATTCACAGAACACAGTCAACTAAAAACACACATACAAAAACATTCACATTTGTTTTGGTTTTAGAGAGAGAAGTCTCTGAAGACATATTCCAGGGTGAATCGTAAAAAAAGCAACGAAACAAATGAAAGTACTAAGGTATAAAAGTCGAACAGGAGATGTAGCATTCACAGAACAAGGTATAAAAGTCGAACAGGAAATGTAGCATTCACAGAACAAGGTATAAAAGTCGAACAGGAAATCAAGGTATAAAAGTCGAACAGGAAATCAAGGTATAAAAGTCGAACAGGAAATAAAGCATTCACAGAACAAGGTATAAAAGTCGAACAGGAAATCAAGGTATAAAAGTCGAACAGGAAACGTAGCATTCACAGAACACAGTCAACTAAAACGGTATTGGATTATAAAACTATAGAAATAAATTCAAGATGGTAGCTTACCTCCTACATCGACAACCATATATTTGGTGCCCTTGGGAAATGAAGATATATCTGAGGAGCTCTGTTCCTGTTGTTGCTGTTGTTGACCACCAACCATTTTATCCACTGGTATATGCATACAGTATAGTGATGCAGCTTCCGGTTCTAGGGCGATGATTAAGCTGTCTTTCTTGATTCCAGCCTAAAATTGTTTCAAATATGGTTTCTTTCTCATTATATGGCAGGGATATGTTTTTTAATTGAATACTTTTATTGAAAATGTTTTTAATTGTTATAGATGGTTTCTAGAAGTGGGTCAAGTATTATTTCTAATATGTTCAGCTCTGTTCTATTTATAGATACAAGTAGTGTAACAAGAGAACAGCAGGTGGATGCTGATGCACACGCTCATCTGTGTACACAACATCAGAATACGTTTATTCAATTGAGAAAAAAATGGGCTAGAGTGTAGGCAATAATGCCTTTAGAAATGAGTTTAACATAATTGCTGAACAGAGCAATTCCATTAAGTAGTTGACCATTAGTATTATTAGTTTGACCTAAACTTGCATAGCATTCAAATTTGTTTTGAACTCGAAGGGGATAGGGGTTGGTTAGGTTTGAGGGGTGTGTGCCTTAATTGGGAGACAATTGTGTGTGTAGTTATTTATTGAAGGAAATCTAGTGGGATGGGAGGAAGGGGATGGGTGAGTATTTTATACAAACATAACAAAACTGACCCAGAGTCAATAAAAATCAATGTAGCGGTATTACTCAACTATGTTTCAAGCTTGTTCAACATAGGGTGTTTAGTTCTGACTTAAGCACAAACACTTAACGTTAATGACCCATCAATGTCACTGCTTGGTGTGATTGAGCTATACTACAATTTGCAGATATGAGCTAAACCCAAGAACAGCTTTGTAAGGTAGCACATGTCTTCCCCACCGCCTCCTTTCCACCCCCACCTCCCAAATTCCCATGCTTGAAAAAATGAGTAGCTATTTTAATTAGTATTAATATATTATATACATACCCCTTCAGCAGCTTCCCGCATGAACTGTTTCGAAGCATCACTCCAGATGGCCGGGACTGTGAGCACCCACTGTATATCACTTTCGACAATACCTGTAGCTCTGTTGGAAAGACATTTCATACATGTTATAACAAAATATCGATACTAATACTATTTCACTTTTTACGAACTTAGCATGCAGTCTTGCTTGTGTAGTAGAATTGGTCTTTTACAGTAAATTAGCTTACCATAAAGGGAGGTAATATCCAACATTTGTTCGCTTGCCTTTGACATGCTACAGGTTATTATTTATATAGTCATGCATTGTTTCTTTATTTATTTAAAGGGCATATGTCATTTACTGATGTACTTGCTATGATATGTGTTTGAACTATAATATTTAGCACCATTTTCTTTATATGAGTATCTGATATATTAACAAATGGAGTAGTCACTTGTAACCCTTGCCTGACGAGCAAATAATGGGTAGTGCTACGACTGATTGACCAGTGTCAGAATAATGTGACTGGGTGGGTGGGGGTATCATGTCTACTACCGCTTGGTATTCCAGTGTATCAGCACTATAAAGAAACCATTGAGTTCGCTGCTTCAAGTAGACATATCATCACATCACACAGCAACACACAGATAAAAGTCCAGACATTGTGCCTACAATCGACGGGTAGGACGCCTGTCGTAGGTGGAGGGACTATAATCCTTAGAAATACACACACACTTCATAATCGCCAAAGAATACTGTGTAAGTATGTGGCCATAAGGACACTGTTAGTGCCGTCCGAGTGACTGTTTATGAAAAACAGATTATGAAAAGCAAAAGGTGTGGTGTCTTCTAGACCTGATAGGTATCCAGTACCCGCTGGGGTCGTATTTCCCAGATTCAGAAGAAAACCTCGTTAGAGATTCCTGATTATCAAATTAGTTCAACTGTAATTTAATTATAAATTAACACTGAGATTATCGGGAGCAAATCTCGTTAGAGATTCCTGTTAATCAGATCTATATAGGATAGTTTGTGGTAGCAACTTCAAGTTAATCAGGGAGAAAACCTCATTAGAGGTTCCTGATAATTGTTTACATATATGCTAAAGGTATATTGAATTATAAGTTTGTTAATAAAGTGCTAGAATGGATTTCGGATCATTTACATATTTAGAGTTTATTAAAACTTATTTGAGTACATTTTCGACTTTGTTGTTTTCCTGAAATGCAACAATCCATACCCCGTGTACGAACCTGGAAAGAAAGTACCTCTCCCTTAGGGATACATCATCGCCGTGTCGTGTTACCTCTAAGTGACCTGACGTGGCGCTACTCAAGCCTGGCATAACTTGTCATAGACTGGTAATGCCAGTTAGTTCGTCCCATAGACATACACATACACACACTAACATGGCTGTGCCCGGTTGCCCATAAGTGACCAGACAAGGCACTGTTTTTTGGGCATTACTGATCTTAGGCTGGTAATGCTAATTTGTACGTCACACATCCACACTCTCACTCACACATTCAAAACGGCTACACGTGTAACAATGTGTGTACATATATTTGAAATTATGCAATAAATGTAGAACATGCAATTAATGTAGAAAATGCAATTCATATTAATGTAGAATATGCAATTGATGTAGAATATGCAATTAATGTAGAATATGCAATACATGTAGAACATGCAATTAATGTAGAATATGCAATTGATGTAGAATATGCAATTAATGTAGAATATGCAATACATGTAGAACATGCAATTAATGTAGAATATGCAATTGATGTAGAATATGCAATTAATGTAGAATATGCAATACATGTAGAACATGCAATTAATGTAGAATATGCAATTAATGTAGAATATGCAATTGATGTAGAATATGCAATTGATGTAGAATATGCAATACATGTAGAACATGCAATTGATGTAGAATATGCAATTAATGTAGAATATGCAATACATGTAGAATATGCAATTGATGTAGAATATGCAATTGATGTAGAATATGCAATACATGTAGAACATGCAATTAATGTAGAATATGCAATTGATGTAGAATATGCAATTAATGTAGAATATGCAATTGATGTAGAATATGCAATTGATGTAGAATATGCAATACATGTAGAATATGCAATTGATGTAGAATATGCAATTAATGTAGAATATGCAATACATGTAGAACATGCAATTAATGTAGAATATGCAATTGATGTAGAATATGCAATTAATGTAGAATATGCAATACATGTAGAACATGCAATTGATGTAGAATATGCAATTAATGTAGAATATGCAATACATGTAGAATATGCAATTGATGTAGAATATGCAATACATGTAGAATATGCAATTAATGTAGAATATGCAATTAATGTAGAATATGTGATTGATGTAGAATATGCAATTACTGTAAAATATGCAATTAATGTAGTGTAAAATATGCAGTTAAGTTGGAATATGCAATTAATGTAGTGTAGAATATGCAATTAATGTAGAATTTGCAATAAATGTAGAATATGCAATTAATGTAGAATATGCAATTAATGTGGAATATGCAATTAATGTAGAATATACAATACATGTAGAATATGCAATTAAAGTAATTAATTTAGAATATGCAATACATGTAGAATATGCAACTGATGTATAATATGCAATTGATGTAGAATATGCAATACATGTAGAATATGCAATTAATGTAAAATATGCAATTAATGTGGAATATGCAATTAATGTAGTGTAGAATATGCAATTAATGTGGAATATGCAATTAATGTAGAATATACAATACATGTAGAATATGCAATAAATGTAGAATATGCAATTAATGTGGAATATGCAATTAATGTAGTGTAGAATATGCAATTAATGTAGAATATGCAATTAATGTGGAATATGCAATTAATGTAGTGTAGAATATACAATTAATGTAGAATATGCAATTAATGTATGTAGAATATGCAATTAATGTAGAATATACAAAACATGCAGAATATGCAATTAAAGTAATTAATTTAGAATATGCAATTACTGTAGAATATGCAATACATGTAGAATATGCAATAAATGTAGAATATGCAATTAATGTGGAATATGCAATTAATGTAGTGTAGAATATACAATTAATGTAGAATATGCAATTAATGTATGTAGAGTATGCAATTAATGTAGAATATACAATACATGTAGAATATGCAATTAAAGTAATTAATTTAGTATATTGAATTAATGTAGAATATGCAATTAATGTAGAATATGCAATTAATGTGGAATATGCAATAAATGTAGAATATGCAATTAATGTGGAATATGCAATTAATGTAGAATATGCAATTAATGTGGAATATGCAATTAATGTAGAATATGCAATTAATGTGGAATATGCAATTAATGTAGAATATGCAATTAATGTGGAATATGCAATAAATGTAGAATATGCAATTAATGTGGAATATGCAATTAATGTAGAATATGCAATTAATGTAGAATATGCAATTAATGTAGATGTAGAATATGCAATTAATGTAGAATATGCAATTCATGTGGAATATGCAATAAACGTAGAATATGCAATTAATGTGGAATATGCAATTAATGTAGTGTAGAATATGCAATTAATGTAGAATATGCAATTAATGTAGATGTAGAATATGCAATTAATGTAGAATATGCAATTCATGTGGAATATGCAATAAATGTAGAATATGCAATTAATGTGGAATATGCAATTAATGTAGAATATGCAATTAATGTGGAATATGCAATAAATGTAGAATATGCAATTAATGTGGAATATGCAATTAATGTAGAATATGCAATTAATGTGGAATATGCAATTAATGTAGAATATGCAATTAATGTGGAATATGCAATTAATGTAGAATATGCAATTAATGTGGAATATGCAATAAATGTAGAATATGCAATTAATGTGGAATATGCAATTAATGTAGAATATGCAATTAATGTAGAATATGCAATTAATGTAGATGTAGAATATGCAATTAATGTAGAATATGCAATTCATGTGGAATATGCAATAAACGTAGAATATGCAATTAATGTGGAATATGCAATTAATGTAGTGTAGAATATGCAATTAATGTAGAATATGCAATTAATGTAGATGTAGAATATGCAATTAATGTAGAATATGCAATTCATGTGGAATATGCAATAAATGTAGAATATGCAATTAATGTGGAATATGCAATTAATGTAGTGTAGAATATGCAATTAATGTAGAATATGCAATTAATGTAAGTAGAATATGCAATTAATGTAGAATATACAATATATTTAGAATATGCAATTAAAGTAATTAATTTAGAATATGCAATACATGTAGAATATGCAATTAATGTAGAATATGCAATAAATGTAGAATAGATGCAATTAATGTAGAATATGCAATCAATGTTGAATATGCAATAAATGTAAAATATGCAATTAATGTAGAATATGCAATTAATGTAGAATATGCAATAAATGTAGAATATGCAATAAATGTAGAATATGCAATCAATGTAGAATATGCAATTAATGTAGAATATGCAATCAATGTTGAATATGCAATAAATGTAAAATATGCAATACATGTAGAATATGCAAATGTAGAATATGCAATAAATGTAGAATATGCAATAAATGTAGAATATGAAATTAATGTAACTAATACACAAAGTAGAATTTGTTCTATACAAATACGTTTTGAAACGAGGAACCAAAAACATGCTTAAGAGTTGTAACATTATTTATTAAACAGAGTTGTGCAGTTGTAACTTCTCTATAGTAGGTAAAATCACTAGTAATGAAACAGGGTTTTATAGTTGTAGCACATGTATATATATAGTTGTCACATTTAGTATTGAAACAAAGCATTATAGCTGTAACAGAAACAGAGTTTTTATTTGTAACATTATAATAAAACAGAGTTTAATGGTTGTAACATATGTATAGTTTTACAGTACCAATGCAACAGATTGTTTATAGTTGTAACATGAGTCATGACAGACAGCTTTTCAGTTTCTCACCTGTTTTTTAGAGTATTGTTTAGATGCTCCTTCAGGTACTTTATACACATACTGAACACTGTTAATGCTCTCATCTTCTTCCCTTTGTCGTCCTCGATCTCGACGTCTCTTTTCAGACCCTGTAACAGAAATATGCAATTGTACTATTCGAACATAGACGGGATACAGTCTTATCATGTGGATATGGAACAGAAAATACAAGATTACGACACGGGATATGATGGTCTAGCATGCGGGACAGAAACTGTACTATTGGAACGTGATAAATACGTATACTGTATATGGAATTGTGACAGGGAAATATAACTTTCACAGTTTTTAGGGACACTCTCTCTCTCTCTCTCGCACGCACGCACGCACATATCTACATGTTCTTAAACAAACATGCTTTTTCAAGTTAAGTTTTACATTAACATTCACATACCGCCGTCTGAGATTTCTGGAATAGCAACATCTTAAAGCGGCGGAAGTAGTAGTAGTTTTTATGCTCATCATCCTCTGCGAGCTCTCCATATCTATCCTCAGCATCGTATCCGAACGCTTCAAACGATTTGTCAGGCTTCAGGAGTAGAGTGCTTGGTGCTTTCAGGGACACGAGGGCCCTGCTACCAGCCGCCCAGTTATTGGACGATACCTTTATCGGGTCTTTTTCGTAGTCATGTTTAAACGAGAATGCATAACCAGAGTATGTGGTACCAAAATCGATGGCCGCCACGAGAAGTTTGCCGGAACTAGATTGTGATTGTGGTGTTTTAGTTGCCATACTTTACAGTAACGTGGAATGACCTACAAGAACAAAGCATTAGTGTGTACTACTGTACATTCTGAGATTCCATGAAAAACCTGTCATGAACAGCTGAATACAATTTATTAACTACTGCTAATGTTGTTGCTGCTGCTACTGCTACTACTACACTACTGCTAATGCTACTACTGTTACTGCTGCTCTTGCTACTGTTACTACTGCTTCTGCTACGGCTTCTGCTGCTACCACTACTACTACTGTTACTGTTGCTACTGCTGCTACTACTACTACTACTACTACTACTACTGTTTCTTGTACCTAAGTCAGCTGCACCAACAACTATTACTACTTATGTTGATGTTGCTCCCACCAACAAAATCACCACGACATTAACTACTGCTATTGTTTCTATGGCTACTATTTCTGGTGTGCTTTGAACATTGGTTTTGCTGCTGTTGCTCATCCAGTGACACGTACACTTTAATCTTCGTTATCGCAGCAGCAGCAGCAGCAAGAGCAGCAGCAGCACTTGTAGTAGTAGTAGTAAAGGTTATAAACTAAACAACATAAATCTTGGTTTATATACAATGGGTGTTCGCTGTGGCAACACTTATCCTCAAGTATCCTGTTCTCGAGGTACCTATAATCTAGAGGTAAATTTTATGTTGCGTAGTTTTCCGAGACTATGAAGCACATTGACAGACGATCAGCCGGTTTTACAGTCAAAAGGTTGATAAGCTATTTGATGAGCTAAAAACACAAAATAACATTCAGATTAAAGCCAAGTTATTATTTACTGAAGTCATACCTTACCTATTTTATAATTTTTTTCACTAGGTCAACTTTTCAACCTCCGTTTAAAATGCTATACATCGAGTTATATCTATCCTACTTGCAGACAGTCTATGTATCATGTTACTAAAAATAGAATAGTCAGTGTTCGCTGAAGAGATTACTGAGAAAAAATTCTATGGAAGTAAATTTGGGTCATATAAGTTACCTTATATTAGTTGAAATACCAAATAAAAACGGCTATATATTGTATAAAAACATCACTGAATGTAAAAAATAAACCATGGAATCTAGGTTAGGTCTTCATTTTTTCGTATACCATCATATAACTTATGGTTTATAGGCGAAAACAGCTTTTACTTGGTAAGTATTGCTTGGATTTTTCTTATATAACAGTGTTTTTTTTCACCATTTTGGGAATGGGTCCTTGACCGGTCAAATTGGGAAAAAACACGCGAATTTCTCAAAATTGGGAAAAAACGCGCATTTTTTCTCAGAATTGGGGAAAAAAAATACACAGAAAAGCAGAAGAAACGTCGAAAACCCTGGTAAAAAACTTTATTAAGAAGATTATTCTAAAACATTTTACAATTTTGGGAAGAAAAATCTGGAATTGGGATTTATTTATTTTTTACTCAAAATTATGGAAAATGCTATTTTTTGGTCCGTTTACCGGAACCGTCCAAAGAAGGAAAAAAAACGCTGTATAATATACATGTATATACGTTTGGGTGAGCTACTTTTGTAGAATGAGATATTTTGACAAATCAAACGTTTGATTCACCTTGTACAGAAAACAGTTTCGTTTTGACACACAAACAAATAGTGATGAGGCAGTAACATTATATTAGACAACTTTTTGGGAAAAAATACAGTTGTGGCGTCATTAGTCTCTTTTTCAAAGCTACTTCGCGTACTGGAGTCTGATCTAATTTTGACTGACACATTACATTTTGAACTTTTGAAATTGAAATGATGCGAACTGTATTGGAAACTTTGCTGTTTTGATGCAACTTAATTGGATTATCGCTGGAGAAAAATAGAGACAGGTATTGCGCGTGTTTGTATTCATTTTGTATCGGCGATCGCTTGGACTATCGAGAACTGGTAACGCCTGGATATAACATTGATACTTTTGAGAATATCCCTTTGTTAATATTACTTGTACTGAAAACGAAAGTAGGTGTCCAAATAACAAAACATAATAAAAACAAAAGCAAACTGAAATCATGTAAACATTCTACATTTCATAATTAATTTCATTACTTTTGAAAGCTGTTGTGTGTCAATAACAATGTGTGACTTAAATAATTTAAAAATAGCAAATTTCCACTTCCTGTATTCATATCGATTCATGATCCAAAAAGAAGACAATTTTAAAGTTGATCCTGCTGGCTGGAAAGTAATAACTAAACATTATCATAAAAAGTGTCATTACCTTTTAGTGTTGATTTCCCATATGACTGACTTAAAGACTGGAACATTTCAACATAGGCTGGTTATTTTACATATACTTTTCCACGAATACGAAGGTTGATAAAGGTTCATTTGGAATATCTCGGATATTTACCTTCGTATCGTTCGGAAATTTGATCTATTAACCTATTAAAAACTGTTTACCTTCACGATAACGTTAATAGCGATCGAACGCAGTACTACCCGGTTACCAGTCAAGGTAAGTCACTAGTATGTGTATTGACGCGTGTAGTGACACTTGTCATGACATGTTGTTTTATTCGGTAAAGATATAAATAGCAGTGTAAACGAAAATTAATATTGTGTATATATGTATACGCATATAGTGACAGTCATAGGTTGTTTCCTTGTATGCATTGTAGATCTGCCGATATAATGTAATACATTACTTCTTTTGGACTTCATACTAATTGTGGAATAGCAGATCTAGGTAAGTCACATACCCGCGATACCAGGGCGAGGCGAAACTTGTCGGTATACACTCACTGCCATCACATACGCAGGGGCGGATCCAGGTTTTCAGCTTAGTGGGGGCGTAAGATTTTGGTCAGTTTTCGAGTCCGTTTCTAGCCTCATAAAACGGTTGCGGTAGTTCATTGATAGGGTAAACAAGTCCGTTTTCAAATAAAAGAATTTAACAATGTGTTAATTAAACCATTCATTAATCAGTATGCGTTTGCGTTGATCGATCGAGCGAAGTGATCGAGAATTTTTTTTATACTGAGGGCGTGCATCGAAATTGTTTGATATTTTATCTACAGTAACATGGACATACATGTATGATCCGGAATTTCTGTATCCGCTAATGCATACGTGTATCTAGATGTTAAAGGGACACATGGCAATCGTCAGTTTTATTCAAACATTTAAATTTGCTCTTCAATTTACTTATCCTGCGTCATTTTGACTTTAAAACTGCTTGCATATAATTAAATAAAAAATTGAAATTTCAACTTTATTTCCCTATTTTACCAAATTTTTAAATATATTACTGGTGCAATATTATAAAAAGTTAGTAATATGAAAAAATAATTTGCTTTGAACTATTCTAACAATTAATATTAATGATTGAACAAATGCAAGTTAAGAGGAAAACTAACGGGACGCCGTGAGTTTTTAAAAAATCAAGATTGGCATGTGTCCCTTTAATGTACCACCTTCGTTTTTTGAAAAGAATGCATTTCTTCCAGATTGATGCTCCGGTTAGGATAACTTAAATAAACATGTATAATACACATATATAATACACATATATAAGCACGGGCTTAGAGGGAAGAAGCGATATTGTTATATGCAAATACTTTATAGTATATGACATGTGTATGTATTTATAGTTATATACATATACTATAACACTATCTCTTCTCTCTATCCTTTCTCGTTAAATACATATACTGCACTATCTCTTCTCTCTATCCTTTCTCGATATATACATATACTATATAACACTATCTCTTCTCTCTATCCTTTCTCGTTATATACATACACTATAACACTATATCTTCTCTCTAGCCTTTCTCGTTAGATACATATACTGCACTATCTCTTCTCTCTACCTTTTCTCATTTTTTACATTTACTATTACACACTCTCTTCTCTCTATATAATTACACTATCATTTCTCTCTATCCTTTCTCGTTATTTACATATAGTATTACACTATCTCTTCTCTCTACCCTTTCTCGTTAGATACATATACTATAACACTATCTCTTCTCTCTATTCTTTCTCGTTAGATACGTATACTATTACACCATCTCTTCTCTCTATCCTTTCTCGTTAGATACATATACTATTACACAATATCTTATCTCTATCCTTTCTCGTTATATACGTATACTATAACAATATCGTTTCTTTCTATCCTTTCTCGTTAGATACATATACTATACACTATTTTTTCTCTCTATCCTTTGTCGTTAGATACATATACTATAATACTATCTCTTCTCTCTATCTTTTCTCGTTAAATACATGTACTATTACACTATCTCTTCTCTCTATCCTTTCTCGGTATATACATATACTATTACACAATCTCTTCTCTCTATCCTTTCTCGTTATATACATGTACT
The DNA here is from genome assembly GCA_037043455.1 of Cyrtodaria siliqua. NCBI lineage: Eukaryota > Metazoa > Mollusca > Bivalvia > Adapedonta > Hiatellidae > Cyrtodaria > Cyrtodaria siliqua. Next base: position 79,020 of record JAWPHD010000337.1, read on the forward strand.
ATTACACTATCTCTTCTCTCTATCCTTTGTCGTTAGATACATATACTATAATACTATCTCTTCTCTCTATCCTTTCTCGTTAAATACATGTACTATTACACTATCTCTTCTCTCTATCCTTTCTCGGTATATACATATACTATTACACAATCTCTTCTCTCTATCCTTTCTCGTTATATACATGTACTATTACACTATCTCTTCTCTCTATCCTTTCTCGTTATATACATGTACTATTACACTATCTCTTCTCTCTATCCTTTGTCGGTATATACATATACTATTACACAATCTCTTCTCTCTATCCTTTCTCGTTAAATACATATACTATTACACTATCTCTTCTCTCTATCATTTCTCGTTAAATACATGTACTATTACACTATCTCTTCTCTCTATCCTTTGTCGGTATATACATATACTATTACACAATCTCTTCTCTCTATCCTTTCTCGTTAAATACATGTACTATTACACTATCTCTTCTCTCTATCCTTTCTCGTTAATTACATGTACTATTACACTATCTCTTCTCTCTATCCTTTCTCGTTAAATACATGTACTATTACACTATCTCTTCTCTCTATCCTTTATCGGTATATACATATACTATTACACTATCTCTTCTCTCTATCCTTTCTCGTTAAATACATGTACTATTACACTATCTCTTCTCTCTATCCTTTATCGGTATATACATATACTATTACACTATCTCTTCTCTCTATCCTTTCTCGTTAAATACATGTACTATTACACTATCTCTTCTCTCTATCCTTTGTCGGTATATACATATACTATTACACAATCTCTTCTCTCTATCCTTTCTCGTTAAATACATGTACTATTACACTATCTCTTCTCTCTATCCTTTGTCGTTATATACATATACTATTACACTATCTCTTCTCTCTATCCTTTCTCGTTAAATACATGTACTATTACACTATCTCTTCTCTCTATCCTTTATCGGTATATACATATACTATTACACTATCTCTTCTCTCTATCCTTTCTCGTTAAATACATATACTATTACACTATCTCTTCACTCTATCCTTTCTCGTTAAATACATGTACTATTACACTATCTCTTCTCTCTATCCTTTATCGGTATATACATATACTATTACACAATCTCTTCTCTCTATCCTTTCTCGTTCAATACATATACTATTACACTATCTCTTCTCTCTATCCTTTCTCGTTAAATACATATACTATTACACTATCTCTTCTCTTTATCCTTTCTCGTTAAATACATGTACTATTACACTATCTCTTCTCTCTATCCTTTCTCGTTAAATACATGTACTATTACACTATCTCTTCTCTCTATCCTTTCTCGTTAAATACATGTACTATTACACTATCTCTTCTCTCTATCCGTTGTCGTTATATACATATACTATTACACTAACTCTTCTCTCTATCCTTTCTCGTTAAATACATATACTATTACACTATCTCTTCTCTCTATCCTTTCTCGTTAAAACATGTACTATTACACTATCTCTTCTCTCTATCCTTTGTCGTTATATACATATACTATTACACTATCTCTTCTCTCTATCCTTTCTCGTTAAATACATGTACTATTACACTATCTCTTCTCTCTATCCTTTATCGGTATATACATATACTATTACACTATCTCTTCTCTCTATCCTTTCTCGTTAAATACATGTACTATTACACTATCTCTTCTCTCTATCCTTTGTCGGTATACACATATACTATTACACTATCTCTTCTCTCTATCCTTTCTCGTTAAATACATGTACTATTACACTATCTCTTCTCTCTATCCTTTATCGTTATATACATATACTATTACACTATCTCTTCTCTCTATCCTTTCTCGTTAAATACACGTACTATTACACTATCTCTTCTCTCTATCCTTTCTCGTTAATTACATGTACTATTACACTATCTCTTCTCTCTATCCTTTCTCGTTAAATACATGTACTATTACACTATCTCTTCTCTCTATCCTTTGTCGTTATATACATATACTATTACACTATCTCTTCTCTCTATCCTTTCTCGTTAAATACATGTTCTATTACACTATCTCTTCTCTCTATCCTTTCTCGTTAAATACATGTACTATTACACTATCTCTTCTCTCTATCCTTTCTCGTTAAATACATGTACTATTACACTATCTCTTCTCTCTATCCTTTATCGGTATATACATGTACTATTACACAATCTCTTCTCTCTATCCTTTCTCGTTATATACATATACTATTACACTATCTCTTCTCTCTATCCTTTCTCGTTAAATACATATACTATTACACTATCTCTTCTCTCTATCCTTTCTCGTTAAATACATGTACTATTACACTATCTCTTCTCTCTATCCTTTATCGGTATATACATATACTATTACACAATCTCTTCTCTCTATCCTTTCTCGTTATATACATATACTATTACACTATCTCTTCTCTCTATCCTTTCTCGTTAAATACATATACCATTACACTATCTCTTCTCTCTATCCTTTCTCGTTAAATACATGTACTATTACACTATCTCTTCTCTCTGTCCTTTATCGGTATATACATATACTATTACACAATCTCTTCTCTCTGTCCTTTCTCGTTAAATACATATACTATTACACTATCTCTTCTCTCTATCCTTTCTCGTTAAATACATATACTATTACACTATCTCTTCTCTTTATCCTTTCTCGTTAAATACATGTACTATTACACTATCTCTTCTCTCTATCCTTTCTCGTTAAATACATGTACTATTACACTATCTCTTCTCTCTATCCTTTCTCGTTAAATACATGTACTATAACACTATCTCTTCTCTCTATCCTTTGTCGTTATATACATATACTATTACACTATCTCTTCTCTCTATCCTTTCTCGTTAAATACATGTACTATTACACTATCTCTTCTCTCTATCCTTTATCGGTATATACATATACTATTACACAATCTCTTCTCTCTATCCTTTCTCGTTAAATACATGTACTATTACACTATCTCTTCTCTCTATCCTTTATCGGTATATACATATACTATTACACAATCTCTTCTCTCTATCCTTTCTCGTTCAATACATATACTATTACACTATCTCTTCTCTCTATCCTTTCTCGTTAAATACATATACTATTACACTATCTCTTCTCTTTATCCTTTCTCGTTAAATACATGTACTATTACACTATCTCTTCTCTCTATCCTTTCTCGTTAAATACATGTACTATTACACTATCTCTACTCTCTATCCTTTCTCGTTAAATACATGTACTATTACACTATCTCTTCTCTCTATCCGTTGTCGTTATATACATATACTATTACACTAACTCTTCTCTCTATCCTTTCTCGTTAGATACATATACTATTACACTATCTCTTCTCTCTATCCTTTCTCGTTAAAACATGTACTATTACACTATCTCTTCTCTCTATCCTTTGTCGTTATATACATATACTATTACACTATCTCTTCTCTCTATCCTTTCTCGTTAAATACATGTACTATTACACTATCTCTTCTCTCTATCCTTTATCGGTATATACATATACTATTACACTATCTCTTCTCTCTATCCTTTCTCGTTAAATACATGTACTATTACACTATCTCTTCTCTCTATCCTTTGTCGGTATACACATATACTATTACACTATCTCTTCTCTCTATCCTTTCTCGTTAAATACATGTACTATTACACTATCTCTTCTCTCTATCCTTTATCGTTATATACATATACTATTACACTATCTCTTCTCTCTATCCTTTCTCGTTAAATACACGTACTATTACACTATCTCTTCTCTCTATCCTTTCTCGTTAATTACATGTACTATTACACTATCTCTTCTCTCTATCCTTTCTCGTTAAATACATGTACTATTACACTATCTCTTCTCTCTATCCTTTGTCGTTATATACATATACTATTACACTATCTCTTCTCTCTATCCTTTCTCGTTAAATACATGTTCTATTACACTATCTCTTCTCTCTATCCTTTCTCGTTAAATACATGTACTATTACACTATCTCTTCTCTCTATCCTTTCTCGTTAAATACATGTACTATTACACTATCTCTTCTCTCTATCCTTTATCGGTATATACATGTACTATTACACAATCTCTTCTCTCTATCCTTTCTCGTTATATACATATACTATTACACTATCTCTTCTCTCTATCCTTTCTCGTTAAATACATATACTATTACACTATCTCTTCTCTCTATCCTTTCTCGTTAAATACATGTACTATTACACTATCTCTTCTCTCTATCCTTTATCGGTATATACATATACTATTACACAATCTCTTCTCTCTATCCTTTCTCGTTATATACATATACTATTACACTATCTCTTCTCTCTATCCTTTCTCGTTAAATACATATACCATTACACTATCTCTTCTCTCTATCCTTTCTCGTTAAATACATGTACTATTACACTATCTCTTCTCTCTATCCTTTATCGGTATATACATATACTATTACACAATCTCTTCTCTCTGTCCTTTCTCGTTAAATACATATACTATTACACTATCTCTTCTCTCTATCCTTTCTCGTTAAATACATATACTATTACACTATCTCTTCTCTTTATCCTTTCTCGTTAAATACATGTACTATTACACTATCTCTTCTCTCTATCCTTTCTCGTTAAATACATGTACTATTACACTATCTCTTCTCTCTATCCTTTCTCGTTAAATACATGTACTATAACACTATCTCTTCTCTCTATCCTTTGTCGTTATATACATATACTATTACACTATCTCTTCTCTCTATCCTTTCTCGTTAAATACATGTACTATTACACTATCTCTTCTCTCTATCCTTTATCGGTATATACATATACTATTACACAATCTCTTCTCTCTATCCTTTCTCGTTAAATACATGTACTATTACACTATCTCTTCTCTCTATCCTTTATCGGTATATACATATACTATTACACTATCTCTTCTCTCTATCCTTTCTCGTTATATACATATACTATTACACTATCTCTTCTCTCTATCCTTTCTCGTTAAATACATATACCATTACACTATCTCTTCTCTCTATCCTTTCTCGTTAAATACATGTACTATTACACTATCTCTTCTCTCTATCCTTTATCGGTATATACATATACTATTACACAATCTCTTCTCTCTATCCTTTCTCGTTAAATACATATACTATTACACTATCTCTTCTCTCTATCCTTTTTCGTTAAATACATGTACTATTACACTATCTCTTCTCTCTATCCTTTATCGGTATATACATGTACTATTACACAATCTCTTCTCTCTATCCTTTCTCGTTAAATACATATACTATTACACTAACTCTTCTCTCTATCCTTTCTCGTTAAATACATGTACTATTACACTATCTCTTCTCTCTATCCTTTATCGGTATATACATATACTATTACACTATCTCTTCTCTCTATCCTTTCTCGTTAAATACATGTACTATTACACTATCTCTTCTCTCTATCCTTTCTCGTTACATACATGTACTATTACACTATCTCTTCTCTCTATCCTTTGTCGTTATATACATATACTATTATACTATAACCGCTGCGGGTTCGAATCCCACTGGGAGCTCGACTTGTAAGTGAGGAAGTGTCAATTCTTACGGATGGCTGGAGGTGTACAGGATAAGTGGGTGGTCTGCCTCCACCACAAAAAGAATTGACCGTCATATATAACCTGACATGTGTTGAAAATGACATAAAACATCATACAAATAAACAAACAAATCTCTCTATCTTTTCTAGTTACATATACTATAACATAACATCTTCTCTCTATCCTTTCTCGTTATACACATACACTATAACATTATGTCTTTTCGTTATCCTTTCTCGTTATATACATATACTATATAATACTATCTCTTCTCTCTATCCTTTCTCGTTATATACATATACTATTACACTATCTCTTCTCTCTATCCTTTCTCATTATATACATATACTATTACACTATATCTTCTCTCTATCCTTTCTCGTTAGATACATATACTATTACACAATCTCTTCTTTCTATCCTTTCTCGTTAGATTCATAAACTATTACACTATCTCTTCTCTCTATCCTTTCTCGTTAGATACATATACTATTACACAATATCCTCTCTGTCCTTTCTCGTTAAATACATATACTATTTCACTATCACATATACTATTTCACAATCTCTTCTCTCTGTCCTTTCTCGTTAAATACATATACTATTTCACTATCACATATACTATTTCACTATCTCTTCTCTCTGTCCTTTCTCGTTAAATACATATACTATTTCACTATCACATATACTATTTCACTATCTCTTCTCTCTGTCCTTTCTCGTTAAATACATAAACTATTTCACTATCACATATACTATTTCACTATCTCTTCTCTCTGTCCTTTCTCGTTAGAGACATATACTATTACACTATATCTTCTCTCTATCCTTTCTCGTTAGATACATATACTATTACACAATCCCTTCTCTCTATCCTTTCTCGTTATATACGTATACTACAGCACTATCTCTTCTCTCTATCCTTTCTCGTTATATACATATACTATTACACTATATCTTCTCTCTATCCTTTCTCGTTAGATACATATACTATTACACAATCCCTTCTCTCTATCCTTTCTCGTTATATACGTATACTACAGCACTATCTCTTCTCTCTATCCTTTCTCGTTATATACATACACTATTACACTATATCTTCTCTCTAGCCTTTCTCGTTAGATACATATACTGCACTATCTCTTCTCTCTACATTTTCTCGTCATATACATTTACTATTACACACTCTCTTCTCTCTTTATTATTACACTATCATTTCTCTCTATCCTTTCTCGTTATTTACATATAGTATTACACTATCTCTTCTCTCTACCCTTTCTCGTTAGATACATATACTATAACACTATCTCTTCTCTCTATTCTTTCTCGTTAGATACGTATACTATTACACCATCTCTTCTCTCTATCCTTTCTCGTTATACACATACACTGTAACATTATGTCTTTTCATTATCCTTTCTCGTTATATACATATACTATTACACAATCTCTTCTTTCTATCCTTTCTCGTTAGATACATATACTATTACACAATATCTTATCTCTATCCTTTCTCGTTATATACGTATACTATAACAATATCGTTTCTTTTTATCCTTTCTCGTTAGATACATATACTATACACTGTTTTTTCTCTCTATCCTTTCTCGTTAGATACATATACTATAATACTATCTCTTCTCTCTATCCTTTCTCGTTATATACATATACTATTACACTAACTCTTCTCTCTATCCTTTCTCGTTAGATACATATACTATTACACAATCTCAAATAAACAAACAAATCTCTCTATCCTTTCTAGTTACATATACTATAACATAACATCTTCTCTCTATCCTTTCTCGTTATACACATACACTGTAACATTATGTCTTTTCATTATCCTTTCTCGTTATATACATATACTATATAACACTATCTCTTCTTTCTATCCTTTCTCGTTATATACATATACTATTACACTATATCTTCTTTCTATCCTTTCTCGTTATATACATGTACTATTACACAATCTCTTCTTTCTATCCTTTCTCGTTATATACATATACTATAACACTATAACACTATACCGTCGTAATGAAAGCCTGTGTATATAAGGGCAAATAATATACGTTATATCAAGTTTATTAATAATTTCAACCTCGCAGCTTGTGTAATCCTACTAAAATAACCTATAAAATACATACAACAAATAGAACTCGAATATAGTCAAATATATCGATACATAGATATCTAGCAGGAATTTATTATTATGTCAAAAGAGTCTTCCAGTCTTACGACTAGGGGTAAAATACCTGCTCAATTTGAGCAAAATTTCAATACAGTGGCTTATCATATAGCAATGTTTCGTGAATGTCATGTTGTAAATATATAGCTTATATATTTTGAGAATCCACATTCTATAGACACAATATAGACAGTTTTAACCAGCCAGGCCAAACCCCAAAACTGGAGCGTCGAATTAGGAGTTACCACCTTATAATTCAATTTATGCAGAGTTGATCCTGGGTATTTTAAGTGTAGCACTACGGGGTCGTATACCATGCTTGGTACATTTAATAACAAGGTTCGGACTTCGCGTTGTGATTTCCATAATTTATTGACATATATAAAATAGTCCTAATAATTACACACTCATAATACGCTATGACCATCCTATATATATATACATATTCGTTTCGTAAAGTGGGTTTAGTACGTCCATTTGTTGATTACTTAAATAGCCCTATTATTAAATGGCTTAGGTTCACAAAGTATAATAGTATTTAGAAACTTTCAAATGTCCAAATCCTCCAATTAGTATGTAACGTTTAACAGCTGCCCTACTATATTAGATTCCATAGTATAGTTTAACTTATCCCACACCCTGTCTTAGACTGCGGTGATCCATCTTGTGGATACAAGACAGATTAACTTTATGAACTCTCCCTCTACTCTCCTCTTTCGACTCCGCTAGACTTTCCGTGCGCTCAGTATTATACTAAAATATTACCCAGTCTACTTTTCGGCAATTATTCATGCCTCACATATGAACATCGACCTGTGTAGCTACAGGTTAACGCCATGGTGATTACCTCATTGTATGCATAAATTACGCACAAGACCTTTCGGCGAATGGTCACCCCTAATATGGCAATACCTCTTAACTCCCAGACTTCATAGTTTTCCTGAAACTTCCAGAGAAACTAAGTTTAGAACAGGTAAACAATAACAGGTGTTCAGATGATTAACCAACAACTAACTGACAGTATTAGGAAACTCCCATTGCATGATCAGTTATGATACAGATTAACAGGGGTGTACTTAACTCTAATTGTGTTACATGTATAAACTGTTATTAGGTTAAGTACAATACCCAGACTGTAGTGTTACATTTCCTTCCCTATTAAGATGAAATATTTTGATTAATCGAAAGTTTTCTAACTGAGTCTTTCACTATAATTAAACATAATCTGTGCTACTAATGTTCATCACTGTGATTTTTGTATAGCATTCATATATATTTTCATTACTGCAAAACGTCTGTCTAATTCAGTAAATATAACACTAAATGAGTCACTATATATTTTCGCATATAAACACAACTAAATGAGTCTTTTCTCTAGTGTCAATGAAAATCCATCGTTCACTTCAGCACCACCTCGTTCCGTCGTTATCGATAATCTGCTTAGGCTCCATCCAACGTACACTGTTCGATTCCGTGATAATCCAAGAATTTTTTGAGACTTACGTCACTCGGGATACCTCGATTTTCGAAACTGTTCACTGTTTAAATAATTCCGATAAACGCAGTTCTCCTGTAACTTTTCGTACTCGTATCTATTTGCCATTTCAAGGTCAATACACTCCTGCTGCTAAAAACAAGATAAGTCCTATCTTTATAACGCTGGATGTTATGTCCAATTACCGATAGATGAATTATACAGTAACTTCTTTATAAACAAAATACATGAATACATCGGTTACAAAGAAATATAAAAAGATCGGACAGGGAAAGTAGCATTCAAGGAGGACAGTAAACCACAAAACACAGAAACAAACATGCAAACAGACAAACAAGAAGGCAAAAGCAATAATAAATGCAAACGACATCACAAACACAAAAATTTGTCTATAAACGGTGTTTCCATACCTGACGAAAATATTATCTAAGAGGAAGATGAGTGCTTCACAAACTTCATAGCAAGTCCACATAGTATAATTGTCAAAACTGCCGTTAGTAAAAAACGCTTTTATATCATTACATGCCAAAAATGTAGTATTTTCTCTAGCAAATGTTTTTTGAATAAGAGAAATTAGCTTGTCTTTAATAAGGTGATGTGGTAAGGTTGTATATAGTGTAGAGAAGTCATAAGTGCTTATTGATGAAACTTGACCTTTCTTGAAAAATTTATCAAGAACGTCTCCTTTTTTATAAACCAAAATAAATTAATCACAGAGTTTTCATAAGTTTTATCACAATATAGTTTAACGTGATCTTTAACGGCAGTAAGACAAGAAGTTAAAAGTTTGGAGATGTTTGTTGTGGTGCAGGCACTAGAATTCGAAATAAAGCGAGCCTTATATGGATTTTTATGTAACTTAGGAATCCAGCACATAGTAGGCAGTTTATTTTGCTTATCGTTTACACCAGCCTTGAAAGTAGTGCACCGAGTGATATGTGCGGAAACAACATCATCCTCGGTAGAATTAACTGGAGTATACGAATTGGTGCTGCCGAGTTCCAGAGATAAAACATTGACGTAAAATAGGCGTCAAACAATAATTACATTATTAGGTGCTTTATCTGCAGGAACTAAAACAAATTTATTATGAAATTCCTGAATTCCCGATTTTAAATTACTAGCTTTCGGATAGAAAATATAGAAAAAATGTCAATATTAGGATCTTTATAAATATTTCCTTCTTGATAAATATTGTCATTAAGGCCGAGTGGATAAGGTGTCTGTAAGTTTTTCATCCACTTAAGTTCTGCAATATGTCTAGCTTTTATTTTAAAGCTTTTAGTAGCATCATTATCAAAAAATATATATTCAACCGGTTGAACAGTTACGTTATTAAAATTATGACCTGACTGACGAAAGTGTTGGTACAAGTAATTTTTTAACTTTTTAGGATTACATGCATTATATTTGTGTTCACGAAATCGAATTTTTAAGGATCGACCTGTTTGTCCAACATATTGTATACCGCAACTAGGTGCATTTCAAGTCAGAACATAAATTACGTGAGAAGTACGTCAATCAACATTTGATGCTAGACATACATTAAACAATCTACCATTAACAGCTGATCTAATGGTGGACTTGCAAGATAAATAATTGCAACAACTGCACCTCTTAGTATGGCACTTATTAATAGAGGGAAACACCCTGCGCTTTGAATGAACTAAATGATTTCTGAAAGGAGACTTTATATGGTATTTCCTCAAAACAGGTGATCGTAGAGGAGTAACGGAAACTTTTGAGCCATTATTAAAAATCCTAGTAATATTATTAGAAGGAACATGAAACGAGGTTGCCGAATGAAGATTTAAAGGTGTAAGGCGTACATATGGTTGAATCTAAGAAATGAAGAGTAATTTTGTGGAATTTGTATTGATGACGCAGAGTGTAACCGAAGAGGTGAAATATTTATTTTTAAAGTTTTAACTAATAGACTCATAATTGTTAATTTGGAGAGTAATACCATTCTGCGAAAAGCGAAATAAGGGCCAATTAGTAATTATTGGAGATACGAAATAGAATCGTATCAAAGATCCATAAGAAATAATATTAGTAAACTTACGGACTGTTAAAAGAGGTCCAAAACTCGACATCAGTGTCTAATACAAGATAATGAGGAAAGTTAAGGAAACCCTAATAAAATGGGCCAAAATGTCGATCAGCACAAAACCTTCAACGCGGTATATGAAACACACGTGTTTAAGGAAAAACTGGATCAAAGAATGTCATATAATCCCTGTAGGATGTAAAAATAACAATATTGATTGGATGTACGGGGAGACTTTTTACGGTCGCCACACGGCACAAACAATACTATTGTGCCATGAAAAGAAATATAAAAAGATCGGACAGGGAAAGTAGCATTCAAGGAGGACAGTAAACCACAAAACACAGAAACAAACACGCAAACAGACAAACAAGAAGGCAAAAGCAATAATAAATGCAAACGACATCACAAACACAAAAAGGGTTGACAATAGGGCTACCGCCTTGGAACGGTCAGTGGCAGTCCACGCACTACATTTTATCTATTGATTATAGTTAACTCCAACTATGTACACGTTCACGTGCAGGAGAATACTTTCTCTCCTAAGGTCAAATCAAACTTAGTTGAACACCGACTGTCGAATACCGAATTAATATATGCCGATACCTCGTCAGCAGTCATAAAACATATTCTGCCTTTAATTACATCAACTTACGTTAACGTTATGTACACAAAAAACAGTATAACATGTATTATACTTCCCATCATTATGAATACAGTTCATTAACACAGCTAAGAATACAGTTCATTAACACAACTATTTCAAATGCATGGTTCCCCTTTAATATCTCACTATGGAAGATATTTTTCTAACAGGCGTAATATTTAACACCTTCAAACAGGTTAGCTCTACCTGTACACCTGTATGTATCGTACTATTACATTCCCAATTAAAATCATCTGTTCTTGTGCTTATCAATAATCATGCCAGAATAAAGATATCTAAACCCATTAATTCATCATTTTAGTCAAATGGTGTTTTTCTCTCTGCCTCAGCATTTATATTCGATTCATACCATTTGGCTTCCTGAGATTTGTCATTTATAAACTGTTATTAGGTTAAGTACAATGGCCAGGCCGTAGTGTTACACAAGAACCCTTAATAAATCTATACTTCTAATCGATATACCTTATTTTATGACCTGAACACATGGACAGAGTTTTGATAAACGATTTTGTAGTGTAAAAAATACTGGAAGCAACAAACACAAACAAGAGAGAAAAGTAGCAGACTCGGTTTTATTGAGTCTGTTCATGGGAGGTAATTATAAGATGCAACACCTCCAACGCTTCCTAGCACCGGCTTAAGCGATATTCTACTTGAAAGCAACACAGAATGAGATTGATGATCCCAAAGGACCAGTAAGTAATAACACTACTGAGTTGTAGTCGGGCGTTTGTCTAGTTTCATTAAAAATCGTTAATTGTATATGTTTTACATTATCAATATTAATAGTTTAATTGTTTCACGCTTTATTGTTGTCGATTTCAGAATGGCTGCTGTGCATGGGCAGTCATGGATGGGTACAGCACAGGACATCACGAGACAAGTGAATGATACACTTGGTACATTGATTAATATTCGAAATAATATTAAGGTATTACGAGACCGACCTGAATGGGTTTACCAGAACACAGGCGAAGCTAGGGATGTCTTCATATCTTGGAATGAACAGCTTTATGCCTACACGACATCTGTCAGAGTAAGTATTGCTTGAGTTGTGAGAGGTGTTGCTTCTTACATTACCTCTCATGAACAGACTAAAAGAAATCGAGTCTGCTACTTTATTCTCTTGGTTGTGTTTGTTGCTTCCAAAGGACCACCCTTATCAATATTTATATTACTACAGAAAATCGTCATCACGTTAACGTATACTGTACTCTGTTCTTGACTGAGTCCTTAAGCCTTTGAGAAAATATGTATCCACAAATTATGAAATAAGTGCTGCAAACGGATTTATTACGGCGATATTAGCAATATATACCAGTACCACTAGGGTTTTCAGATATATGCAAATGCTCCTTAAGGCATGTACATTTCAAATTGCCGGCTTCCACATAAACAACACAGGAATTTAAAATGGCGTCCAAAATCAAAGGATATTTATTGTAAAATGTATAGAACAATAACACTAACTATATAATATCCTCCAAATATGATGTAAGATGGCAAGAAACGACACACACGTGAGGAATTGTTCAAAGTGACCCCGACTAAGAATCGGTAGGTTTATTACTTTTTGTTCCATTGGGATCTAAAAGCCCAATCATTTGCTTTCAAGTAAATACCACTTCAAGCCGGTAATAGGGGGCGTGAGGGGTGTTGCACATTATATTATCCATGTCGTGTCACGACGATTTCGTATCACGACGATTAGGTAAATGCCAGCCAGATCAGCAAAATTGCAGTGTGGGTAGAATTATAGTACCTCTAGTTAACCCTTTAAGTATGCAACAGTCAGTCTCAATCAGCATAATTAGATAGAAGTAGGTATACAAATCGAACAGGAAATGTAGCGTTCAAGGACCACAGTCAATTCAAAACACGCAAAGAGACGAACGAAATCAAAAAAATAATAGAAGGCAATGTATGACAAAACAAATATAAAATTAATTGGTTGACAATAGGGCTACCACCTTGGAACAATCAGTGGCAAAAAAAAGCCGCTGGGGGCTTAATTAAACCAGGTTCTAGGGTGCAGCAAACCTCACTCTTACCCTATTGTCATCCCATACAGTGCAAAATCCATATATTCCAGGTTATATTCTCTAACAAACAGGGCAACATTAATAGGCAATATAACACATAACTGATCCTGTATATTTAATATAAAACAAAACAGCATAGAAAGCCACAAAACAAGTACTTAGTGACTTGGCAGAAGCTAGAGCTACAAGAGAATAACATGTTAAGGGTACGAAAAGACAATATTTAAAACAAACCACTTACCACTCAAGTCAAATCCAAACTGCACTGCGATGCCCATGCGTTGAAGTTGTTACAGAAAATATCAACTGTATGCAAGTATGAATGTCTTTGATTTAATTTACAGTGTCACTATGCAAGAGACGATCAGGCTCATCAAAACAAACAACTGACAGACCACTATGAAAAGAAAATAGCACAACTGACATTGCAGCTGTCGGAAGAAACAAAGGCGAAGGATAGTGCAATGAGCAGGTATTACCTAATGTGACCGAGAACATTGTTTGATAGTTTACATAACACACGAAGCAACAACCACACAGGATTTAAATATTTAACTTTAAAGGCACTAACCTGCCAAATAACGCCAAAATTACAGTACAAAATCGATTATCAAACATTTATCCAGGTGTTCAGGTCATATAATAATGTACATGTGCCAATTAACTCTTAATTCCATGCTCCAGTTTTGGGGTTTGGCCTTGGTGGTAAAAGCCGTTTATATTGTATCCAAAGAGATTGGATTCTCAAAGTTGTATGTATAGCTCGTCGTCTGTAGGTTTAAAAACGGTGTCCATATGTCGTAAAATGTGGCTGTTGATGGCGGGATAGCTACTTTAATAATTGCAAATATTAAGGGATTTGTTAAGAAGTTATCATGCCTGATATTTTCTTATTTACACTGTTTAGTTGGGATGAAACTATTGTAAAATTGAGGTTTAGTGCTGGCTACCCTCTCCCCAACCATCCTCCACACACACACAAACACACACCACCACCACCACCAGTGGCCATTTTGCTTGTGATCGTTCTAAAGCGGTTTCCTTGTTGTCAACCCTTTTATGTTTGTGGTATCGCATATTTTTTCTCTTGGTGGTTATTTATCCATGTAATGGTTTGGTTTGAATACGTGTTTTTGGATGGCTGAGTTTTGGCAATGCTACATTTCCTATTCGACTTCTGTTTCTGCTTTATCAGCCCAGCCGTTAATAGCTTCTCCTCTTCGTACAATAGATCTTAGATCTCGCCAAAGATCTTTATTTTATTCCCGTATTACTTTTATGTTATCTTTCGGATGTTGTTCATTTATACTTAAAAAATGTGTATGGAATATGTTTCCCTTACAATATTAAGAGTTTGCTGTATAAGGGTATTGTGATACCTTCAGATACACGTAACATGTTTGTTAAAGCCTGGAATGTTCAAACCCCTGAAATTACCTAGCTAAGTGACACAAACTAACCATTGGAAGTGGCTGAACATATAACCATTTGAAGTCTCTATGAATAAAGTGTCAGTGGAGTCCGTGACCTTACCTTGCATTATTTAAAGTCTAGAAACCATGATGTTACAGAGATGATGCTACAGTTATACATACATTCATTCACTGCCATGTTAATGAATGTTTCTATTTCTATAATACAGGGTCAGTGAACTTGCATCGCGTTTACTTAAGTCTGGCAACCCCGGAATCACAGAGCTGAGCGATCCAAATAGACCAATGAAACTAGCGGAGCAGTTCAGCACCACGTATGACGATGAATGGACAGATGCATTCGAGTTTCTGACAGAACAGAGAAAGCTGAATGAAAAAGATACTCTCAATCTGTTATATGATATGTTAAAGGTATTATATAGAGAATATTATGTCAGTGCCTTTTACTATCAAGTTTATTAGACGAGGCTTAGAAAACGAAGAATAGCGAGGCTCTGCCGAGCCATTTTTCGTTTTCGTGCCGAGCCTTATAAACTTGATAGTAAAAGGCATTGACATAATATTCTATTTATCATGTAGATTATCCATATTTTCTGTATGAATTACTATTATCAAAATGGTACGCTTATCGAGGACGTCGCCATGTTGTTGTTTTTTGTTTGTTTTATGACGTCAGGCAAAGTTACGTGCATGACGTCATATAACGTTACGTACAATAAACGCCGACGGATTCCGCATTGATTTGCTTTATTGGCCATTGCCTAATTAAAGCAAAATTTAATAGGTCACCCCTTTATTATACAGAAAAGTGCATATCTGCATGATAAATATAATATATATAACTAAGATACTGATCAGTGACCTAGTTTGCATAATATAAATAAAGCGAAAGTGGCTACATCTGTTGATCTTTGTAAATATATATATATATATACTCAACAAAAAAGGAACTTCCGCAACTTTACCCATACATGTAGACACAATGAAAATATATTTTGTTTGGTCTTACCGGTATATGTTAATACCTTTGTTAAAAGGCCAGCACTGTCATGAAAACAATTTTCCTTGTATCAAACTTGTACGCAAAGTTATTCCCCTTGTTTTGGTTTAAACAAAATTTCCGGGTCTTGTGTTAAATTTTGATTAAACACAGTTTTGTTCAATTGAAATAAACAGAAGATAACCTCAGTACCGAAAAACAGTGAAAGTAAGCTGACCTGTTCACTCACTTTTGCGCCATACAGCTTTCAAGAATGAATATTTTCAGATTATCTCCCTTTATAATACAAATATAGTGATTTCGCAATTTGAATAAAACATGTTTTAGCAGCAACACACTAACTCTGGTTTTTGACGATTATCAATATTGATCAGAATGATTGAGTGATAAGTATAAAAAGATGAAATTGTATCAAGATTGGTGTACAAAGTGTAACCAAGTCGACCCTTTGCAAATCACAGCTTAAAATGCGGAAGTTATTTTTTGTTCAGTATATAAAAAGATGTATGCAATATATAATAGGTATAAAAGTGGAACAGGAAGTGTAGCATTCTATAAAACAGTCAACCAGAAACACGCATAGATACAAACAACAATTACGGGGAAACATAGAAGCAAAGTATGCGACACCACAAACATAAAAGGGTTGACAACAGGGGTACTGCCGTGGAACGGCCAGTGGTAAATTTAAACTAGGTTCTAGAGTGCACCACATCTCACATTGTATGCAATATATATTCATGTATATCTGATATTGTTTGTTTCTGTGCATACTTTTGATTGACTGTGGTCCTTGAATGATACATGTCCTGTTCGGCTTTTATATCTTCTTTATATGTATGTATGTATCTATGTGCGTGTATTTAAATAGACGAGTGGCCTTATTGTTTTCATGGCTTCAGAGTTAACCTTACTGGTGTATTCCCATGCATATTAATCTTTCTGTATTTTAGAAATGCCATGAAATCTGCACAAAAGCGTCGGATATACAATATAATCAACTGGAGACGATAATAACGTCACCGACGTTCTTAGGTGGGCAGGTAAATACTCTTTGTTATCATTAACTGCGTTGGTTCGTCAAGCAGAATACTTTATATTTCTGCAGTTGGATTTTTTTGTTTATTCCCCGATTTCTGTATAGAGTGGCTAGGGCGAAATATATACCGTTTAAACAGGTGCTAGGGTGTGTGAGGTCGACCGTCATACATAACCTTGCATGTGTTGAAAAAGACGTAAAAACACCATACAAGCAAACAAAAGCATTTTATATTACCTCTCATCAACTGAAAAAAGAAACCGAATCTACTACTTTTTTTTTTTTTGTGTTTGTTACTTTCAAGGGATTTCATTTTCAGCATTTTATAAAGTTTTATTTCCTTTAAACCGACCCAAACTCCCAACCCAACCCGACCTAAAAACGGTTTAAATATAGATTTTGTTTTAAGTGATTTATATGCTTGATAGGGTTTACAGTTTCCAGAAATCATAGTTCTTGAATAGATATTAGTCTAGAATGGAAATGTTCTAAAAAAAGAAAAAACACCTACGTATCTATTTGTTTAATCCCCTTACAAGAAACAAAGTAAACTGAGGTAGAGCTACTCTAATCACCCATGTTTTCGGCGTCCGATTTGGTAAACATTTGTGTGTGTAACCTTCTATCTCTACAACTATAAGCCGCAATGTTATGAATGTTTGCCACAAAAAGAGTTCATGATTGGTCTATTTCTTTAAACATATGTGCACGATGAATCTAAGTGCAATTACATGGTTAACATTGTATATGTAAGTAAGTATTTCTGTAACAATAAGAACGTCACACACATGAAAGGTTTATTTAATCTAGACAACTTCATAACAAAGGGTTTTGTTTCTACACAATTCTGTATCATAAGGTTTTGTGGTCAAATTAAAAAATTTTTTTATTTCACCCCGGCTGCATACAAATATAACAAGAGGTATAACGTATATTACACAATGATTTAGATTTTATGGCAGCAGATGTTGAGGGGGGCGTCCGTGGCCGAGTGGTTAACGTCTCTGACTTGAAATCACTTGCCCCTCACCGCTGTAGGTTCGATCCCTCAAGGCCCTTGGAATCTTTATGTGAGGAAGCTATCCAGCTGGCTTGCGGAACGTCGGTGGTTCTACCCAGGTGCCCGCCCGTGCACGAAAATTGCCCGGAGGGGCACCTGGGGTCTTCCTCCACCAATGGAAGCTGGAAAGTCGCCATATGACCTTAGCTGTTGGTGCGACTATAAAATCCAATTCAATCAATTCAATTCAATCATATGTTGAGAGAATACAGTATAGGAAGAAAATATATTCGAGAGCTAGGAAGAAGTTTTCTAGAGGACAACGAAATGTGTTCGATATTAAAAGCATTAAAATCGAACAGAAAAGGTAGCATTCAAGGACGACAGTCAACCACAAACACACACAGAAACAAAGAACAACTGTAAAGCTGAGTAAAAGGCAAGATATGACACCACAAACACAAAAAAGGTTGACAATAGGGCTACCACCTTGGAACGGTCAGTGGCAAAAAAGGCCGCTGGGGGTTTAAACCAGGTTCTAGGGTCCACCAAACCTCACTCGTATCGCCGCCTGATTATAATCTCTAACAAACAAGGCAGCATTAATAGGCAATATAAGTAAAACACATAAATGATAAGTATATATAATAAAAAGAAAAAAAACTAGAAAGCCACAAAGTAAGTACTCAGTGACTTGGCAGAAGCGAGAGCAACAAAACAAACTGTTAATGGTACGAAAAGACTAGATTAAAGAAAACATCAAACGCTACCGTCCTATAAGGATTTAGGTAGACGTCATCATAGGGTCCACAATCTGTCCGGTCATCACACAATCAAAGAGGAAAGCATAGTGGCGAACTGTAAATGGGTCCAGTGTATAAGGAAACAATAAGATATTCACAGTGCAAATAAATACAAATGCGTCCGTATAAATGTATACGAATTGCCAGCTTATTACAGACATTCAGGTGCATCGTGGTTGTTTAAACAGAAACAAGTACATATTGTATCATGTTGGTGTTGTAAATAAAAAAATTGCCACCACATATTATAATGAACGCCGTTCTTATTGAAGCAACCAATAGAAACATTTTTTTTTTTTTAAAGAATATCGAACACCTCCGATGCTTTTAAACTTGCTACAATATAAACGGTAATACATTTAAATGTATATGGTAAGAAAAAATAATAATAATAAATGCGGCATGCTATTTTAATATATGTTTAAAAAACATCAATTCAAAAGCTACCATTGTGTGTGCTAGACTATTAACTGCATTGTTATGATACTTGCCATGGTATAACTCAGAAACTACCACTGTTGAGCTAGATTATTAACTGCAGTGTTATGATACTTGCCATGGTATCATTGTGCGTGCTAGACTATTAGCTGCAGTGTTATGATACTGGCCATGGTATAACTCAGCAACTACCATTGTGTGTGTGTGCTAGACTATTAGCTGCAGTGTTTTGATACTTGCCATGGTATAACTCAGCAACTACCATTGTGTGTGTGCTAGACTATTAGCTGCAGTGTTATGATACTTCCCATGGTATAACTCAGCAACTATCATTTTGTGTGCTAGACTATTAGCTGCAGTGTTTTGATACTTGCCATGGTATAACTCAGCAACTACCATTGTGTGTGCTAGACTATTAGCTGCAGTGTTTTGATACTTGCCATGGTATAACTCAGCAACTTCCATTGTGTGTGTGCTAGACTATTAGCCGCAGTGTTATGATACTTGCCATGGTATAACTCAGCAACTACCATTGTCTGTGTGCTAGACTATTAGCTGCAGTGTTATGATACTTGCCATGGTATAACTCTGCAACTACCATTGTGTGTGCTAGACTATTAGCTGCAGTGTTATGATACTTGCCATGGTATAACTCTGCAACTACCATTGTGTGTGTGCTAGACTATTAGCCGCAGTGTTATGATACTTGCCATGGTATAACTCAGCAACTACCATTGTGTGTGCTAGACTATTAGCTGCAGTGTTATGATACTTGCCATGGTATAACTCTGCAACTACCATTGTGTGTGCTAGACTATTAGCTGCAGTGTTATGATACTTGCCATGGTATAACTCAGCAACTACCATTGTGTGTGTGCTAGACTATTAGCCGCAGTGTTATGATACTTGCCATGGTATAACTCAGCAACTACCATTGTGTGTGTGCTAGACTATTAGCTGCAGTGTTTTGATACTTGCCATGGTATAACTCAGCAACTACCATTGTGTGTGTGCTAGACTATTAGCTGCAGTGTTATGATACTTGCCATGGTATAACTCAGCAACTACCATTGTGTGTGTGTGTGCTAGACTATTAGCTGCAGTGTTATGATACTTGCCATGGTATAACTCAGCAACTACCATTGTGTGTGTGTGCTAGACTACTAGCTGCAGTGTTATGATACTTGCCATGGTATAACTCAGCAACTACCATTGTGTGTGTGCTAGACTATTAGCTGCAGTGTTATGATACTTGCCATGGTATAACTCAGCAACTACCATTGTGTGTGTGTGCTAGACTATTAGCTGCAGTGTTATGATACTTGCCATGGTATAACTCAGCAACTACCATTGTGTGTGTGTGCTAGACTATTAGCTGCAGTGTTATGATATTTGCCATGGTATAACTCAGCAACTACCATTGTGTGTGTGCTAGACTATTAGTTGCAGTGTTATGATACTTGCCATGGTATAACTCAGCAACTACCATTGTGTGTGCTAGACTATCAGCTGCAGTGTTTTGATACTTGCCATGGTATAACTCAGCAACTACCATTGTGTGTGTGCTAGACTATTAGCTGCAGTGTTATGATACTTGCCATGGTATAACTCAGCAACTACCATTGTGTGTGCTAGACTATTAGCTGCAGTGTTATGATACTTGCCATGGTATAACTCAGCAACTACCATTGTGTGTGTGCTAGACTATTAGCTGCAGTGTTATGATATTTGTCATGGTATAACTCAGCAACTACCATTGTGTGTGTGTGCTAGACTATTAGCCGCATTGTTATGATACTTGCCATGGTATAACTCAGCAACTACCATTCTGTGTGTGCTAGACTATTAGCTGCAGTGTTATGATATTTGCCATGGTATAACTCAGCAACTACCATTGTGTGTGCTAGACTATTAGCCGCAGTGTTATGATACTTGCCATGGTATAACTCAGCAACTACCATTGTGTGTGTGCTAGAAGATTAGCTGCAGTGTTATGATACTTGCCATGGTATAACTCAGCAACTACCATTGTGTGTGTGTGCTAGACTATTAGCTGCAGTGTTATGATACTTGCCATGGTATAACTCAGCAACTACCATTGTGTGTGTGTGCTAGACTATTAGCTGCAGTGTTATGATACTTCCCATGGTATAACTCAGCAACTATCATTTTGTGTGCTAGACTATTAGCTGCAGTGTTATGATACTTGCCATGGTATAACTCAGCAACTATCATTGTGTGTGTGTGCTAGACTATTAGCTGCAGTGTTATGATACTTGCCATGGTATAACTCAGCAACTACCATTGTGTGTGTGTGCTAGACTATTAGCTGCAGTGTTATGATACTTGCCATGGTATAACTCAGCAACTACCATTGTGTGTGTGCTAGACTATTAGCTGCAGTGTTATGATACTTGCCATGGTATAACTCAGCAACTACAATTGTGTGTGTGTGCTAGACATTAGCTGCAGTGTTATGATACTTGCCATGGTATAACTCAGCAACTACCATTGTGTGTGTGCTAGACTATTAGCTGCAGTGTTATGATACTTGCCATGGTATAACTCAGCAACTACCATTGTGTGTGTGCTAGACTATTAGCTGCAGTGTTATGATACTTGCCATGGTATAACTCAGCAACTACCATTGTGTGTGCTAGACTATTAGCTGCAGTGTTATGATACTTGCCATGGTATAACTCAGCAACTACCATTGTGTGTGTGCTAGACTATTAGCTGCAGTGTTATGATACCTGCCATGGTATAACTCAGCAACTACCATTGTGTGTGCTAGACTATTAGCTGCAGTGTTTTGATACTTGCCATGGTATAACTCAGCAACTACCATTGTGTGTGTGCTAGACTATTAGCTGCAGTGTTATGATACTTGCCATGGTATAACTCAGCAACTACCATTGTGTGTGCTAGACTATTAGCTGTAGTGTTATGATACTTGCCATGGTATAACTCAGCAACTACCATTGTGTGTGTGTGCTAGACTATTAGCTGCAGTGCTATGACACTTGCCATGGTATAACTCAGCAACTACCATTGTGTGTGCTAGACTATTAGCCGCAGTGTTATGATGCTTGCCGTAGTATAACTCAGGACGTTGCAGTTTTCAGTAAAAATAACAGCTCAAGGCTGTCAAGAAATAGCATTATCATGCGTCATGAGCATGACCAATGTTTTGATTATTACAGCCAATCGCCTTTGTATATTGGGCAAATGTGATATCGAGGAGTGCTGTTTTGGTAATGGTTTAATCGTTTTGATGACAGGTTGTCTGTAAACATTACAACTGCGAGCGCGTAAAATTGAGTCATGGTATAACTGCCGAATCTGTCATTTATAGCACGGCTGAAATATACCGGCATTTATAGCACGGTTTAGGCTCAGACCTTCAGGTTTATGAAAATTATATCATAAGCAAGAACAAAGGTAAACCATTAGAGCTATGGTACAAGTAATAGTTATACCACAATAGCCTAAATACACACTATGCATCGTGTAATACACGAAGATATACACAGCATATGTTAGTTATTGTGGTATAAATACAATAGAGCATGCGTACACGTGCAAAACTCATTCTCTATCCTATACTTGTGCCATAGCTCTAATGGTTTTCCTTTGTTCTTGCTTATGATATACATGAGTTTTGCACGTGTACGGGGAGATAATGCACGAGCGTTAGCGAGTGCATTATCGTCCGTACACGTGCAATACTCATTCTCTATTGTATTTATATCACAATAACTAACATATGCTGTGTATATCCTCGGGTATTGCACGATGCATAGTGTGTATTTAGGCTATTGTGGTATAAATATTACTTATATTCTTATGAGAGTATATCCCTTCATACCAGCTTAAAAAGTCAACATTAGGGATGTAAATGATTATCTGTGCATCTATAAGTCGGAATGTTGTCATACTTGACACACTTGTTTGAGATAAAAGGATGATGTGATATACTATGGTCCAATAACTGTAGATTTTATCTTTAAAAAACTGTATGCGTATAGGATAGAGCATGCGTTTTGCACGTGTACGGGGAGATAATGCACGTCCGTACACGTGCAACACTCCTGCTCTATTGTATTTATACCACAATAACTAACATATGCTGCGTATATCCTCGGGTATTACACAATGCATAGTGTGTATTTAGGCTATTGTGGTATAATTTTGATTTGTTTACTGTAATGTCCAGTTCGTTACTATATAATGCCAGTTGTTCAGAGACTCCAAATAGCCGAGCCCTTCCGATGTCTCAATGTTTTTGTTGGCCGTCAACGTGAATGGTTGACACTTTTTAGAAAGTCTCAGCTCTAATACAAATTGTTATGTCTGTGGGATGGCAGGAAGTTGGCCAGTCATGTAAACGTATTGTTAATTGTTTCGAGTGATTACTGAATATGTTTACCACAACATAAATTCATAACAAGAGTTATGACTGGTCCTGCCTAAATGTAAATTTTAATTTATTCCATTTGGTTAAATGTTGATCGTGTGTATAAAATCGTCTTGCAACATTTCAAATCCCGTGTAAACAAGAAGGGGGCTTCGTTTATTCACTAAAACAAAAACAACGGACATTATAGTGTCGTTATAGTTCACGGACATAATAATAAATGTCACACCTATGGTTTAAAGAGTTGCTATTAAGTCTGTGTAAAGAGAGTCACAATAAATCTGAAATATTGAGTCCATCAAACTCCGAAGTGTTATACAAGAAATGTATTTACATTCTAGATGGTGGACAACCGTCAAATACCCCAGGGCAATCAGGCTCAGATGTCGAAGACACTTGGGGCAGTACCAGGATCGAAGGATGTGCTGAAAGGAGCAGTACAACCACAGGCAGCCGGGGTGAGTAGTTTCGTTTTAGCTTCATTATAATTATTATTACCTGATATTGAATTAATACATGATATTGAGAGAAAACCAGATATCTGCTTTGGTGGTGGTGCTCCTTCTTTTAGTGTCATTAATATTGTCCATGTACATTTCCTCTTTGCTAGATCTAGAAAGTTTGGAGGGAAATATAAACATCGGCAGATCAAGTTTGTTTGTTTTAATGATATGCCTCATATTTACCTTACATTGTATAATTGACCCTTTCATCTGATTATTTGACATTTTTGCAATTTAAAGGAGTGTATAGGTCGAATACTCATAAGCACGTATTTTAAAAAGGTCGTCATCTACTGACCATGTCACCTACTGCCCATGTCACATATTACCCATGTCAACTGTCCGTGTCCCCTACTGCCCGTGTCATATATTCTCAGGCAATACTTTTGTAGAATGGCATAGTAAGTCGAGTTTGTTTATCGTGTATATGTATGCATGTATAGACTTGACATGCACAGATAACGACCAGTTATGATCGTGTATGTTGTATCTAATCTTACAGGGTAACCAACAAACTAACCTGGAGCCACTCATCAAAGATTTCCGTAAAATGATCGCAACTGAGACGTGGAAAAACGTGCAGCCCGCGGTACGTGTCTATTTCTTGGAGATACACCTTATTAATTGATGTGCATTATTCTCTAAATAAGTAGCTTTGTCAACATTAAATGACAGTTCCACCAATTGTTGTTTAATTCAGATTTGTTAAAAAGCCATTGAAGTTTTAATTTTGCTTTACTAAACACATAGTATTAATGATTCAGGTTGCGTTAGGGTTATATGTACTACATTGTTATATTATAACATTATTATGTGTATGTTTTTTTCAGGAAGTTCTTTTTGTAATACAACAGAGTAAATCATTTCCGGATGACATTTTGAAAAACGCTGACATCTCAAAATACCTTAGCAAGTGCGCGCAGCTGTGTTGGCTCATGGGTGCACAATATCCGCCAATGATAATTGAGTTCATCACTCGCCCTGGAGACCAGTTTATTCCAGAAAAGTTCAAAGAGTACAGGACACGTGGTTCCAGGATAACGATACCGGTGTGGCCGCCTGTATATCTTCATCAAGGGGGGCCTCTTATCTGTAAAGGATACGCTGAAGGGGACGGAAAGAAGTAATTGATATATAATTGTGTAAAATATTCAGGAAAACTTTCACTTCAAAAATCGGCGTTTCGAAGCCGGGAATCAAACCACGGAACTCTTGCTTTCCGGACAAGAACGCTAACCTTTACAACACCACCATGCCGATTTTTGAAGTGGCAATTTATCTGAATATTTAATAATTCCGTGCCCTAAGTCTTAGACGCAATAGAGGACTTGTATAAATGTATACACTCATAGACAAGACATTTAATATAATCCAATGTATAGAGGAAGTGTGTCTATGGTCGTTCTTGAGATAGAACATCATCTCTCTATAAACTGTACATGTGCTCATATCAAATATTGCATTATGTCGAGACAGTTGTCCATAGGGAAAAGGTTTACATTAAAATTATTCGTCAAGTTCATTTCTCAGACACCGGAATCCATGGAGCTTGCAAGCTACACACGTGTCAGCAGTATGTTTGTTTCAAATGTAGGTCCATATGACTGGCGTCCACATATTTTTCTCACTTCGTTAATTTACATTGAAGTTTTACATTTAAGTTTTAAGTTCCTCACACAACAAAAACCCTAGCCAAAGCTTTTTAAACTTCATCTACATAGGTGTTATATTTAAATGTCATCAATATATTTATAATATCTCTTTGATGTAACGGCGCTTGACATATGACGGTTAACACAATGTATGTTTTTGATGTTTTAAGCGGGCAAATCAAGTATATTTAATTTTTCCGGAAAATAAGCATTTCCATATACAGTTGTTTTAAAAATCAACTGGTATGTCTGTGTAGTTGTATCGTAATGTATCGATTGCATTATTTCTACATACAATGTCAAGGTCTTAATAATAATATAATAATAATAATAATAAATTCTTTATTTCATGAAGGTACAACTCATTAAGATTATACAAACCATTGCACAACACTTATATTCCATGAGGCCTTCTAATAACAACAGCAACTTATAAACAATAGCAAGTGAATACATGCACATAACATTAATATTATGTTTCAAGCTGGCATTCAAAACAAGTATTCACTATTAGCACAACTTAATTTGAGCAGAACACCTGTTATCTTGAAATAGAAATAGTGTATAATTGTATTTGAAAGCATAAATAGAAACAGAAGTGCGGATACGTTTTTTACAATTTAAAATAGTTTGGTAAACAAATCTATAACACCAATGTAATGCACTATTAAAGGCACCATATAAGGAATAAAACACACATGCTTAATCCTTCATATACAAGGGTTTTTCCTTAAAACTATGTGTATGTTCATGTTTGATGTTGATGTGTAGTTTCAGTTATTACACATCCAAGGAAGTGTGCATAAGTGTGCTAGTCTTCAAATTACTGTAAACGGATTTCTTTAAAAGCACGCTGCTTTGATGAAAAAATGCTTATTTTCATTGTATTTAAGACTTCGATTTGTTGATATCAAAAATCCAGAATGATGAATAAAACAGCACCATATAGAAACAGAGATGTACGTGATCACGGGTGCAACATCCGTATAATAATAATAGTAATACACAGGTGTTCATTTTTTTGGGGCATTACGTTGATATTTGCAACACTTGCCAATCTATTGATGGTGTTATCTCGCAAGTATGCATTTTTATTTGCAATAATTCGTTTTGAAATATGTTCTTGTCATCTAAAACATGTATACGCATGTGTCGTCTATAAATAAAATGCGATCGTTTTTGTTGTTCGAAAAAGAGTCATAAAAGAGTTATAATTTCTGTTACTTGTATCTTATAGATAATTTGTATTACAACATGTAAACATGCATGCGATTTATTTTACTCTGTAATGTGCGTATTTACACACCATGTAAAATGCCGAAAAACACATTCAACTGCAATGTTTCCTTTCGTTTGTGAACTCTAAAGTATAACATAATGTCGAATTGTTCTACTGCAATCCTGTCATAGATGTCTTGTTATTTAAATTAGAAATGTATCCATGGGGCACGGATGTCCCCACTGAATTCCGTACAATTTTACAAAAAAGGGCCGTAACTCAAGTTATACACGGTCTATTTTGACGCCGAATCGATATGCACATTTTGCATCATAGGCAAGCATCCTGTACATTTTTTTGAAACAATCGGTTGAAAACTGTTGGAGCAGATAGACGCAGAAAATATTTCGGGACGGATGATTTGACGTGGCTAACGCGATATGCCTCCATGCCCCCTCACCATTCGGTGTTAGGGGCATAAAAGCAAAATGAAAACAGGTCACTTGGGATTTAATTCGGGTTCTAGAGTGCACCAAACCTTGATCTTGCCCAATTGCCACCCCAATAAAACGGGAATATATCGTCTACAGCTGTATCCTCTGACAAACTACTCACGGTCAATGAAAACGCACCACAAATCAAATCCTTTTAAAAGTTAGAATTTGAGTACAAAATATGATATAATCTATATAACAGGTTTACATGCATAGTTCCACAATGGTTTTATGAAATGCACGTATTTCCGGGTTTCTTCAGTTGCATTTCACAACGAAATCATTTTCTCAAAACACAAGCATTGCATAATACTGTCAGAAGTCAAACAATTAAAAGGTCAGACAAACACATTGGAATTTATTCCGAGATTGTCATAAAAAGCCTACCAATAAACAGGTAAAAGGCAAGATCACAAACACAAATTGGTCGACAATAGGGTTACCGCCTTGGAACGGTCAGTGGCAAAAAAAAGGTCGCTGGTATAAACCAGGTTCTATGGTGCACACATCTCACTTACCCTATTGTCATTTCAATAAACGGGACATTGTAAATAAAGATATTCCCTCTAACAATTATCTCTAACAAACTAGGCAGCATTAACAGACAATATAAGAAAAACACATAAATGAATATGTATATTTAATATTGAAAAAAGCCGAGAAAGCCACGTACTCAATGACTTGGCAGAAGCCAGAAAAACAAGATAACAAACCGTTAAAAAAAAGTAAATCAGGATTTTTTTAGAAATATCTTAAATTATAAAAATGTTCCAATTCATGATAAAACACTTATATCCATCAAAATATGATGTTCGGACCATATTGTGAAGGTTTAAACTTTGAATCCACCATATAACTACGACGGAATCGGGCATACAATGCTGAAATTAACCCTGGTGCGTAACCTAGGATAGCACGTCTTACTTTACAGAATGAATTTCCTTGTAACTAAGGGGTCATTTTTAGAAGTATTCGTTATGTTTAGGCGCTTTAAAATAGAAGATATCATTATTTGTCAATTTTAAGTCGGACACCTAGACCCCTTTGAAAAGCCTGATGTACTCCCTTTAAGGGTACGACAAGACAATATTAAAGACAAACAGCTACCGTCCTATAAAGATGTAGGTAGATGTCTTCATAGGTTCCACAATCTGTCAGGTCAGCGCAAAATCAAAGAGGAAAGCATAGTGGCGAACTGTAAATAGTCAACCACTAAACATGCAATGAATTGCAAAATGTTAGGTCATAACCTCTTTTGATAAACCTGTTAACAAGTGTAATAAAGACTGGATGAAACTGATTATGACCAAGGTTCTTCATCGCCGTAGAAGTCGGGTTGTGATAGTCCTTGTCGCAGAAGAGTTCTTCAATTACTTCTTTATTTTAAAAGTAGTTCAGGGTAACGATAATAAAAGTTTGAACAGGTTTTTCGAAGCGTATGGTAACGGTAGCCCTGCTGGCGTAGCTTTTTACGAATATTAAAGTCCTCAACACGACTACAAGCTGTAGAAAAACAAATAAGTTGAAAAACATAAACACCATAAGAAATAGCTCAGGGAAAATCCCCATCTAAATGGGGATAACAATATCAAAATTAAAATTATCTCTCTTGTCAAAGATTTTACTAATTATTTCGCCATTTTCAACAGAGAGATGTAAATTAAGAAAAGAAGCGACAATATCTGAAATGTTAGCTTTGTTGAGTTGAAGCACGGATATACAGGTACCCTGGATTTGAAACTCCCTGTACGCCCCTTGTTAATTCCACATTTATCCGCCGAATGGCCAATAGGCTGGTTCCCTGATTATTCTGCGGTAAACAACAGGGTACCAGTCAGTGCGGCGGCCGTTTTCAGTAGGGTTCAAATCACTCGCTGTTGTTTGAGCCCCTCCTGTTAATATCGCCCCGACGAAGCATCGCCCTTCAATGGCGTTTCACAACAGAAGGGACGCAACACATATATACTGCGATTTTATTGTGAAAGGCCATTTATAACAGATTAACGGGAGGAAGTTTTGTATTGTAATCGTTTAGTTGAAGCACACGTCGATATTGAAAAAACACATGCTATTGTGTTAGAGTTATAAAATAGATAAGATGTAGGTATGGTTCTTATATTTTGCCACTATCTTCACGCAATTTCATTTATTATGTTCAGCTCTGTTTACGAATAACCGATTAACATGTGTATAGCTCTCCCTACACACGGACCTATGACTTTGCACACCTCCTTCGGAAGATGGCATACTTTTATAGCAGGAAATCGAACTTGTGACGTCTGGGACGAGAGGCAAGTATGACCAAGTATGCTAACCACTCATCCACCACAACAATATGACTGGAAGAAATTGCTATTTTCAATACACAAGTTGAAGGAAATCAACATAAAAAAGAAAAAAGAAAAAACAATCAGAAAAAAACTCTTTTTCTTTGTTATGGAAATCCGTACACCAAAAACAAGCCTACCCAAAATTCCTACCCCATTGCCATGTAAGAGACCATAGTGGTCTCTATAGTGGTCTCTTACACGGGGTATGATTGCTTTTGACTATGGTCTCTTACATGGTGTATGCTTGTTTTTGACTATGGTCTCTTACACGGCGTCGGATTGTTTTTGTCTATGGTCTCTTACATGGGGGTAGGATTGTTTGATTGTTTCTGGTGTACAGTTTTTCATTTATTTGTTATGCTCTGATGTTGTATACATGTCTACTACGGTCTCTTACATGGGGTAGGAATTTTGGGTAGGATTACTTTTGGTGTACAGTTTTGCAATTATTTGATATGTTTTGATATTTGTATACAATTCTAGACAAAATCAGATTTTTTTAATTTTTTAAGATCTTTTTTTTTTTTAAAGATTGTTTAGGCGCAAGTTAAAAAAACAAGTAATAACCAAAACACACAGGCACGCATGCACGCACCGCACGCACTCACGCAGCACTCGTTTCCAGTTAAGGTGGTGATGCGCAACTTTAAAAAACACTATTTACAACCAACCCAGAACCACTACCCCCTCCCCCAAAAAAAACACAAATAAACAACAACAACTCAACAACAACAAAAAGCAGAAAACACAAAAAAAACTTTTCTAATTTCCTAAGCCGTTACTACTTCC
The DNA here is from genome assembly GCA_037043455.1 of Cyrtodaria siliqua. Taxonomy (NCBI): domain Eukaryota; kingdom Metazoa; phylum Mollusca; class Bivalvia; order Adapedonta; family Hiatellidae; genus Cyrtodaria; species Cyrtodaria siliqua. Next base: position 110,239 of record JAWPHD010000337.1, read on the forward strand.
TAATTATTTTTTAAACAGGAGGCGAATGTGATTATTCATATAATGCGTCAAAACTCAATACAAAATATGTGACTTGTACGCCTTATGTGACAAAAATAGTGTTGTTTTGTGAAATTACAATCTCTGAAGTAATAACGACGGTTAATTCTCTCAAAAAGAACAAGGCTTTTGCGGGTGACTGCTTGATAAATGAATACTTTATCGAAACGATAGACATTATTTCTCCGCATCTCACAGATTTATTTAATGGGGTTTAACTCGGGTTATTTTCCAGATAAATGGTCTGAAGGCATTATCATTCCGCTATTCAAGAAAAATGATCCAGACGACGTAAATAATTAAGCTGCTCATCAAAAAAAGTTACAGGTATTTTAAATAAAAGAATTAGCATGTGGTGTGATGAAAGCAATATTGTATCGGATGCTCAGTTCGGTTTTAGACAAGGTCGCTCTACCATTGATGCCATATTAGTTTTGAATTGTATTATACAGAAAACAATCGGTTATATTGTACGTTTGTGGACCTTAAGAAGACTTTCGACAGTATATATAGAAATGGCCTTTGGCTAAAACTTTTTAAGCTAGGAATTAAAGGTAAATTGTTAAGAATTATACGCGACATGTATGACAAAGTGAAATCTTGTGTACGACATTGTAATAATTTTTCTGAGTTTTTCGAATGTGCAATAGGTCCCAGCAAGGGGAGGTAATCTCTCAAATAATGTTTTCGCTGTAGAAGACATGGAATTGTTCTTACAAGACAGTAATAAATCTGGACTTACAATAGACGATATAACTTTTATTCTTTTACTTTTCGCAGATGATATGGTTTTGTTTGGAAAATCATCGTCTGAGTTACAAGAACGTTTAAATTTGTTGAAAGAATATTGCGGCAAATGGGGATTAGAGGTTAACGTGGAAATGACAAAAGTTATGGTTTTTAGAAAAAGGGGTAATCTTTTAGTTAATGAGACATGGGTTTATAATGGAAATAATTTAGAAGTTGTTAACGATTTTAACTACCTCGGAACTGTTTTTAATTATAGAACAGAACAGAACATATATTTTATTTAACTTGTACATACGTACATCGTTATATATACATACATACATTTTCATGCATAAAAAGTCGAGTAATTTAGACAAAAGTACAATTGCTATGAGCAACATTAATATTAATTAACTGATATATGAGAATGAAAATACAAAAGAGCTAAACATTGTTTAATTAATCAAGATTGTATTCCTTACATCTAAAGCTGTACTAATATAGTTAGCTAACTTAATAACAATATTCTTATCCTGTGTCTGCATTAATTCTAAGAATTTAAACATACTAGGTCTATTATAATAATATTTTTTAATATAAATTGTCCGGATTCTTGTGTAACAAGGACAAATCAAAATAAAATGGTATTCATCTTCCAAATCAATACTGTGGCAGCATTGACAATATCTTTCATTTCTAGGTATTCTATTACGAGAGTATCTACCGGTCTGTATTCTTAACGAATGTGCTGATATTCTGAATTTTGTCAAATATGGTCTGAGATTACATGGTAAAATATCAAGGTATGATTCATAATTAAAACTCAATTTACAATTATTATATAATTCAAGTACATCACTTGATTCCTTATCTACAAACCATCGTTGTACAAAACAATCAACAACTCTTTGTCTAAACGTATTTATAAAGTATTTAGCATTAACAGAATTTGGGTCATACCAAACATGTGTAAAACCATATTCGTTTAACATATTTTTTACATTCGATGCCCAATTTTTATAACCATTTTCACAATATTTTAGTGTCGATGTGTAAATGCTTTTAAGTATTATGTTATCTGTTTTCAATAATTTAATCCAGTAGTTAAGTATTCTTACATAACGCGTTATAAATAAAGGATATCTTCCTAATTCACCATATACTCCTGATGTACAAGAACTATTTCTTACTTTTAAAATTTTAAATGTATTCTTTCGATTTGCTTTGATTTCGTATATGCCCAAATTTCAGAAGAATAATTTAAAATAGACCCCACAAATGAATCAAATAGTTGACATAATACTTTTGGTTTCAACCTTATTTTTCTACAGTTTACTAAGAGAACATTTAATGCTTTCAAAGATTTTCCAATAAGTTGTTCTTGGTTCAGAGCAAAATTTCCAGTATAATTAAAAACTGTACCTAAATAGTTGAAATCATTTACTACCTCTACATTCTCTCCATTATAATGCCAAGATTCATGGTTTAATAAACCACCTCTTTTTCTAAAAAAACATAATCTTTGTTTTAACAGTATTCACCTCTAATCCCCATTTGTTACAATAGTCATAAAGTAAATTAATATTTTTTTGTAATTCTTCAGGTGATTTCCATATCGTCCGCAAATCATAGTAACATAAGAACAATATCATCAATTTCTAAACCAGTATTAATATCATTTTGTAAATATAGTTCTAGGTCCTCAATTAAAAGAGAAAACAATATCGGCGAGTTTATCTCCCCTTGCCTTAACCCAATCGCATATTCGAAAAAATCTGAATAATTTTCACATTGTCTTACACATGATTTTACTTTTTCATACATATCTTTTATTATTAGTAGTAATTTACCCTGTATCCCCATTTTGTAAAGTTTCAACCACAATGCGTTTCTATAAATTGTATCAAAACATTTCTTCAGATCAACAAACACACAATATAGTCTTTTTTTATCATTCAGATATTTTTTAACAGTATTTAGTAAGACAAACAATGCATCAGTGGTTGAGCGCCCTTTCCTGAATCCAAATTGCGCATCAGATAAAACATGGTTATTATCACAAAAGGTCACAATTCGTTTATTTAGTATTGTGGTAAAGAGTTTAGATAAACAACTTAATAAAGTGATACCCCTATAGTTATTAACATTATTAAAATCTCCCTTTTTATGCAATGGGATAAGTATACCTTCAGTCCATCTCTCTGGGAAATATTCAGAATCAAATATAATATTAAAAATGTCATACAAATGAGAAGATAACATATCAATGCTTTCAATTAAATATTCATTCATTATGGAATCACTTCCTATAGCTTTTTCTTTTTTCAGATGTTTAACTGCATCTAATATTTCTTGTACAGTTATTGGCTTGTCAAGTTCCTCAAAATTACAATCTAAATCGTCAAAGTTATGAGTATTGCAAAAATCTTCGGCTTCATCATTTTTACATTGGAAAATATCGTTACCTAATTCTGAAAAATATTTCGTAAACTCATCAAGCAGGATTTCATTTTGACTCTGTTTATTTTTTCTTTTAAAATATTTCCAAAATTTCTTAGGTTTCGCCCGTTTTAGATGTTAAATGTCGCATAGTTTTTTTTAATTCAAACTGATTTCTTTTTTTACGACAAATAAGTTTATATGTTTTCTTTAATTTGCAAAACTGTTCCCTACAATAACTGGTATTTAGCCGATTAAATACACGTACTGCTTCTAAATAACACCTTCTAGCCTGCTGGCATTCTGAATCAAACCACTCGGCCTGTTTAACAAAGGACTTATCAAAAAAGCATGCATTTTTATTTTTTGAATACGTTTTTAAAAATAGTGGATCTGCCACCTCTCGTACTATACTTGTGAAATGATTTAACAAAGTATTAACATGTTTCCATTATCTGTCACGATATTGAACATCACAATAAACTGTGGAAGCTTTGTAATAAACCCGCTCTGAATGCATGTCTGTGTTCATTGTTTCACTTTACACTGACGCTGTTTTTAACATCGTTCTCGTCAACAATAGTATAACAGTTAAGTGAGAACTTAATTTGGTGCATGGTCACTCCATTCATTAAATGATTGAATACAAAAGTCATATAATCGTGAGAGTCACATTCTCTAGCTAACAATATGTCAATCACGGACGCGCCCTGAGTGCTTGCATAAGTATACATACCACAGTTATAATCGCTCCCAAAACGACCATTTACTATACGAAAACATGTAGATTTACATAAAACAAGTAACTTTACACCAAAACTGTTGCAAACATTATCACGTGAGGCCCGACATATGGGTATATCGGGAGTGTAATCGTCGTCATCAATTTGTCTGTTATACGTGTCATAAGTAATAAAAATCTTTTTTTTTTGCCGACCCTACTGTTCCAATCACCCACAATATACACGGCACCTAAATTCTAAAAATCATATATATCACTTTGAAGTGTATCAAATAAATCAACAGTGGCTATATTATAAGCTGGAGAGTCTTCAACCCATATATAAACACCACAGATATATACATCTTTATCAAAGTGAAAAAAGGTATGGTCAAGTTTAAGCCAAATAATCGTATCATGATGTGTACGAATAATTTCAACACCCTCTTTCAAGGTTTGTTTATAATATAATACAATTCCACCGCTACACCTCTTCGCATTACGATTTTGAAATTTACGGTAGAAATTATGAGCAACATATCCAGATAAGTTCACATCACTATCTTTGTGCGTCCACGATTCATATAGAAAAACAAAATGGTTTTCCGTAATTAAATCCACAAATTCAGGAGAGTTCTTTTTTACACTGGTAAGGCCGTTCACATTCCAGGATAGAATGTTTATTTCATTACACCCCTACGTATCGATTTTAACTGCTTTTCCGTCAATGTACAACGTGTCATCCGCTAACCATGCCTTTTTGTTTTCAGTCATTGCCTTCTTTAGAAGCAGATATAGTTGTCTTCTCTTGTCATTTACCTCCTTGGGAAACTGTTCGGTCACGTAGAATGCCTTTCCTTCCAGATGTTTCCACTCTCTTCTCAAAAGTTCACGTTCTTTAAACAAAGAAAACTTCGCAACGATTCTTCTACATGTACTTCTATTACCTGCTATAGGGCCCATTCAATGAGCTCTTTCAAACTGGATAACGTCCACAATATTCTGTGCAATTTTCATTTCTGCTACCATGAATTCCCGTAGGCGCTTTTCCGTCTCCGCTGGTATCTCAGTCGTGGCCTCCGGTATATTGCCGAACACTAGATTATTCCTCATTGATTGTGACTGTAAATATACAACCTCATCCCTCAGTGCGTCACGCTCTTTTTCCATTTGCACAACTTTATCTTTAACTATACCCAACGAAAAATCTGTACTCTCCACCTTGTCTTTCACTCTCTCCACCCGTTCGTCCGTCCGTTTTACCTGTTCATGTACGGAAGTCCAAAGCTTTTTCATTTCTTGTTCAAATGTATCAACCTTTTGCTCTAACGATTCTAATTATACGGGTTCATACAATTTGAATCAAGAGACCTTAGCAGGTAAAGGATTAAAAGCTTTGAATATGTTAATTGCACATGTAAAAAACATACAAGTTTAAACCAAAATCGTTTTGCCAATTATTTGATGCGTTCGTTGGTTCTATATTAAGCTATGGAGCAGAAATTTGGGGTTTTACAAAGTCAAAAGGAGATCGAAAGAATACATTTGAAATTTTTTAAATACTTGTTAAGGGTTAAAAAGTATTGGAGTAAGGTGGTCGATTCAAAAAACATTCTAATATCAACTTTTTATAAAGATGCTGTGAGAGATTGTGAAAGAGGAATGAAGAACTGGGCCAGCAATGTTAAAACCACTCTAATTGACTGTGGCTATAATTATGTTTGGAATGACCCAACTTGTATTGATATGAAATCTTTTCATTTGTTGATTAAACAAAATGTAATAGATGGTTTTGTTCAAAAATGGAACACTGATGTTGAAAATAATCCAGTTTTATGTTTGTATAGACATTTTAAAACCTCATTCTCATTTTTAATATTTTATTTCTCTCAATGCATAATATATTACAAAATGTTACAAGCATATATGAACTTTAACGTACAGTTGTATAGCAATGTGTTACATTGATGCAACATCTTATAATTGATTGAATTGGATTTTATAGTCGCACCAACAGCTAAGGTCATATGGCGACTTTCCAGCTTCCATTGGTGGAGGAAGACCCCAGGTGCCCCTCCGGGCAATTTTCGTGCACGGGCGGGCACCGACGTTCCGCACGCCAGCTGGATAGCTTCATCACATAAAGATTCCAAGGCCCCTGAGGGATCGAACCTACAGCGGTGAGGGGCAAGTTATTTCAAGTCAGAGACGTTAACCACTCGGCCACGGACGCCCCTTCTTATAATACATGTATGCCCTAAAAGAAACTTTAGAAGAATTTAGAATTAGCAGACATAGAAAGATTTGACAGATAGTAGGAACAGGAGTATTGGAGTATTAGACTTAGGCTAAATCAATGATGTCGTTGTATTGTTTTATACAGTTTTAATTATATACGTTGATTATTTTATTGTATATCTCGGTCACCATCTAGTTTCCCTTATGCGTTAAACTTTTCCCATTTCTTGTTGTGTTGTTCAATTTTATCTTTAAATACTGCAATGTTCTGTTCTATGTCCTTTCTTTTTTTTAAATATTGTATAAAATAATTAAACTCCGGGATGGCTTTCCTGCATTTGTTTATAAAAATAAAATATTTTGCTATAAGTATAATAAAGTTGACAATACTGCTATTTTTTGTGTTTTTACTTATACAAAATGATATGTTTTTAGATCAAAATTTACATCCAAACTTTTGTCCTGGAGAAATATTTGTAAACTCGTCCAAAATTGTTGAATAATTGGACATTCCCAAAATAAGTGTATAAGAGATTCTACATGCATTCCACAAAAATCACATAAACTAGAACTAACTAGTTTACATTTATACAGTAACTTATTACATGGTATGATTCTCATGATATATTTATATTGGAATGTACGTAGTTTTGTGTCAATTGTACTTTTGAATGATGAAGAATTAATGTTTTTCCAATCTAGATCTCCGAGAATACATTCCCACTTTACTTGTGGTTTCATAATATTGTTATGTGTCTCTTTTTTTCTATCAGTAATTTAGTTAGGAGTTTATTTAGCATTTTACTCTTTAGAAAACTCTTTATCAGAACATTTTTGCTATTTGTTACATTTATTTGTTCTTCTTGGAGTAACGTTTTCCATTTGCTTGGAATGCTGTTAATTAACGTATGGTATTGTAGAAAGTCACTATTTCTGACTCCGAATATTTGTTTAAACTCTGTAAATGTAAACAATCTCTTGACTCGATAATCGTATAGTTGTTCAATATATTTCAATACTAAATTATCCCATTCTTTAATATAGATTACTTTTTTCTTGTGTTTTAATGAAGAGATGTTCCAGATGATCTGTTTGGAAATATATTCTATATCCTTCGTAAAATTTACTTTTGACCAACTTTCAATGATTTCTTTTAAAAACACATTTTTTATGCCATTGGTATTTACGTCTTCACTATTAAAATTGCATTCGAAAAACGCACTTCCACCTATTTTATTTAGTTCTTTTGCATAGGAACATTTCCATAATCCGTTACTATTTTGTCTAATATTCGCCTAATCCAGCTACACTTTAAAGAATTTATATACACTTCCAAGTTTATCATTTTAAGCCCTCCTTTTTCGTATTCCCGTATTAAATTTTTTCTTCCTATTTTATCAGGTTTCTCATTCTATAGGAATTCATACATATGTTTTGTTATTTGTTTGATAATATTCCTTTTAGGGTTTTCCAGTACTGTTAACGGGTATATAAGTTTTGGAAGCGCAAAAGTTTTGATCACTGTGATCTTACCTATCAATGATAAATCATGTTTTTTCCATTTATTTAAACAGGTATAAAATTCATCAATTTGTGTATTTAAGTTGAGTTCATGTAATTTATTTCTATTGTTTGTGAATAACATCCCTAAAGTAACTGCTTTATCTGATATTCATCGAAATATTTTGTTTTTACAGTATTCAATTTTAGTATTTTTAAGGCTTCCAGTTCTTAAAATAGTTGTTTTATCTGTATTTAATTTTAACCCAGATATATTTCGAAATTGTTCAATAATGTTAACAAGCGTTTCTAATGATTTTTGTGAACCATCTATCATAAACGTTGCATCGTCGGCGAAAAAGAATTTTTAATTTCTTCTTCGGCTACAACTATCCCCTTCATGTTTTTCTCAAGTTTTACAGCATTCGATAAAATTTCAATAGCAATAATAAACAAAATTGATGACAGTGGGCATCCATGTCTAACTCCTCTTTGTACATTAAAGAATTCAGATATATGTCCATTATTTGATACAGAACTTTGTATATCATGATAAAATAGTTTCATCCCATTTATTATTGAATCACCAAAGTTAAAATATTTCAAACATGTAAAAATAAAATCATGATCTATACTATCAAATGCCTTTTCAAAGTCTGCGAAAAAAAGTAAACCTGGACTTTCGTTGTCGTTAAGATAATCTATGACATCAAATAAAAGTCTTACATTTTCCCCTAAATACCTCCCCTTTATAAAACCGGTATGTGATGCATTAATTATATGTGGAATAACACTTTTAACTCTATTTGCGATTGTTTTTGTAGCGATTTTATAGTCAATATTTAATAAAGTTATTGGTTTCCAGTTATTAAGTGTTGTAAGTTCCTTATCCTTTTTTGGTAAGAGCGTTATTATACCTTGTTTTTGTAGCGTGGTTAAGTTACCGTTGTCAAATGAATAGTGTATCGAATTCAAGTAGAAGAGTTTTAAATCATTCCAAAATATTTTATAGAATTCAGTGGTTAAACCATCTAGCCAGGACTTTTATTGTTTTTCATATCTTTAAGTGCCATTGTACATTCGTATTCATTAAGGTTTCCTTCAAGATTATGCTTCTGTTCTTCGTTTAGTTTCGGAACATCTATTTTAGGGAAAAAATCGTAATTAGAAACCATTGGGTTAACTTTTTTGTATAGTTTTTCGTAATATAATTTTGTTTCTGCAATTATATCTTTTTGATGTTTAATTTCGTTACCATTTATTAATAATCGTGTAATAGTTTTTCTCTCCGATCTTTTCTTTGCTAAATTTGAGAAATATTTATTATTTTTCTCTGCTCCTTCGATATATTGTGCTTTTGCTCTCAAGATTATTCCGTTTGTTTTCTTTTCAATTATTTCTGCCAGTTTATCTTTCTTTATTATTAGTGTTTCATGTAATTGCCCATTGTTTGGGTCGTTTGATAATTCATGTTCTAATGTATCTATTTCCCTAGTTACTGTGCTTTCTTCATTTATTTCCCTTTTCTTTTTAGTAGAGCAATATTTTATTGTTTCATTCCTTATTGCGCCTTTAATTAATTCCCATAATGTATTATGGTTAGCGTTCTTATTTATATCGGATATTTCTTTTATGGCATTTCGACACTTGAGTTTAAAATACCCGGGACCGTGATTTTGTTTTGACAGGTTAATGTTAAAATATACTAATGAATGATCCGAACGTAGACCTGCAGATATTTTACACTTTGTTATATTATTTACTATATTTGAGGATATTAAAAAGTAATCAAGCCTACAAAATATCGGAGGTTTATGATTCGAATGCCATGTAAAATGTTTAGTATCGGGATTCAATATTCGCCATATATCGTTTACATCATAGTTTGAAATTATGGAATTTATTTTGTCGATGGTCTTTTTATTTCCATCCATTGTACCGTTTTTCTTATCTTTTTCAATATCTATTACTGTGTTAAACCCCCACCCCCCCACCCCCCTATAATGATTGTTTCGACATCATGATCGTTTATAAAATTCTCTATTTTCATGAAAAATTGTATATCCTCATTGTTCGGTTCATATACATTTAAAATCAGTACATCTTTTTCTTCAATGTTAATTTTTAAATAATGTAATCTACCGGTGATTATCTCGGTATGTTCTATAATTTTACATTGGACGTTTGGGTTTACAAGGATGCCCACGCCTTTGCTATTACTACTGTCACCGCTAAAATAAGCGTTGTGCCCCCATTCATGTTTCCATTTTTCAAAACAATTTGGTTCGCAATGTAATTCCTGTAGAAGACATATTGAATAATTGTTTAGTTTAAGCCACTCAAATATTTGTCTTCGTTTTTTCGTTTCGCCTAATCCTTGAAACGTTGAAAGTACATATTTTTAAATTCATTTTTATTTTTACGTTTTACATTAGACAAATTAAACGGCGACATTGAGGTATACTCAAAAACATCACAGGTATCGCCTATGCACACTGCAGAATAATAGACACAACTCCATGTATAAGAAAGAAGAAATAAAGTTCTGAAAAGAGAAATAGTTTGCATTTGACAACCCCTGATTCTAAATTTATATAATCCGTGGACGGCACCCCAAAAGGACTGTATCAATATACGCTTACTTATAATCGGTGATAAAGTACATTATGCGAAGAACAAAAAAACAAATATATAATAATAAAACTTATGTATGTACATGCATACCCTTGTATACTATATATGCGCACTCACCCATGCTCGCACCAATATTGAGCTGGTGCACACACATGACCAAAAAAAATAAAATAATAATAATAATATTCCGCAGTCATATTAACGTTACATTGTAAATGATATCACGCTCTGGCATCGAGGATCGATATATTCAACATGACGAACAAAACCTGCAGAGTGACTCATACTTCAAAACTTGTATATTACAGATGATTTGTTTTGTGCATAATATACTATAAAGTTGTTAAATAGTCCAACTCGTATAAGTATAATCCACATAGTATTTATATATAACTTATTTAACTAAATACACTCAAGAGATATAAAAACGCAACACGGGAATTTCCGCTATATATTGTACGCACAATATGCTGCTTTTAATCGAATGGAACATGGCAAAGTAAGACCTTTCCTTTTTGAAAAAAATCTAAAACAACAAATAAAACAGCAGATAGTATTCCTTCAAAGTTTCATTATTGACAGAGTACGCGTTTGGCTCAAGCATGTGAGCAAACTTAGGATGGAAAAATTTGCAAACTATTTACGTTAAATACAGTACTGAACTAGCTCAGTTTTTCAAAGAGCAACTTCAACATTTATGAAGTTCTTGTTACAAGGTGTAGTGTGATTAAAACGTCTACAACATCACAGTTGTGTCCTTTCTCTAATTAACTGCAACTTTTGTTTACAAAACATCCTGGGATTTCTTTGGAATGTTATGTGCAATTAAGTGTGCAGTATATACAATATATAGCGGAAATTCCCGTGTTGCGATTTCATATCTCTTGAGTGTATGTGTAATATCATTATCAACAAGTACGTATATATGGGAAGCCATAACCGTCAAAATGTGGATATTTACAAACCATTCAATGACAGGCCATTTAATTCAACATGAAGTCATTTGATGACGTACATATTGATTCGATGCGACGTGTAAACTCGTTTCATTCGTTACAAAGTGAATTGATACGGTTCAAAGTGAAATGATACGATGTAAAATTTCAAACCATACGACGCAAAGTCATTTGATGGCGTACATATTGATTCGATGCGACGTGTAAACTCGGTTCATTCGTTACAAAGTAAATTGATACGATGTAAAATTTCAAACCATACGACGCAAAGTCATTTGATGACGTACATATTGATTCGATGCGACGTGTAAACTCTGTTCATTCGTTACAAAGTGAATTGATACGGTTCGAAGTGAAATGATACGGTATAAACTCGGTTCATTCGTTACAAAGTGAATTGATACGGTTCGAAGTGAAATGATATGATGTAAAATTTCTAACCATACGACGCAAAGTCATTTGATGACGTACATATTGATTCGATGCGACGTGTAAACTCGGTTCATTCGTTACAAAGTGAATTGATACGGTTCGAAGTGAAATGATACGATGTAAAATTTCAAACCATACGACGCAAAGTCATTTGATGACGTACATATTGATTCGATGCGACGTGTAAACTCGGTTCATTCGTTACAAAGTGAATTGATACGGTTCGAAGTAAATGATACGATGTAAAATTTCAAACCATACGATGCAAAGTCATTTGATGACGTACATATTGATTCGATGCGACGTGTAAACTCGGTTCATTCGTTACAAAGTGAACTGATACGGTTCGAAGTGAAATGATCGGGCGAAAACACAGTCGGTGCGATGCAAACGCAATCCGTTCGACAGAAACTGATTTCATTACGTGCAAAGTGAAACGGTGCGACATCTGGCGGCGATATTTGCCACATCACTTGCAGGGTTATTTCCCCTACATAATATATGATAAATCAAAGTACTAAAAGTAATGAGAATGCAAGGTTTGATAGGAAAGACTGTATGGATATTTGCACGATCAAATTTCCATAAATTTTACATAGTTTTAGCCAACTTGGCGATCTTTGGCGACCTACCAAAATCTTAGAGGGTCAATCCATTCCAAATATATTGTGATCAATTGTCATTAAACTGTTTCAAATCTAGACTAGAATATTATTTTATGAAATTGCTGATGGATAGACAGATTTGTGATTTGTGTTCATGCCCAAACTGTCACTCAAGATGACTTCCATGTCTAAAATTATGTCATTTACAGAGTGGCGTGTATTAAGTAGTCTTCCGGGAACAAGATGCACAAGAGGGCCTGTATCACTCTACTGGCTTGAATAGTCTAAGGCCGGAAAACAGTTTTTGTCTCGCCTATTCGAAGAAAAAAAGACATAGGTGTTGCTTCTCCGGCGGCGGCGGAGGCGTCAACATTCAAGTTTTGCGTTTAGGTCATTTTCTCACAAACTGTATGCACTAGACCTTTCAAACTTTGTTTGTAGTTGTATCTTGGGCGGTACATTGCAACGTGACAAAGCAAATGTGGAAGTGACCTTGACCCTCCAAGCAAAGGGCAGATAGCTTAATAATGTTTAGGTTCAACTTTTGCGTTTAGGTCACTTTTTTACAAACTGTATGCACTAGACCTTTCAAACTTTGCTTATAGTTGTATCTTGGGTGGTACATCGCAACGTGATAAAGCAAATGTGGCAGTGACCTTGACCCTCCAAGCAAAGGCCAGATAACTTAATAATTTTTAGGTTCAACTTTTGCATTTAGGTCACTTTTTCACAAACTGTATGCACTAGACCTTTTAAACTTTGCTTATAGTTGTATCTTGAGTGGCATATCACAACGTGACAAAGCAAATGTGAAAGTGACCTTGACCCTCCAAGCAAAGGGCAGATAACTTAATTGTTACCTTCAACTTTTGCGTTTAGGTCACTTTTTCACAAACTGTATGCACTCTTTGCTTATAGTTGTATCTTGAGTGGTACATTGCAACGTGACAAAGCAAATGTGGATGTGACCTTCACCATCCAAGCAAAGGGCAAATAACTTTAATTGTTACATTTACATCACTCTCTCATAAACTATAATTATGCACTAGATGTTTTAAACCTAATTTATAGCTTAATCTTTGGAAGAAAACATATTCTATTTTGACATAGTTGTGTCTTGGGTAGTGCATCTTTTTGGATCCATGGATTTCATCTATGACCTTTCTACTTTCTGGAGCTGATGATTTTTAGCTCTACTGGCCAAGGGCCTTCATTTTTCATCCGATCTTTACAAAACTTTAACATATTGTTAATATCAATGAAAGCTCGCATAAGTTCGAAAACCAGCCAGATCGGACTAGTAACAGCGGAGTTATGGCCCTTGATTTAGTTAAAAAATGCTATATTTTGCCTCGTTAATACGACAGGGCCTTCATTTTTCATCTGATCTTTACCAAACTTTACCAGATGTTTTGCCTTTTTTTTATTATTAGTATATTTTCTTTTATTATTTGTACATTTTTTTTGTTTAAATTTGTTTTAAATATATAAAAAAAATAATTATATATATTTATTTTTATTTTTTTATTTCATTATTTTTTTCGGTTCGTTAATTTTTGATGGAGTTACGGCCCCTTGACATTTGTACTTTTAAATTTCTTGTCGGCTCTACTCCTCCTAAAGCCTTGTTGGATTTCGACGAAACTTGGCAGGAAGCATCGGTAAGATGTCTAGTTGTGCATATCGCGCTTTAAATTTCTTGTCGGCGCTACTCCTCCTAAACTTTCTATAAAATTTGGCAGGAAGCCTCAGTATGATGTCTAGTTGTGCAAATCGCGGTATATCAATGAAATCTCGGACAAGTTCGAAAACCAGCTAGATCTTGTTAGTAACGACAGGTTATGGCCCTTGATTTGCTGAAAAATGCTATATTGTATTTCCTTTGTTAAATCTGTAGTTACTTCATTTTTTATTTGATCTTTACCATATTTGTTTAGAATGTTAATATAACCCCGTCCCAAACCACCCCGCCCCATTTTTATAAAATTTCATTCATAGAAGTGGGACAAATTAAAAAATACCCATGCCAGACTAGACACAGCAGACTTATTTCCCATGATTACCAAGTGAGCGATCTAAGGCCATCCTATCCCTGTTGTTTTTGCAATGTTTGAAAAAAAATACTGATGGGAATTTTATGTCGACAACCCTTGATGTAAGAGCCGTTTTAGCCAGTAGAGCATCCACAGGCCCTCTTGAGCCTCTTGTTTTTAATAGAATGGCATTTTACTTTTAAACAAATGCACTTAAATGTCATCTCAGCAAACGGCAAACTCCATTGTTTTTAGTTACTAAAATGTTTACAACCTCATTTAAGCATCATTGACCGTTTTATTTTTAAGTCCAGCCCCCGTTAGGCGAGACATGTCAATCCACGGATTTCTTGTTTAAAAAATCAAAGGCTATAACTCTGATGTGTCTAGTCTGATGCAACTGGTTTTGAACTTGTCCAAGTTCAGTGGCGTAACCTAGAAAACGTCTTCTGCTGCAGGGACAAATAACTTAACAAGAGGCACTACCCGTTGATTCAACTTCTCTATGTCTGTCCCACACATTGAAAAGAAACTTTACTGTAGTATTAACTAAAAAAAAAATAATATACAAATCTAGCTACCTAGCTACCGTATTTTACCTTGTATTTTTACGCAGTTTTTTTTTTACTTCTTTTAAGGTTTCCGAAAGTGGGGTGCGTACAATACAAGCAAACAATACAATAAGCTTTTTTTCTTGCATTTTATATGCAGAAAATCGATGTTAGACTTGATAAATTGCCGATAAAAACATCGGGGACGAAATACAGACATTTGTGAATGCCGATAATACTTTATTTTTCGTGACTTACTCGCTTTATACAAGTAATTAATTGACTTAATTCGACTTAGAAATGAATAAAGTTTATTATAAAGCTTGTTTTAATATAAATTTGTTGTAGAATTTCAATAAATGCTAGCTCGAAGAACAGTGACAAGGTTTAACTGTTTAATTAACCAACAGCAAGAAATATTGTATGCTTAAATACTTTACAAACACAAGCATGACATATTGTATGCTTAAATACTTTGCAAACACGTTACCATTTATACATTCTCTTGTAGTATTTAATTACGTGTAAAAGCATATAGTTTTCCTCTTTTTTTTGTTAAAAGTTTCACTCAAAAATATTCAAAAAAAATGGGGAAAAAAATTACTTTTTGCCAAATTGGGAATGGTACCATTTTTCGGTACAACTTATATAAGGAAAAAACTCACAGACCTATCAAGATACTGCAATGATATAATTTTGAATACCTGTACCTATGATTGGCCTTTCATAGATGGTATTTTTAGAATTCCTGAACAAATTTTGGATGTCAATGGATTTAAAATGGGCCATGTTTGGGCCCTTGTAATGTAATCAGATACCATGTTGCAATAAATTGCTTAGAGTTTTTTTGTTTTTTTAAATCTATGATGCTTTCCCAATAATTTGCAACAATTTCCATCAGAATTTTAAATGCTGTGAATTGCCAAATCCTTGTCACAATATATTTGGAATGGATTGAACCTCTAAGATTTTGGTAGGTCGCCAAAGATCGCCAAGTTGGCTAAAACTATGTACAATTTATGGAAATTTGATCGTGCAAATATCCATACAGTCTTTCCTATCAAACCTTGCATTCTCATTACTTTTAGTACTTTGATTTATCATATATTATGTAGGGGAAATAACCCTGCAAGTGATGTGGCAAATATCGCCGCCAGATGTCGCACCGTTTCACTTTGCACGTAATGAAATCAATTTCTGTCGAACGGATTGCGTTTGCATCGCACCGACTGTGTTTTCGCCCGATCATTTCACTTCGAACCGTATCAGTTCACTTTGTAACGAATGAACAGAGTTTACACGTCGCATCGAATCAATATGTACGTCATCAACTGACTTTGCGTCGTATGGTTTGAAATTTTACATCGTATCATTTCACTTCGAACCGTATCATTTCACTTTGTAACGAATGAACCGAGTTTACACAACGCATCGAATCAATATGTACGCCATCAAATGACTTTGCGTCGTATGGTTTGAAATTTTACATCGTATCATTTCACTTTGAACCGTATCAATTCACTTTGTAACGAATGAACCGAGTTTACACGTCGCATCGAATCAATATGTACGTCATCAAATGACTTCATGTTGAATTAAATGGCCTGTCATTGAATGGTTTGTAAATATCCACATTTTGACGGTTATGGCTTCCCATACGTATACTGTCTCAATCATTATCATTATTATTGCGCGTAACTGTGTAAAAGATTTTCATTTAAGATCAGGGATAACGGTATACATAAGTAGTCCCTGTTACGATATCTATTAATTATGTTTGCACATAAAGTTCAATGTGTATGTTTTCTTTTTTGGTACTGTAATACATGAAAAAGAAAAACATGCTTTATACAATACATTGTAGTAACCTCGTTGAGCGATCTTATTTTGTATATTGCGAAAACTCCGAAATTAAACAAGATGGCTCTATGGTTACAACAACTGATTGCACATATATTGGTTACTGTATCTAAACCTTAGATGATATATCATAAACAAAGTTAAATATACCACATACCTCGAATGAATTAACCCAAGGTTTAAAAAACAATTATTCTACCGAAAATACACTACCTCTGTGACATTATAAAACGGCTAGATTATGTTATTATGATAGTAATTGCTTCCCCCGTGTGGTTCTCGGGGTCCCCGTTTGGTCACGGGGCAAAGAATAGGGCCACTGCAGATCCCTTTGAAAACCACCAACAGGAAAGACATGAAAACATGTTTATTACACGCGCATGAAAACGTGTACATTACATTGCAACATGTACAGTACACCTGTGTTCATTACACATCAAATTTTGGTGAATTTACCAACTGACATAATCTGAAATTAATTAATTAACCCACAATGTTCACAAACGCACAAACAAACATTCTGAATATTAAAACATCCATTGTTCTTAATATATTACTAGCTGGGCAATCCCCAACATTCCAATCTGACATTTTCCAAAATCTATTTTTAGTAGCATACTGATAACCTGTAGTGTAATACAGATTGTTGTATTCCATTGTAAGAAAATGAATGTACTATGTATATATTATTGATAGGTATGTAATAAACTTAAATATATAGAGGATATTTGTTGTTTTGGAGTGAATAACATATTTTATTTTATCGAGAAGTGAGAAAACTTTATATTTTCACGAATGCGAAGCATGAGTGAAAATATAAAAGTTTTCTCACTTATCTGCCCCTTGAGGAGGGTGCATGTTTGTTTGTTTTACTTTAAGTATGTAAGTAGTTTTATGAAGTGTCAGACTTTTTCTTTTTACTTCCGTCACCCTTACTTTTTAAGTATCGTCTGCGCTTTGTACTTCTGCTACTACTGCTGCTACACTTTAACCTGCCCTTTTTTGGACCTGATTTACGTGTCTTCTCATTACAATTGAGATTACAGTTAATTTATTTGAGCACGGGCTAATTGGTTTAATGCTATACCACTGAGCTTTACGAACTTTGACTAATGGAACATTTTATTTTATGATAAAGCAATGAAATACTGTGACTTATCAGTGAAATAAAAGTGTTATTCCACACTGTGAAATATAGAGTTTTATTTCCACAGTAGCTGCCGGGACTACTTTTTGAATGTCCAACCAACACAAATGCATGCACAGTAACACGGATCACAAGATATTCCTACTGTCTATCTCTCATTCCTTTCCCATTTTAAATCGATTGGATTAAACATTGTAACGTGCAAACGTCGACAGACATCCATCCGTCCATCCATTAATTCATCCACGCATGCTCGCCCGCTCGCACGCACACGCACACGCACACACACACATATACATACACTGCATTACACGACCACGACAACGACCACGACAACGACCACTACACTGCACTATATGCCTGCATACCCGCCCCTTCCACCCCATTCACCACACCCTCCATCCCCAACCTGCCTCTCCTCCCACACGCACATATAATGTATGTTAGAAATATAAAAACTTTATGATGATAAAGACGGACGCACAGGGACGGACTCAATGAAGAAAATACAGACAAAATGAACGTTGATATATAAATAGCTCTACCTGTAAAATAAAAGCCTTGTAATTGGTTACCGAGCTAAACTCCTTGTCTGTTAGCAGACAGCTTTATCTGCTACTGGTCATATATCACTATTGCATTTCCCATAGGCCTCCATTATAGCCTTTTGGCCTACAACCCCTATTCCTATATCGGAACGGATGATAAAACCTAACTTTTTTTAAAGAACTGTCTTAGAGACACTCAAAAATGACCAGCAAATTGGGAGTATTGCATTGCTTTCAGCCTCTAATATTGCACTGAAGGTGGGCACCCCCAGAATGGCAGTGAAGAAATTTTACTTTTTGCAAATATACTCTCAGTACAATTGTACCCATAAAAATGCGAATTTCAGTAAAAATATCCTAAATGAACATGTTTTATGTTGGAAATATATTTTTTGGATGTTTTATGGGGATTTGTTATGATTTGGATAATTTAATCCAATCAGAATCTACCTTACAATCTGACTATACGCCCTAATATACCCTATACTTTTTTCAACCAATCAGAAGTCCCAAATCAATAGTGGTATGTGACCTAGTGTGTACTGTAGTTCCTTCAGCAGGCTGCGTTTTACTATTGATAGTACGAAACATTGTCACGTACCAACAACGAAGTCAGAAGTAAAAATGTTAGAGTTAGAAGTTACAAGTTAGAAGTAAGAAGTTAGAAGTCAGAAGATAGAACTAAGAAGTTAGAAGTAATAGGTTAAAAGACCCTACACGGCTTTCGTACAATTAAGTCAAACAAGTATGAAAGGAGAAAATTTGAAATCATCGAACTCGATAAATACAAAAGATATTGCAGTCTCCGTTTGCTTGAGACTGTTCATGAACGGTAGTGAAAAGTGTTGCTACCGTTCACGCCCTCTAGCCCCGGGCTGAGCAGAACACAAATATGAGCATGTATCTATGAATATAACAAAAAACAATAATCTAAAAGGTCACAAAGCAAGTACTTAATGAATAGGCAACACGAGACTAACCCGTTAAAGACACGACAAAACCCGATTGAAGACACATAATAAACGTTACATCCTTTTTATGATTTAGGCAAACGTCTTCACAGGTCTACTATCCGTCATGTTATCTCACAATCATATATTTTTTGTCCAAAGTTAATAAATGTTAACGTCTTTATCTCGACCACAGTCTCTAAAAAAACAAATAGCAAACAATACTCCATAATAAAAGTAATTGTAAAAGTCGAACAGGAAATGCAGCTTTCATCGAACACAGTAAACACAAAACACGCAAAAAGACAAACAAGAATGACAATAGTAATAATAAAGGCAATTGACGTCACAAACACAAACATGGTTGACAGTAGGGCTACCGCCTTGGGACGGCCAGTGGCAAATAGGCCGCTGGGGTTTTAAACCAGGTTCTAGTGTGCACCAAACGTCACACTTACCATACTGTCATCCCAGTTAAACGGGACAGTTTAAATAAAGCAATTCCCGCCATGAAATATTCTCTAACCAACAAGGCAGCATCCATAGGCAATATAAGTAAAACGCAAAGATGCTCGTGTATATATAATATAAATAAAAAGAAATAGCCTAGAAAGCCACAAAGAAGGTACTCGATGACTTGGCAGAGCAACAAGAGAATAAACCATTGAGGGCACGACAAGACAAGACCGCAGCCAAACATCAAACGTCACCGTCCTTTTGGCTTTAGGTAGACTCATCATAGGGTTCACAGCCTGTCCGGTCATCGTACAATTAAAGAGGAAAGCATAGTGGTGAACTGTAAATGGGTCCACCACCAAGCACGCAGTACGTTGCAAAATGATAGGTTCATAACCTCTTTTGATAAACGTTTAAACAAGTATAACAAAGATAGTATGAATGTACCCATGACGAAGAATCTTACGAAGTTTGTAAATCACATCACTATAGAAGTCAGGTTCTGATAGTCCTTGTCGCAGAAGAGTTCTTAATTAGTTTTATATTTGGAAAGAAGATCAGGGTTACGATAATAAAATGCTGCAAATGTTTTACGAAGTTCATGGTGACGGTAGCCCTGATGTAGTATCTTTTTAGTTAAACAAAGATTACGGATATTAAAGTCCTCAACTCGAGTACAAGCTCTAAACATAGTTGAGACACATAGACCCCATAAGAAGTTGCTTGGGGATAATTAAAAATATCAAAATTAAAATCATCTCTCTTGTCATAGATTGTGCTAATTATTTCAACATTTTCGAAAGAGAAATGTAAATCGAGAACAGAAGCCTTAATATCAGAAATATTAGCTTTGTTAAGTTGAATTTCTTGAGGATATATATTATTAACCATAGAAGAAAAGAAAGGGTTGTCAATGTTCAATATGTCATCCAGAAACCGAGAGATGTCATTAAAGGCTTCAATAACATCTGCCCGGGTATCTGGTGAAAGACTCAACATGAAATCTCTTTCATAGCACTATAAAAAAAACAAATCTGCGACAAAGGGTGCACAGTATGAACCCATAGGGATACCATCAATTTGTCTAAGCGGTAGTTCCATACCTGATGAAAAGGTTCTGTATTATGTCGTCTTTAGTCAAACAAACATACATTTACACGGTTCCTTGTTTTCGAGGTATATACTTACTAAATATGAATATTAAAATTTTCCATGTTGCTTTTGAGCAGTACAAAAGAAGATTTAAGGCGCAAACTCTTGAGAAACATGGAGAGAATATTTCGCTTTATTTACCATCTCACATACAGTCAGAGTGGAGTCCGTGGCCGAGTGGTTATAGTCTCTGACTTGAAATCACTTGCCCCCCACCCGCTGTCGGATCTATCCTCAGGAACCTAGGAATCTTCATGTGAGGTAGCTATCCATCTGGCTTGCGGAACGTCGTTGGTTCTACCCAGGTGCCCTTCCGTGCACAAAAATGCCGGAGGAACACGCGAGTTCTTCCTCCACCAATAAAAGCTGGAAAGTCGCCATATGACCTTAGCTGTTGGTGCGACTATAAAGCCCATTCAATTCAATTAAATCCGCAGTAAGGCAAAAAATTATCATTTATTCTGACTTAAAGGTTATTGCAAGTAGTAAGAGAAAGGGAGAACTAAACTAGTGTATATAAAGCACCAGCTGAAAGTGTCCATGAACTTCTTGGTGATGACCATTATATATACATCGGACATTGAAAATAGCATTCAGGGGATGTTCATTATAATTTGTCAAATTAGTTAATGTACACCCCTTAGCCACTGGTCAATTGCTGACCCAAGGGACTTTCGAACAGCATATTTCTTTCCTGTAATATGTTTTCAGGAGTGGAAAATGAAAGAAGTCATGCAGAAGTCATGGGGCAAGGTCAGGTCAATAAGGTGCACCCGGTAGTACATTGAAGTTTTCCAGTTCCAGTCATTTTAGCGCTGTGTGTGCTGGAGCGTTGTCATGTAGCATAAAATTGTGACGTAGTCCAGTTTTGGGGCTTCGCTTCAGCAAGTAAGCTTTGAGCTTCTTCAAAACGTTTTAATTTCAGAACTTGGCACTTTCTTCTGTTGTACGGTGACTTGTACAACTGATCCATGTATTGTGAAGGAACTTGCGTAATGAACTCTAAAGGGCACTGTTGATTCTCTTCGGAATTCAGAGTCGGTCTACTGGCTGATCTACTAACCAATATTTCGTTTGAGACCTTCCCTTTTAGCTGAAAAAGCGACCCCATCATGTCTCGTCCCTAGTATCAATTCTCGAAAGCTTTCGCGTATTTAGGGAATATTTTCAGCAGCTGGCGTGCATTTTTCACATGAGTTGTTTTTGCTTCTCAGGCAGCAAAAGGCAGCAAATGGGACATGCAGAGAGCTGTAATATTCCTCACAGTTTTTAAGTGAGGTGAACATTTCCTAATGATAAGCCAGACATCATAGATAGGTTCCTGACCGTATACCAAGCATCGTGAAGTCGATTAAGGATACATTTCGGAAAAAATGATTTTCAACACTCCAGGCTTGGTGCTTTGTCTAACGGGACGTCCATGTCTTTGACTCTTGTTTGACCTTGAATTTAGACACCCAGTAGTAACTTATCCTATAAGATACCTAGGCATCCCATAAATTTGGACAATTTCATTGTAAAACTCTATTGGCCTGAAACCGAGGTTAACATTGCCAATCATGTTTGTCGTTTTGCGTGTTTTGGGGTTTATTGTGTTCTGTGAAAGCTGCCTTTCCTGTTCGACTTTTATACTTATCTTTTATATAATCGAATTTATAACGCGATTACCAACCATAATTTTACACAGTAGTCAATGACTAACCTGTTTCAAATTGTCATAGATTTTGACATCCTCCGCGCAGGGATATTGTAGCCACTAATCACTGCCACCACACATAGCTGGGGCCATGTGATTACAGAACAGAACAGATCAAATATTTTACTATATACAGTCTCAGGTAACATGGGTTACAACAAGAGAGAAAGGTACATTACATACATACAAATGGTACAACAAAACGGTATACACGGATCAGTACATATGTTAAATTTGAACGGGGAAAGCATTATCAATAAAATATGTCTCATGTACAACGTTACTTGGCATTTTGTAAAAGAATTCTGAGGAAGACACAGTTTTTTTTTGGACTTTGAATGCGGGATGGTTAAAAGCTCCTTGTATTTAATGACATTCGTGTGCTGATAGAAATAACGCGGTATGTAATGTTTGCGCATTTGATCAAAATGTGGACATTTTAATAAGTAGTGGAATTCGTCACCTATGTCGGAATCAAAAAGTGTACAGCGTACGTCTGAGGTTATATGCAGTGTTAGTAAATATGCCAGTTTCAACGGGGAACCTATGGTCAGTTGTACGGAATTTAAATAAACAAATATAATTGCTTCTTGGTAATTTAAGATATTTTTCGAATGCTAGGTAATCTTTAAAAGTGTAGTTTTTCCCTTTCGACGAATTTTGTAAGTCTGATCTCCAAGTTGTGTAAACTGGTCAACTAGCGTTTGTTTAATTGAGAGGTGAATGCTACTATGTTGTAATCTATTGCAGTTTGTCCATATATCTGAATTGCCGGTTTTATTGAGAATGGATTGGATGTGTTTTAACCAATATACTCGTAATTTTCAGTTTTATTCTGTGATTTGTAGCAGAGGAAACTTAGCTTTGATTGGCTTCCAATGATAAGTTTGTTCCAGAATTTTATCATACGGGTTTGTATAGTTATAGCAATTTGATGTCTACCTAGTTCTGCATACAACATATACGAGTGGTTGCTTTTTTTGTTATTTGTAATTATTTTCAAAAAAGCTGTATGAAAACGTTCTATGATGTCTAAATTTTCAAATCCCAAGACTTCGCAAGCATATGTTAAGATCGGTAAAATTGTATGGTCAAACAATTTTAGTTAAATTATTAATTCGTCTGTAAAGTAAAAACATTGCTTTTTTTGGCTTGTTCAACAAGATGTTTTCGTGTACGAGTATTAAGGAAGCTTCCAGAGCTAGAGAATATGATGCCTAGATATTTATACTTGTTCGAGAATCGCGCCGTATTGCGAGCACCGAATACAATAATCTTTGTTTTTTTCGTATTTATATTCAATTGACATGTTTCGCAATATTCATTAAAATGTTGGAGGCATGATTGGAAACTTGAAGGGTTGTCAGAGAGGATAATAGTATCGTCTGCATATAACATTAACATTATTTTTATATAAACATCGGCCTGAGTGTTAACAGAAATTCCCTCTTGATCAGCATTTAACAAATATTCTTCTAAGTCGTTTAAACAAATAGAAAATGAAATCGGCGATACATTTTCGCATTGACGGACGCCGCATTGACTTACAAAAATGGCTGACGATTCATTATTAATGGACACACATGATTTAATATTTTGATAAATGTTAAATATAACTTGAAACAGCTTTCCCTTAATTTCTGTATTTAATAATCTGTCCCACAGACCTATTCGCCATATGGAATCTAACGCCTGTGCAAAATCAACAAAGCAACAGAACAATTTCTTCTTCTGTGAACGTAGCATTTCGACTATCATATGTAAAGTAAATATATGGTCAGTAGCAGCATACTTGGCTCTAAACTCTGCCTGATTTTCCGATAAAACCTCATTTTCATGTAAGAAAGCGTTGATTCGTCCGTTAAGGACAGACGTGAATAATTTGCCAAAACAGCTGAATATAGTGATCGGGCGGTAATTTTCAGGACTGAGTGGATCGCCTTTGTTTTTGAAAATAGGTTTGATAATGCCTTCCAGCCAACTTGTTGGAAGATAACCTGAATCGAATATGATATTGAATAATTTAGTGTATAGATAACATCACCTCTTGCGTATTTTTTATATATTCATTATTCTTTGGTCGTAGGCAGAAGCTTTAGAATTTTTAAGATTAGAAATATTTTTTAAAATTTCATCAGGTGTAATTGGAGCGTTTAAAATTGGATTGTCTTCCCTATATTGAAATCCGGTATATAGTTGCCTTCATCATTATCAGGGAGTTTTGTGTTTATATTTTTGAAATAATCGATTAAATCATTTAACGGCGGCGTTTTATTGGAAGATCTCGGCTTCATCCTACTGAGGTAACGCCAATATTCTTTCGGTTGTTTGGAATGAAGGTTTCTTAGTGTATGCTGTCTGTCGTATTTGTATTTGTTTATGAAGGTATTCATTATTTGCTTGTAATATTTAATGGACAGTTTGAATGCTGCTTTATTATTTTCATTGTTATGTTTATGGTATTGTTTGCGTGCCAAGTTGTACTTAATACGAGCATTGCGACATTTATGGCCGAACCAAGGCTTATCGGATGAATTTCTTTTAACGACACTAGTTTTTCGGATTTTTCTAAGACCAAACGTGTTGTTTCTTTGCCGTTTCATAAAATAATTGACCAGTGGATTTGGCGATATTGTCTACTACATGTTGGTCTATAATAGTATCATTTGAGGACAGTAAGTTGTGGAGATGTTGTACTTTGGTTCGGTCTAGGTTGTCTGAAAATGACTGCTTTTTTCCATCATCCCATTTCGGTTTTATTGTTTTCTCATATATAGGCAGTTCGTTGCTTATGTTACCAGAGTACATATCGGTTATAAAAGTGCTTGGCCGTCTGAGAAAAGCGGGTCAGTATCGATTACTTCAAAATCGTTTAACAAGTTTATGCTATTAATAGAGCACAAGGTGAAGTCGATTAAGGATACATTTCGGAAAGTGCATTTTCCACGTCTCTGTCTTTACCGAAACGTCCATTCAGAATCATTAAATTATTATTTTAACAAGCGTCAATTAGCAGATACCCAAGATTATTCGTTCTGGGGTCAGTAGATTTTCTGTTAATTGACAAGCTAAAGTTATTTAGGTTCAAAATAGCGTTATAAAAACCTAATGTGTCCTTGTCAAATTCAAAATGTTCAGCTAAAAAGGGGTCCACTGAAACATAGTCTGCCAGGGTCCCTGTTCGACTGTTAGTGTCTCCTGTGAGAAATACATATTTGTTAGAATTGTACATGGCCGTAATTTCCGAATCGAGATATCCATACTCGTCGATATTAAAGAAATGTGAACTTTCTGGTGGAATATAGACTACACCCAATATAATGTCTTCTTCGACATGGAATAGGAATTTGGACAGTTTCAACCATAGGATATCATCATCATCATCATCGTCAGTATCTTCATCATCATCATCAATGTCAATAATACACTCTCCACTATTGTTAATACATACACCGTTATTTACATAACTTTATATTTTGTTACTAACATTCTCGTTATTTTCATTATAATATAAATTTATACTATTGTCATCTGCGTGGTTAACATTGGAATAGCTGACATTATTAGTATTGCTTATATCATTTAAATCATCATCATCATCATACAAAAAATGGCGATACACTACGTAATGCTTGGAACAGCAACCTCTTGCCGTAACCAACAGGCGATTGACAATAACATCGAGCATCACCTTCGAGAAGATGTTGAAAACATTCAATCTGGTTTGGCTTGGGTGTAGGCTAATCTCTTTATTAAATTTACGCACAGCTTCTGTAATGTTTTCAACGATGTTTTCAACGGAATGCATGTTTGTTTACAAGTACTGTAACTTTGTAACCAGTGTGCATGTTCGCTAAAATTGGTCTTTTTTTTATATAAATAAATTGTGTACCCTGATACCGTTTTTCACACTATTTCCCTATATTATGAACAAAGCAAGTTGAAATATTGGCCTAAAAATATTAAATCAAAAAATTAAACTTAGCTGGATTTCAGCTAGGCAGTGATTACTGTAACAGAAAAGGGAAGTAACCACTGCGGGGATTTTGAGATTTTGATTACGCGTATGTATATCGATAACTGTAGTAGCGTTCGATATGAAATGACTAGTTATTCATATGTCACATTGCTGTTAAATCGTGTTTAACGACGGCATATCCACCAATGTAACAAAGGGTTTTGGACATTCGTTGAGTATCGTTGTCTCACAGTGGGTTTGTGAGAAGTCGTTACTGGGTCATTTCTAAAATCAAACAACAGGACATGTTTTCCAAAACCA
This sequence comes from Cyrtodaria siliqua, assembly GCA_037043455.1. Classification (NCBI taxonomy): domain Eukaryota; kingdom Metazoa; phylum Mollusca; class Bivalvia; order Adapedonta; family Hiatellidae; genus Cyrtodaria; species Cyrtodaria siliqua. Next base: position 137,204 of record JAWPHD010000337.1, read on the forward strand.
TTCAACGATATATTTTATTTAAACAATCATTCAGTATTACATTCGCATCCTATTATTTAAAACAATCATACCTCATATCATTTATTTTTTATTACGGAATTCACATATTGTTGATTACACTTATCTTAAAGTAATTTAGCATTGATATTAATTATAATTTTTAAATTAGATACGTTCATCTTCTAACTATTAAACAGCAAGAAGTATAACATATACTGAAAAAAGTATGAAAGGAGAAATTTGGAAATCGTCGAACGCAATACATACAAAGAAAAAGTCTCACTTCGGTTTAAATACAGATATATGTCAGATAACTTGCGGAATACTGAAACCCATGACGAGCTTGAATCAAATCTTTCTTGTTTTTATAACATGATGGTAAATGTATGTGACCCAGTTTGTAGGATAAAGATTAATGATAATGTTACACATAAACCAAACATGAAAAATCAGCCATGGTTTGATAATGAATGCAAAGAAAGTAGGAAACAGTTTTATAAGAATTTAGTTTTATAAGAATTTAAATAATTATAGAAAATCTGACTGTACAGAAAACGGAATAAGCTACGACTCAGTCTAGATCTCATTATAAAACGTAAAAAGCGTAATACCTTAGTTTTGAATAAAACATCTATATCTACAGAAAACTATCCCATCCAGGTGGGAAGCAGAGTGGTTTTTAGCTCCGCCGTCCACTTATCATAGCAACACATGACAACGGAAAGTAGTACGTCATTTTCCGTCAACTTTTTGCACTCACGTGCAGTTACGCGGAAATTGCAGTTGTCTTTTAAAAAACGTTAGCTTAAGCCAATTTTGAATGCAAAAACAACACAGACAATGAATAAAGTAAGTTTATACGTTAAACATCCCCATAGCCTTCGTTTTTACTACTACTGGCATATTTTGCATAGCCTAAATCGCTGTTCAAATGTGAAGATCGGAAATTTTGAGTTTTTTGAAACTGCAAATTGCCGATTTCTCAAAACGGTCACAAAAAATGTGTAGTCACCAATTTGGCTTAAACTAACAGGAATGATAGATCAGTACCTCTACTACCTTTCCTGAAAATTTCGGAAAAATTCATGACTACACATTTTTTGAGACCGTTTTGAAAGATGGTCACCCTTTTTTGTCACTCAAAACACATATTATTCAAAATGGCGGCTACAAGCTAAATAAGCAAAACTGAAAATCAATAACAGAAATGTAAAACATGAATATTTTCTACTCCCGGACATAGTTATTTCCTGTCCCGGATAAAATGTCGGTAAGTCAACCTTTAAACACTTTTTCTGCCTTTCCTTTAGCATGTTTACGGTAAAAATCAGCAGCTCTAGACGCTTGTTTATGATACCACTGTAGGCCGAGTCGGCTGTAATTTGTTGTGTTGATTTACAGTTGAATGAACTGTGGATAATTGCAAGTGAATACTTCACAATTCCAGGATTTAATGAGCAAAAAGGGGTGCATAGAATTACCGGAATCCACCTATTTACCGGAATCCACTTGAATTACCGGAATCCACCATAGAGTTACCGGAATCCACTTTTGAATTACCGGAATCCACTATTTATGATCTTAAATGACGTAAATGTATAGTTAATTAAGTAATATATTAATGAATATATTAATGAATATGTGTTTTTGTGACTTTAATTATCGAAAAATACCGAAATACGACTTTTGAATTACCGGAATCCACTATTTTTTATCTAAATTACCCCGGAGTCCACTATTTATGATCTAAATTGACGTAAATGTATAGTTAATTAAGTAATATATTAATGGATATATTAATGAATATGTGTTTTTGTGACTTTAATTATCGAAAAATACCGGAATACGACTTTTGAATTACCGGAATCCACTATTTTTGATCTAAATTGGCGTACACCAGATAATTTGCCGTAAAATAAGATACGCCCTGTCACGTCAGCCAACATATCTTTTATTTGAGTGTAACAAATAAAAATTATGTTGTTTCCGGTTAGTACCATCGAGGAGGTGTAACTAGGACTTGGTGGTATAAATTAAAATTATTTATTTACATCTATACCACCCATTTACCAACCAAATTAGCACATCTTTTTAATGGTGTCATTTATTCATCTTTTATGGTGCTTAGGTTGCACTTCTTTTATGTGGAATATTGACACATCTTTTATGGTGCTTTTTATGTTTGTTTTACAAAAATGATATATATATATTATTCTTTTACAGTGCACATGGACAAGACGAACATTAACAACAGCAAACATGGAATAATTATTACAAGACATGAAACATATTTGATATTTTTAACAAAAAACATGCTTCCTGTCAGTTACCCAGTGCCCATGGAGCAAAGCCCTGGTTGCCTGTGATTTTCACCGGTCACCAGCCTTATACCGAGCGACAGGAAGGATGGCAAATGATAATAATACAAATGACATTGTTAACATAATACGTAATACAAAACATTATAACATGAAACATATTTGATATTTTTAACAAAAAACATGCTTCCTGTCAGTTACCCTAATTGGCCTGTTCACAACGTCAGCAACGGCGATTATTGTCCACGAGGACGAAAACGCGCCAAATTTGGCAGAGTCAAAGCATGCTGCCTCATAACTTGGCGACAGTACTTGAAGTCTACGCCGCAATGGGTGCGTCATATAAACTTCAATATTTTTCAATTCAATTCAATATTTTTCACCAAATTTAAACATGTGTGATACCGTAAACTTGGAGCCATGGACTCATTACCACACAACTGGATCGAGACCGCATTAAACAAACAATCCCCGTCCCCAGTTGTTCTTCTGGGATTACCCATGCAATCGTGAACAAAAAAATCCATAACCTCCGCTGCAACAGCATCAACCTCCGGGTATTCAGATGTTGCTGCGGTGACACTAAATACTGCTTTAAACATGGACTCCCTCACAACTGCTGTCTTCAATTGCAGGAAGCTTTTGGAACTGGCAGCCTGACAGAAGTAAATAATATCTTATGTCACTTATCTTTTGAACAAAATTCAAGTCTTGTTAATTGAGAACCTGTGTATTAAATCTTGCGTTTAGCACGTGACGTTGTTATTATAAAAAGCACGTGTTATAAGTACGGCCGTATGCATTTGCTTTATATATTACATCATTCTGTTTTTTAATGCAGAGGCGTAAATCAATTAAGATATATAACAGAACAAAATTCAAGTCTTGCTAATTGAGAACCTGTGTATTAAATCTTGTCGCGTTTAGCACGTGAGGGTGCTATTACAGCACGTGTTATAAGTACTGCCGTATGCATCTGCTTTGTATATTACATCATCATGTCACTTATTTTCCGCTATAAAAGTTTTAAGATATGTCACTTACTGCTTCTTTTTTATAATGCAGAGGCGTAAACCAATATTAAATGTAATTAAATAATATTAGTACCGTAATAAATATTTTTCCGCTAATCATATTTTAAGATATATAACAGAACAAAATTCAAATTGAGAACCTGTGTATTACATCAATCGCGTTTAGCACGTCACTTAGTTTCCGCAATAAATATTTAGTCTTATAAGAATGAAGTGTTTGATATGTGCACAAAGGCGTGAACATGAAACGATGTATATTGCGTGTATCAATAATATGCTCTAAGCGGTTGTTATATAATCGGGAAGATAACTAAGTATTAAATGGGCACAAGGCAATATTAAAAAATATTAGACAATGTACGGCACGTTTTACACACGTAATCCATATTCAGATCACCCCATTTGTCAAGTTCATCAACAGCAATGTCTTGACACTTGCTATGATACCAACTCTTACACATTGAACAATGAACACAGTCACTGACACACTTAGACTTGCAATCACCACACGGAAACCGAGCACCACGTTGCTTAGACAAGTTGGCCATATTAGAAATTAATAACTTCAATACAATCCAGGAATATCACAGAGATTCAAATTGCTTTGTAACACAGATGAGATAAAATTAATATTTTGTTTCAAGTATATAACACATCTTCAATTAATAGCATAATGTAAAGACATTGTTAATGGAAGCAAATAATCAGCTGCTAATTATAAAATAATTACTATCAAACTGTTAATTGCTTGTTCACACAAGGAGCTATTAAAAACATCCTGCTCACACTTAAAGGTTTCGGTGTCCTTTGTAAAGTAATTAAAAAAAATGAAATAATTTACTTCATTCTTGATTTCATAATCGACTTTTGCATCTAATATTGTTAGTTTGACACAAAATTATAAAATATTGAATAACATTTCTATGCACCGCATAAAAATAATAAATCTATTTGTTGTTTCTAATTTATTAATTCCCTACATCTACCATAATGAATATAAGAAATAGGGATGAATGAACTTTTCGGTTCTGTATAACACTAACACAATCAGATTACTTATTGGTAAATTTATAATAATAAGTGATCTTACTCGATTTATTCAATTCCTATTATCATTAATTTATATATTTATTAGATTGCATTGATGGTCGTTCTTTCCATACATCTACCATACATCATAGGAAATTGGTAAATTGATAATAATAAGTGACAAGAAGTTATTATCTTAATCGATTTATTCATTTACTTGTTTGTGATTCGGTTAGTAATTGATTAGTGAACTATATTTACTAATTAGTAAAATGTTTGCACATGATTTAATTAATATAGGACATTTAGATTAAAACACACTACTGACATATCAATTACATGATTCACTCAGTTTAAGTAAATGATGACAAAGCGATTCTGCTGCGTATATATTACGGAGCAAAGAGAAATAATTTATTAACATTTCTTCAATCCACCGAAATGGCTAGATATGCTATATTTGGAGACAGCTACATGCTTCTGCAGTTTAAACCAGACTACGTCTTTGTCAACGTCGGCGGTAACGACATAGATTCCAATTCTCCAGCACCAGACATTGTCAATAGGATTATTGACATAGTTCTTAGATTGAAGGCTGTATTGCCGAGCGAGGAAATGTGAGAAATACAACTGTCGCACATTTCAACCAAGTGCGACGCAGTGTTAACAAGAGGCTGCGAGTAATGTTGCAGGAAGACTTCATCAATGTCATGAAGAAACTGAAGTTCCCTCGCCATTATGACGCAGACATGGTTCATCCTGGAGCCAAAGAAGGTGGCATGAGAATATTGGCATCTGTCATTCATAGATGTTTATTTTCTACCAAGATATAAATGCTTTATGCATTATAAAGGCCCTTTTAAGGGCCAAACAATATTGTTCGAAAGAACATCTCAAAATTGTCAATAACCAAGGCCCTTTTTACAATATCACTAAAATTATACTGTATCTATTATTATGACACATGTAAAAGAGGTAAAAAACTAATGCAAACAACATCATCATCCGTAAATGAAATTTTATTAGCAATTTATTTTTTAGCAAAATTCATAAAATACGAAAAAAAACTAATAAATATATAAAAAACAACATATTTTATAAAGTATATATAATTATTAGTACATTATCTTTAGTCTTCTAATACTATAACTAATGTATTCTATCAATATTTTAAATATATCAATTATAAAAAGTGGATTCCGGTAATTCAAGTGGATTCTGGTAGGATTCCGGTAAATAGGTGGATTCCGGTAATTCTATGCACCGAGCAAAAAGACAGACCTATTCATGTGTTAACTATTGTTATGGTTTAGTGATGTAACAAATACTTGTAGAACATGTACAGCTACTAAAAATACTACTCAAGCCCGAGTCAAGGTCATGTCATGTAGACCACGAGTCATGTCGCGTTCGCCTCGATTAGGGACACCGACAGACATAAACAAAACAAAGGATGAAAGGTATGTACATTACTCGGTACTGTTTCCGTTAAAATTTAATAATAATATAGCACTGATGTATTATTTCTATGATGAGACCCTCCAAGTAGGGTCTATGTTCACTGAAAATTGTTCCCCAAAAATAGTTTGCTTTGTTCATTTATTTTTATTATTATGTTCCCTTGGCCTTGTTCCCCAAAAATACTACCATTAACGGACAATGTTCCATTGTTCCCCAAAAATAAATGGCCTGTCCCCAAACCCCCTCTATGACCGCAGAGCAGAAATGCACCGTTGCCACCTCCCCACCCCAATTAACACATCTACTGTACATGTATATTGATTGAATTGGATTTTATAGTCGCACCAACAGCTAAGGTCATATGGCGACTTTCCAGCTTCCATTGGTGGAGGAAGACCCCAGGTGCCCCTCCGGGCAATTTTCGTGCACGGGCGGGCACCTGGGTAGAACCACAGACGTTCCGCAAGCCAGCTGAATAGCTTCCTCACATAAAGATTCCTAGGCCCCTGAGGGATCGAACCTACAGCGGTGAGGGGCAAGTGATTTCAAGTCAGAGACGTTAACCACTCGGCCACGGACGCCCCTTGTACATGTACAAAAACAACAATTGATTTTTCTTTCAGGGATCTTTGCAGATGTTGCCACCTTCTGTCAAGTGGCATCTCCAAGTTCCAGCTCTGAGACTGAGCCTAGCCCAGGGTAAGCTAAAGCTATAAACTTTTAATATATTTGACCCCTGTGATATAGGTTAATTTAGCTAATGTTATGATATGGCAATATTTCGAGCCACCGCAGAGAGTGGAATTTAAAAAATGTACTTAAGCTACTCAAGCTACTCGATCTATCTTACTAGCAAATGTTAACATTTCGAGCCACCCCATAGAGGGAAATTCGGGAATACATTTCTATGGTTCTTTAACATGGTTTTTATAAATGAAGATTTTAATAAGCTTGAGAAACATGATTTATTTGAGTGGCAGAATCCGATTTGTACAGATTTTTTTTATTATTCTCATTTAAGTAGCCATCCCGCCAACAAGTCAGATTTTATAAACATGATGTACGCTGTTTCTAAACCTACTGATGACAAAGTATATATATAACTTACATATTTTGAGAATTCAAAATCTACATACACAGTAAACAGCTTTAACCAGCCGGACCAAACCCCAAAACTAGAGTGTTGAATTAAGAGTTACCGGTACCATCATTTTACGGATATTCAATCACGGGTATTTTAAGAACCTATTAATAAACCTATACTTTTAATTGGCACATTTACATTGTTATATGACCTGAAAACCTGGATAGAGTTTCGATAAACGGTTTTCTAGTGTAATTTTGTAGTTATTTGGTGGGATAGCTACTTTAAAAAAAAAAGAGGAGTGATAAGGGAGTCTGGTCAGGTTACAAAAACACAATTTCTTTTTTTGCCTAACTATAAGTATAATTGTCCCAGCTCATTGGGATACTTTACTTTTTTGTTTTTTTATTGAGATATTGTGAAATTCTATCACATAAAACAATGGATACACGATGATACAACATGAAAGTTTCTCTGTGATGTTGACAGTTTACAGCGATATTATTAAAGACCGCCCCAGTTAAATTACAAATAATAGGACACTTTAAAGGGACATATGTCAATCTTGAAGATTTTGTCGAACATTTTATTAATAGTTTATTAGTCCAGTATCAATTTCACTTTAAAACTGCTTGCATATAATTAAATAAAATTTAGATGTGTTATTTGTCTTCGTTATTCTACCACAGGTTTAAATATATGATTGTTGCAATAATATCAGCAATTAGTAATAATATATAAATTATACAGTTATACTATAATTATAGAAAATAATATACAGGCATTTCATATCTCATCCTTTCCGTCGATGTGTTCTTAGGAAAGACACTTTCCCTTAGCCTCGTCCTTCGGATGGGGACGTAAACCGGGCGGTCCCGTGTATCGGTCTATCCTCAGAGCATGTTAAGGAACAATAGGAATCTATTCGATAATAAGGGTAGGGCACAGTTCCCAGATTCCTATGTATCCTTACCCTCTCTCTGGGGCAGCTCTAAATAACCTATACTGTGCTGATGAGCCGTTTAACAACATTCAATCCATATCTCATCCTGTATTGCCCCGAGATGCCAATATCTGCCCGAGAGCTTATATTTGGGCGAAGGCCGGGCACGATATAAAAGTAATATTTCATTCTGTGTATGACATAAAAAAATTAAATATTTATTTCTCGGCGGATATAATAGCTGATCTTCAATGAGCGAGTGTGGATTTATTAAACGAGTTGGCAAAAATATACAATGCGCGGCTTGTCGAGCATCAAATAATGTTTGCTGAAGAGTTTAAAAAATAATAGTTGATTTTGTGAGATTCTATTTATCACACAAAACCCATACAAGTTGATGGTAAAATGTTCACATTTCTCTGTGATGTCAATTTAACTATATATTAATACCATATTTCCTCTATTAGAAGCGCCTTCCCTAATAGAAGCGCCCCCACCTGTTTTAAGAAACCGTACCGTCTTCAAAAATGGATTTGATTAAATTAAAAGTTCCTAAAAAACATACTCTGTTTTTACCGCTAATGGATTTGATTACGGGAAATGTGTATCATATAGATGCAGAGTGATAACAGTAATATACTCAGTACATTGTCAGGTTTAGGTTTAGTCAATACCGGTGTAACATTAAAAGATCGCCGTACCGTAATTCTACAAGGAAACTGTCGGGGTGGGGAGTGGGGGCAGGGGGGGAAGGAGGTGAAATATATTGAAAATTTGTATCATAATAGTAGTGCCTCTCTTCGCACTTTCCAAAGCGCCTGCGAGCTACTGTTAGAGGAAATACGGTATATTCGACAGCCCAAGTTAAATTTCCTTTAAAAATAAAAGGACACTCTGTCGATTCATGTGAAATTCCATGCATATATCATATGGCTTATATATTTTTCACCACCATCCTTTTTAACAACTTGTTTTGTTCATTTCAGAGACACATCATCTGGTTTCCAGATGCCCTTCATTCTTCAAATACCAATGCAACCCTGAAAGACATGGATTTAACCAAAAAAGTTGACTTTAATGTGATCACAAGATTCTAGACTCCAGGAAATATATTAATTTAATTAGGCCAAATCAGAAACGCGGTTAATTTTTCTTCGGCCTTATGCGTCACAGTGTATACTTGTTACTGCGTATCCCGCTTGAGATGTGTTCGCCTGATCATGATGGTGATCATGATGGTGACTTCAATTTGGCAATCCCGAGGACTGAGCAGACGTTATTTTTTTAAAGAATGAAAAAATGAACATAATTATACCTCACAGAGACTCACTATATAATGTGTAAAGCTGTTAAAAAACACCAAATGTATACAATGTCATACTGCTCACATTCAAAAAAACTTTTGGTGTTTAATATCATTTTAACATATTTTAGGCCATATATGATGATTGATTTTTTTTGTTGTAAGTATGAAGTAAATTTCATTATTGTAGTATTTAATAGATGTTAAGTTTATAAATATAATATAAATAAAATATTGTATTATTTATTCTTTGGTTTGGAGTTGGATCTATGTAAAACAAAAAAAGTTTCCATTTGCGTACAGTCATGTATCTGAAACTGAAAAACTGCCTTTTGGGAACACTACGTCATTTTAATATATCACTGGTCTAGCCTGGTCAAGTAAAATTCATCGGGTTGAAGAGTGCATAAAAAATATCCGCATGACGAATATATTTACGTGAGAACTAAACACTTATTTTTGTGTCAACTGCTTAGGATGGCAGACACTTATCGATCACTTTGTCCGTCATCCGTCCGTCATGCTTTAACCTGCAACTTAACCGTGGCCATCAATTGAAAAGTATTTTAATTATGTTCATGCAACTTCACACACATCTTCATCTCAAGGAATGTTGTTACACATGTGCAATACCTCTGACCTTCATTTTGGCAGAGTTATTCCCTATTTATCAGCCTAACCTGCAACCTAACCTTGGAAATAAGCAAACAGCACTGTGAGCAGGCGAAGCAAGTGTTCATGGATGATGCAACACACTTCTAGTTCAAGGTCGACTTAGTGACCTCTTTCCACTAATTAGTCTGGAAACTGATATTTCCATGTCTATACTAGTTTGACATATTTAAGCCGTTATATTTGTTTTGTCAAGTGTCAGTGTAGACTATAGTGGACAGTGCGGTGCACTTAAAAGCACAGGATCCGGGTTCAAGACTCAACGGTGCCACTGAGTTTCCTCAGTGTGTTTGTCATTTCCAATTAGCCGCGTCCATCGTAAGGGGACATAAATCCTCATATATCGAAGTCTATTCTCCGAGCATGTTTAATAAGCAAAAGTAGGAGTAGGGCGGTTTCCCAGATTCCAATGAGACACCTATATCCAGATCCAAAACTGACCAGATCCGCCTTTTTATTTTGTTTATGGGTGAGTGATGGTGGTGGATAACCAGTGAAGTAATAAATTGGACTGCAGCTTTGTTTTAGTATTTAGATTTTAAATATGGCTGCATATGGTGATGCTCGCCAATAAAAAATAAATAAAAAAAACATTAACACACCAGCGGGTGGCCACCATCATTCCAGATTGGCATTCAAAATGCACACCGAGAAGTTGAACAGCGGTCAACCTTTTTAAATATAGGCTACAGACTACTTTTGCTACAGACTGCTTTTCAGACTTTAGCGTGAGCCCTTTCACCGAATACCGAATACGCACCTGTAGACGTTCAATGACTGACAGTGAGTGACACTCGTTATATTTTTTGACCGACAGTGCCGAGTCAAAAAAATTATCGTTTTAGCGTGTAATTTTGATAAAGAAATACCATGATGTTCGTAACATGTAGTACACGTCATGTACTATTTAAGCTTAAGCAACATATTTTTAGTATCTCCTTGTATTTCATTAGAAAAGAACACAAGTGTTGCCATTTTTAAACGCATTTTAACAATGGCATCTCTTACGAGTTATTTCCCCTCACTTCAAAATTTTAAATGGGTGAATCTCGCAATTTCTCGCGCAGTAAAGCATCTAAAAGTCAACACAGCTGAAGATGACGAAACTTAAAGGGAAACTGAAATTTTAATCATGTAAACTTGTTACAATCTTCCAGATTACGTGTTTAAAAAAAAAGGAAATGGCGGCCGTTTCATTTTTTTTTTACGTTGACGGAAAATGACGTACTACTTTCCGTTGTCATGTGTTGCAATGATAAGTGGACGGCGGAGCTAAAAACCACTCTGCTTCCCACCTGTTTGTCTACATTTAGGACTCACACCACTATTATCTCCCTTGAATACTCCTGCCCTACAGATGAAGGAGGTAGATAAAAAAAAAACAAGTTCGCTTTTCTACATTTTACAGGATACATTGATTTATCTTTACCAGGTTCTAAATCTACAGCATTTTAGGAAGAGATCCCAGAAAAATGCATGTTGATATAAGATTTCTAGCTAATTCTGCCTCATTTTACACATCATGGGTCTAATCTCCACGGGGTTGTATTTGTGTCTACATTTTGATAGGTGTCAGGCAAACATGAAATTAAAAAAAGTTCAATCTGGTAAATATTCGTTAAAAGTTAATAGCATGCAGATATTGGATCAATGAAGAATTTAAGCATAAATACATGTTGCAAAATCTTTTTTATCTCTATGCCACGAACAAAAACAATACAATGGGACCCTATGGAAAATTAATTGTGGTGTGAGACGTTAAGAAAGAACTGCAGAATGGGTATCTTTATTCGTTATTCTTAAGGCATTGCGCTTTAGAGCTGCAGAATGGCATTTTCATCCGTCATCTCTAAGGTATTGCGCTTCAGAGCTGCAGAACGAGTATCTTTCATCCTTTAATGCTAAGGCATTGCGCTTTAGAGCTGCAGAACAGGTATCTTTCATCATTCATCTCTAATGCCTTGCAATTTAGAGCTTCAGAATGGGAATTTCCATCATTCTTCTCTAAGCCCTTGCGCTTTAGAGCTGCAGAACGGGTACCTTACATCCTTCACCTCTAAGCATGGTTTGTGTATCTGTGAACGTTTCAGACATGTTAGGACACAGTTAACACGGTTATTCAGAAATCCCGTCTGTGTATGTATAGTTACTTCAAGTTATCTTCATATTGCAGGAATTAGCAGAAATTTTACTTGATACCATGTTTAACTAAAAATTAACTATATTTTCAAAACCTATACAGGTATAAGCATAATTTTAGCTTTATTTTACAGCTATTGGCTTGTAAAACAAACACACATATCAATGAAGACAGACTACTTTGCAAAAATGTCAAAATTAAAGCGAGAGACTGTTACTTTTCCTGGAAAATCAAAATTTTGACGGGTAACCCTTAGTTAGAGTTTATTATTTTCAGCATTTTTCTCAATAATCATTTCTTAAAGATCATTTTTATGCTATATTCAGATGTAGAGATGCCTTTTCGTGTATATTTGAATGTTTCAGACATAGCTGAGCACAAATGACCAGGAAAATGCAAAATCCTTATCACTACTGTAGATTTTCAAAATATTAAAGGTGCTCGGCCTGAATTTCGACCAATACCCTAGGTCACTAAAACTTGAATAATTTGAAAAGCAATAAACATGGAATCAAACTTTTAGCACTTTTCAGCGTGTAATTGATTTGTATACATGTTCAATTATTATTGAGGTGATCATTAGAAAAAAAAATGACCTTAAGCTAACATGTAACGGCTGGCAGATGCATATCGTTATCGTTACCGTGTAATTTATACTGAATCTGCATAACCTTTGTCTATATTTAGCTAACATGTAACGGCTGGCAGATGCATATCGTTATCGTTACCGTGTAATTTATACAAGGCATTGTATTGCTTCTGATGGAGACATATGTTACACAAATGTAAATGCCAAATAATCTTCTTAGTTGTTATTATTTAGCAGTTTGTGCATTGATGAAATATAATGAACACACTTCGTATGCCTGTGTAGCAGTCATTGAATATATTGAACCTAACCAGGAGAAAGATGATGCCGGCATGCTTATTCATTTATTGCTATACAGCCAAGTTCAAAGCCAGGCAAGGTTTTGTCGTTCTTTTTCTTTGACCATACACGAATGTACATGTATTACTAGTATACCACGTTGACCATTTGGGCGTGGAAGAACTATTCTTTGAGACTAACACAAAGGGAATTTACATTTGCCCAGGTTAATCCTTATACATAATAGTTTTTTGATAAACGTTAATGTTGTTAATTTGAACGGATCTAGTCGATGATTTACACACTCACAGGGTGCGACACTTGTTGCTCTTCCTTTGAAATTGGCAAGAAAAAGGCATTGATTGAAATGATGAACAGTGTTGGTGAGTTTCAAGAATTATCTGTCCGATAAATGTATGTCTCTGAATACCTTGAGAATGAAAAATGGTAGCCTGAAAACAAGAGCATAAAACCAAGAAAGTTGCCGCTCCACCGCATCGCCGCCCAAAAGATGATAGGTTTGTACTTAGTCTATCAAGTGTTCATATCAGTTACTGATTTGGAGAGGATGTCTATGCTAAATATGCCAGACCCAACATATTATGGCTATGAGATTGATAAAGAAACAAGATTTGTTACACCTCATGTTATGAATCAGCTGTTGGTCATATACCACTATTGTATTTTCCATAGCTTAAGGCTTAATATGGCATTTTCAGCAAAACAAGGGCCATAACTCCGGTGAAATTAATCCGATCTTGCTGGTTTTTGAACAAAGTTTCGTAAAGATCCGATTAATAATGAAGGCCCTAGAGTGTTCACGGACGACAGACGGACGACGGACGACTCATCATCTCATAAGCTCTGCTGGCCTTCGGCCAGTAGAGCTAAAAATCACTAAAAATCGCTTGTCTTCGGAATAACTCAAGAATAGCTGGAGCTACAAACTGGAAACTTGGAAAGAATTGTTGTCATAGTGCAGTTGTGCACTGGATTCTGTGTGTGTAAAAGCCTGCTGAAATAGTGTGGCAATCGTGAAGTACTGTATATATAATTCTGCAAAAAACATCATCCTTTTTTATTTTGCAGAGTTTAATACATCGCATATTGTTTTCCATGAAACTGGGAAAAATCAAGGTGATATTGTTCAATTTCTCATTGTGTTCAAATCGAGAACAAGAAACCAGTTCCTAGTTCCCAGTTAGTGGTTCCCAAACCGGGAACCAGGAACCACTTTAATGCTCATGAACTTTGCGGCGTTTACCGCCTTTAAACGCTGGTATTAAATGGCAAATTCCAAGAATCGCCTTAGCGACTTATGGTAAATTTATCTTTCACAATCGCCGAAATATAGCGCTTCGTGGAATTTGAAAGTTACAACCGGCGTTCAAAACCGCATAAACGCTACGAAATGGGAATCTGTTCTTATATTTTCAATATTTCCTCAACAATAACGCGCCAAGGGAAGATTTTAATTAAGGATTTTTTTTCATGTTTTGCGATGTTATCGAAGTATAACACGTCAATGATGGGTCGCAAATGGTATAAAACCGCGTAGCTTATAATTACAAACGTATATCAATGATAATCTTTGCTGACGTCCATTTTTATTCACATGCCCCAGTAAGCTCTAAATTAAATTAATTTCAGTTGAACCGATCAGCCAAATCACACATTTTCAAATTTGAAATCTACTCCGCCCAAAGGTATAGATCTAGGCCTAGATCTTTACGTTTCCTAAAGAAAGATGTTGCTTCTGGCGTACCTGCTTTAAGGTACTGCAGACCCCGGCCGAGAACCGCTTCCTTGTTCTCTCTATCCCAAAACGTGTCTACCCAAACTTGTCAGATTGAACCATTTTTGCCAGCGGAAAAAGGTTAAAAATGTCAGTTGTTCTTATCGGTACAGCTTTTAAAAATAACATGACATACACATAATCATCAATACAGTAGCGTAACGATTGTAATATTAAGCTAAAGTGTTTACATTTACTGAGTATATTAATCGTTATCACATAACTTACGGAAGTGTAATAACACCATTCTATATTTTCGATATTCCACTAGTGGAATAACTATGCACCCGCTATCAAAAAATCGATAATGACTTTGATCCAATACATTCCCACGTTCTATGGCGTTGTCGTGTGTTAAAAGGACATATGCAATAAAAATATATGTGCTAGTTATGTGATAAATAGAATCTAACATTCGTTCTCATTCATAAACTCGTTAGCAAAAACGATATAAAGCGAGGCTCTTTGCTCGGCAAGAGCCTCGCATTATATCATTTTGCCAACTCGTTTAATAAATTCAATACTGAATTAGTACTCATGTAAGATCCTCTATGTATTGTGTTAGCCCACATCTGGTTTTTTACTTATTAACTTTCGTTCTGTGACATTCACGGTTAAAAAAAATGACGTCATGTAACGTTTCGTTGCGTCATCGTGGCTAGAATGAAACGGAGATAAGAAACTCAGGCACGTAGCCAGGTGGAAGCTCGGAAGCCGGAACCGTTCCACAAATTTTTTCCTGGTATAGTGTTTGGAAGCCCGAGCATACCCGGACCCTTTCGCCGCTCAAATCAAATGTTGGGCTTCCACTTTAGACTTTAACTGGAACTATTTTATTTTGACGTGTTATTGATTAATAACAGGATACTTTTAAGAATGACTAACCAATAAGAATGCAGTAAATATGTGTACTGTTCGAAGTTTGTAATTATTAATAAAACAAATGCAAGAGAAACATCTATCGTCTGTGTATTTTGAGACAAATTAGACACTCTTTTCGACAGAAAATATCAAGTGAATACAAAATTTAACCAATACAACTATCTATGTGCGGTTTATTATTCCTGGAAAAAAAAGGTCGAATGCCCAACCGGAATGTAAGTACAATGTGAGTATTGTACCAAGAAGGGGTTGTTTGTAACGTTAAGGGCAGTGGGCGTTACCTTTATTGCAGTTCAAACATCCTGTTACCTTTAGTGCTTTAGTGCAGACATTTTTATCTTTAATGAAGGTTGTTACCTTTAGACTATGTTTTTAACCTTTATTGCACCTTGGTACCTTTAGCGCAGTTGTTACGTTTAGGGTTGCAACACTCGTCATTATTGAGATGAAATAGTGTATAATATTTAAATCCTGCTGCTTGAGTGTGTACCTTCATTAAGGAACACCGCCAAACTGTGCTCTTAAGAAATTCATGACAACATTGTATTTACATTATTGAATGACCACACTACTGTCCAAACCTCTGTTGTATACTATAGCATTAATGAGACGTGTTGAATGATGTGCAAAAGATGTAACGTATACTTCAAACTAGTGTACTCCCTAACGCAATCGATTTATTTCGTTTTTTGAAATTTATATTTCTCGCATTATCGCCAGAAAGGTGAAGACCCGGACCTAAATGACGTACTTTAAGCTACGCGCCTGCAGATGATCATTATACAATAAATTCACGTATTGTAATCGGCTGATTTAAAATATATATAGAATAGAAATGGAAGCTAAGCGTGCATATGCCATTAAGGCCTATTTAGTGGCAAAGTGCAATATATATTAAAACGTTTTGAATAAAAAAAATTATTACTGACAAGCATTCCAGCATTAAGCCATCTAAGTACGATACATTTTAGTCATAATCCCCAAAATTGAACCTTTTAATTTGATGAAATAAATATACAATAAGGAAGAAAATACCTAAAATGACGAAATAGATTAAATGCCCGAAGAAAATACGCCAAATACTACCAATGAAATGTAAGACATGGTAGACGGGTATATATTGACGAACAAATTTCAATTTTCTGTTTTGTGTAACTTATTGTACACTATTTCTATTATATCTTCTGTTCTATTCTATCGAAAAAATATGGCAGAATCTACTTTTTCAGATACCGAGCCCATCATCCTATCAAAATTGCAATTTATAACCGTGTTTTCAATTCAGAAAGAAAGAAATATACACCCCCACCCCTTACTTACTAAATGTATTGTGAAAAAGCAAGTGAGCAAAAGAATAAAGGAGAAGTATATTCCAACATGTATGGAAAGATGAAAAATAATAACTCTTTACCTAAATATGAGATAATTTCTAATCAATAAATATAAATGAACGTTTGAAAAAGGTTTACACCAAATTGAACGGAATAATTTGTTTTAATTGATGAAAGTCAACTTTCAAATCTTACGAGGGTGCTTCGAAAAGTTCTGTCACTAGGCATATATCCTTTGAACTGGATATAACACTGAGATAAAGTAGTGTATTTATAGTACTATTGGGTTCGTTCTCTTAAATCCACAACAAAAATGAAAAAAATCCGGTTATTCATACCCCTGAATTACCTCCCCCCTACCACACCTTTTGGATACTGGCATCTCTGAAAATGTCCTTGTTACTAAACATTGTAAAACTTATTTGAATAATTCTATGCTTTTAATTTTTTTTGTACGCCATCTGTTGTTATTCGCCCATAATCCATGAAAATGATTTTCGAGAATTCGGAAAGGTCTTGTTGCAAACCAGATATGAGTGAATGCATATCCCTTAATTTTAGCAGAAATAACACTGATTTTCTTCATTTTGTTTACGGAAATGTTATAATATCTTTTAAATGTCGTAACTATTCTCATAGTGTTAATATGTTTTCATTTTTTTTACAAATCCTAGTCCTTCAGTGTTTAAATTTCATATTCAACACATTATTGTAGAATGTTTTATAATGATTAGTGAAAATATTGATCATCCAAAAACGCTATTTTAGAAGACTGCCCTTCCATTTAATGTCCATTTATCATTAAATTAATTTTACACGTTAGCTTAAAATGTTAATTTCTAAGACAATGCCTTTTCATCTACCATGCTTAAATTCTGAATCTTGCAATGCACAGATATAACTGGTAATGTATGAGAAATTTCAAAGGTCTTCGACAAGTACTTAAAGAGAAACAGGCATTTAAAAAAGTAACAATTAACATACCTGAAAAAAACTCAGAACGAAAATGCCTCAGTATGTATAAGTGATGTGTATTAAATGTTCCATAACTTTCGTTATACAAAAGATACAGCATTCATATTACCATCAATGGAATGGTATTGAAACTCTCGTTCATTTGGTATCAACATCAACACTCACAATTAGCACGTAATTGTTTAAACGCGTTAGTGACAGAACTTATTGAATGACGCTCGTATTACATACAAAATAAAATATTTAAACAATCAAAAGATTGACGGTAGCTTCTAAAAATTAGAAATGATAAAAGCGAAGTATTCAAAATTGAAAACACATAATACGACTTGATTATAAATAGAAACAAGCATTGGTTTAGTGGAACTGTTACAATGAGGCTTTTAAAAGTTGGGTGCCGTTTACGGACTTTCAAAACATTTAGCAATAACAAGCATTTATTAGATATGAAAGTGCGTTTAAGACATAAAGAAATAAATGTTATATACATGTACTATTATACATGGAGCACGATACTAAAATAAAGGTATACAAACATCTAGAAGAGTTAAAAAGTAATAATAGAAAATATTATTAGTGAATAAGCAAGGTTAAGTAGAATATGATGTAATTCGTGCTGATTTTCTATATTCAAAAACAGCAACATTAATAAACAAAAAAGATAACATTTGGAAATGGATGATTATCTTATAAAGCTGGGCGAAAATAGGAAAAAAATCTCGAATTAAAATGTGAAATACTTGCGAGCAGAAAAATAAAATCTTCTGTGGTAGAACATGATATGCTAGTGATGATGAACCGGTTCCTTCTGACTTTGCTTAATGATTTCAAAATGTTTTAGTTATTTATAAAAAGCAATAATCGGGAATGAAATAATCTAATCTATAGTATTGATAAAATAGTGTCTGTGTTGAATTGATAAACCGGATTGGTAAGTAGCATGGATATGTTATAGAGTTTCAGCAAAGTCTTTCCAAAACAGGTTAACTTGAGCAATTTAAAAATTGTTGGCGGCTGTAATAGCAAATATGCTATTTCTTTACTGATTAGAAGTTGTTCTGATCAGTTTTCTTAAACAATATTTAAATTTGCACTGTAGCCATAGTTGGCAAATGTATCTTTTGCTTTTTGTGAAGATGTGGGAAAAGTGGACTCATATCCCCATAATATATACTACTTTTGCCTTTTAAAGGATGTGCAATATATTAAACAGCAAAAGCGTTTAATGGCAAAGAGACATATGTTTTAGTATTATAATGGATGTCACACTGGGAAGATGTGTTGTGCTATTGATTGTTACTGGATTGCTTTTGGCTCAATATTACCTGTCGTTTTATTTATTTCCAACTAACAAGTTTAAATATTTACTTTCACCGAATCGCATATTAAACAGTAATACCAGTAGTAACAAGAATAGTCGTGTGGTAAATGAAAAACGTTTGCGAAATAACTCGCTCGAAGTACCACTAGAAAAATGTGTACCGATCAAGGTCAAGTTGTCAAACGTATCACTTCCGGTCACGGCTCTTGCGAGCTACCCAGGCTCGGGTAATACATGGACACGCCATTTAATTCAACAAATGACAGGTAAATATCTGGAAAATCGTAGTGTTTTATTATTATTATTTTCTTCGCTTTTGCATATAAAGTTATTTACAAGAATGACCGAATGAAATTAAAAAAGTTTTATTTTTGTATTATTTAGATATGAAATGGCAGCTTTTAGCAATGACTTAAAATAGATATTCTATACTGCTGACATTTTTTTCTCCGTAGGATGCCGAAACTTCTTTTTAGGATGTCAAAAACTACTTTTATTAGGAAATATCTACAAAACTCACATTTTGCAAAATATGCACACTGTTTCTAAACCTACTGACGACTATGTTAAGTTTTGAATGTCGAAAAACAAAAAAATCGACATTAATTATTCAACAAATAAGTTTTAAATATCGAAAATTAAAACTCGAGATTCGTTATTCAGTAAGTTTGGAATATATATTAGCATAAAACATACCCAAAAACTTTATAATCTATTAAAAAAACGCACAATTATTGCTAAGAAGAATACAAATATGAGCTTTAAAATATCATACTCATATTTATCTAGTTAAACAACATACAAGCTAATCCACCACGAGACAATATACATTTTGATTAATTTGATTGAGATTAGGAAGTATATGTTTTCCTATAAGTCCAACATTTTGTTTGCTTACTTATTTATTTATCTATTTATTTTATTTTATTGTGTTAACATAAATGATGTCTTGTTCATGCGTTAATCTACACATCCAATTTCTTGCATTTCGTTTCGGCAAGATCTTAACTTCATGTGTCATGATTAAGGCAAATATAAAAACGATTTGTATATTTCCATGTAATATTGACTAGGAATGTTACCTAGATTTTAACCTCATTGTATGAGGTTGAATAGTTTTGAGTAATTGTAATGCACTGGGACATCTATTATTATAATTATTGTTATCATTTTGATAATTAAGTTAGTAGATGTATACTGATAGGCCTGTGGCTTTTTATATTAATAAACTATCTATATATTTGATTATAAAATAACAAATGTGTATTCATCAGATGGACAATAATAAATATATTACATATACTGGTAAAAGGAATGCCAGCAAGCCATTGACTGTTATATTATAAATATGATGTGTTTTGTATTGTATACTGATAGGCCATTTGGTCTTTTGTATTAATAAAGTTTACATTTTAGGTAAATATATGATTTTAGTAGCGCCTATTCATCCCATGGATAAACAGCATACACGGTAAGTCCATCAAGAGAAAGGAAGAGAGAGGTATTATATAGGCATTGCATGTTTTACGAATACATATATGTAAAATTTGAAAAATTCAATAACCCCTAAAACTGTTTAGAACCCCAATTACTCATATGTATCAGCGGTAAGACAACATAAAAGCTAATAAACCACTATACTATATAAAGTTTAAGAATATAGTTAAAATTTCATCAGGTGATCTTTTCACAAGCGTTTGAATTGGTGAAGTGATGATGAGTGTCTAATTTCGATCGGGAGAGTGGAAATCCTTGCGTGACAGATTGATTATCCTACGCAATGTTTTCATATATTTTTGATGATTCAGTATCATGTGAATATGACCATAAAAGGCAAATTATATTGGTGCAATAAAGTGCAAGATTCGAAGGGGCAGAGGCGTGGGGTATAATGGCAGCCTTTAGCGACAATTCTAGTTGTTAATGGAATAGTTTTGTTACCAAAATAAACCCCATATGAATTGATATTCATGATTTAACAACAAAAATATAAGGAGTCGTCGTTTTTACTAGTTTAAACATTTTCATAAATAATAATTCAACCTTAATATGAGTCTTCTTTAATGCATGTGTACGTTTCATACGAAACTGAAGCACAGTATGGGGACTTCTCTTGAACCAATTACTCTTCTAGATCGCCTCCAGTGCCTTTAAAGCCAACATTTCAGATACAATAAATGGTGAAAAACGAACCTGTTAAGCACATTGTAAGTTTTATAATAAATATAACATAATTATATTCAACAATTTGAGAGGTAATTAAGGAAGCAAGTGTATGCACTCTCACGCCCGGGATTCGCATCGATAGTATTGCTTCGGCAATATCGAGAGTTTAAGGCGAATGATTTCCGTTAATGCAGGCGTCCGATAAAAACAAAGAACCTCGAATTGGTTAAGTGCTCCTTAAATTTGTATTTAAGCCTGTTTTCAAAAATCAAAGAATGCTAATACCCCACGGATCCGTGTGTGATGTATATAGAATTAGCATTTCTATACTAGGCATAGACCAGACAAAACGGGTCATTTAAAAAAGAAAGGAAGAGAGAGGTCTTATATAGGCATTGCATGTTTTCCAATCCCATTCATTACTTGGATAAAATGTTGTTTAAATTAAATTAAAGAAAGGAAGAACGTCATCGCCTCTACTAATGGCGAACTGAAAATATGACACTAGGTACCAACTGCTACTACCCGGTTACTGTTCATAGAAATGTACCCCGCACCATCCCCACCCTCCCCACTCCCTCCCCACAAAACCCAATACCACTAAAATGTGTCCATGGTGTCCATGGGCGCTGTCTGTTATAATAATCAATAACGTGTAATGATAACAGCAATCTCATTATAATCATATCCTAATTACGATTTGATACTCTCCGCTATAGGCCTTAGTAGTGCAATCTCATTAAATTTCCTATCCTAATTACGCTTTGATACTCGCCGCTATAGGATCTGACAACACTGCCTTGGAGGTCACGTCAGATCGACTTTTCATCTAATCAATATCCTTGAGAAGAACAACTTAATTTAGCCAATGAAACCGGGACTTTCATATTCACGTTAGGTGATGTTCGAGTGAGCTTATTTTGTTTGTTTGTTTGTATGGTGTTTTACGTCATTTTCAACACATGTAAATTTATATAAGACGGTTGTTTTTTGTGGTGTAGGCAGACTAACCGCTTTCCCTGTTAGAACCAGTACTGTACACCTCCCGAGTAAACTGAACAAACGAAAATCCACATAAAATACATAGATCTATATCCGAAAAAAAGATAGTCTTCGTATGTTATTGCTATGGAGTGCACGATAAATTTAAAAAAATGCACTATATGGCATGTTTTACATCAAGAATACGACAAAAATCATGGGCGCGCGTTCATGTGTTTTGAAAACATTCGGAATAGTAACCGAGATTATACCGAAATTAGGTTTTCTAAATAGTATATCTTATGTCTGGCCCGCTCAGCTCAGTTGATAATTGACAATTGCGACGTTCTATTATATTTACCCTCGAGTGTTACTTTAGTGTGGGTTCAACACCACGAAACGATATATCATATTTTGTACCGCTATTGAATTCCGCCAAACAATCTTGTTGTTTTTTCTGTCAATATAAAATAATGGTTGGTGTTTATGTTTGTCAACGCAATTATTTTGTGCTTTATAGGCTAAACGTTACGGACATTGTCTCTTTCAATACCGAACTTTCAATACCGAGCGTAGACTGCTCCACGGCGTTTGAGTGAAAAGGGTCATGCACAGTGAAGCAGTCTATACCGAGCAAATTTATAGGCTGAAATCTGATTGGCTAATCGTAAGGTCAATCTGACGTGACCTCCGATGCAGTGTTGTCAAATCCTTAGTTGTGTAGAGTATCGTAGCGTGATAAAGGGTCTGATTTTAATGAGTTTGTAATACTAATATATACCCTGCCCGTCATGTGCGCAGTTCGTAAGTTGTCTTGTGCAATTTGTTAATTGTCTTGTGCATTTCGTAAGTTGTTATGTGAATTTTGTAAGTCGTTATGTGCATTTTCTAAGTTGTCATGATTTCTTAGGTTGTCTGGTGCAAACTACAAGTCGTTTTGTGCGTTAGATAGGTTGTCGGTAGACTTTTGATCGGAATGAATTTGAAGGAAACACCGGTAGAAATGATGGCCTCAGGAGCAGACGCTATGCTCTGCCTTCTTTCAAAGATTGGGATAGATACATTATACAACAAATTCTTAGAACAGAAAATCGATTTCAAATGAAGTTTACATTATACAATAAATTCTTAGAACAGAAAAAATCGATTTCAAAATGAAGTTTTTCAATCCGTCCCTGATCCGATTTCCTATTGATGTCGGGACCAAGATTTATTAACAATCCCACACACATTTTGAAGTCAATTTTCTGTTCTAAAAAAAACACGTATAAACTTACACGTGTTGAAACAGCGTAAAACACCATACAAACAAACAAACTCGTCCGATCATTACGCAATTTATTATACTGAAAATGAATGGGAGTTTATATATATTTTAGATTATCGGGAATTGTATTTCAATGGCTTAATGTTATAAATTCAGTATTCTGGGGAGTAAATATTTCGAATGCAATAAGAGAACTGTGAATATATATTATTTAAAGTGTGTAAGATTTGTTCAATTCATTTTTCGCAGTCAAAATAGTGTTGGTTGTCCCCAAACCTTGCTTGTTACATCAGCGACGCATGTACATGAACAATTAATACTACAAAAGATGTTGAATTTAAATGTACATCTACTTCAATTTAAGGTATTGGTACGTCTAGCGTGTATTGCGACAAGAAATTAAGAGGACACGGATTCCCGTTTGAATGTAACAGAGACCGTGGTCAAACGATAGCTGTTAAGACACATAGACGTGACCTGTCCAATTACCAGAAAGCTGTATTATTAATAAGACGACCGGAGGATGCTTTATTAGCATTTTTCCATTTCAAAAAGGCTGGTCATCTTGGTTATGCTAAAACCAGCCGGTTAAACTCATCCGGTAAGTCATGACCCTATAATGCTTACTTACAGCATGGCTATTTATTTTGGGCTACCGAATTGGGAAAATTAAACTTAATCAGGCGACAGTGATGGTTGTAACAACGCTAAAGGTAACAATTCAGCTAAAGGTAACAACCGCTGCTAAAGGTAACAAGTCCAACACTAAAGGTAACAACCTCCGCTACTATAGATAGCGTACCACGGGGTTCCTGAAATCTGTGTACCATGTATTTGGTTACTACAATATCCTAAATACACAATATCACTGTAGGGATCCGTACACCGGATCTTGGTCAAGACCCCGTTCACTAGTACGGAGTTTTGGTCAGCCATGTTGTAGAAAACGTGCGGATAACAACAGCAACGGTAGGTTAACCACGTTTTTCTCCTATTTTTGTTCATGTATATGAATAATCAGTATTGCTATATGTTGCGGAAACATTTCCCCGTTCAAATATTACCGCACATTGTTGACATATTACTTTAAATGCTACAATTCGGATCAAAGAAAAACAATTGCCGGTGCTGAAATTCGCCCAAAGTACACTTCAGCAATAAATATCTCATTAATTTTCAAGTTAATGAAAATTTTGAATTGGCAGATTTATTTGTTTTTGCAATATACGTGCATGTTCAAAATTGCAGCATCATTCATCCGAAATTGGCCGAGATATGAATCGAAACAAAACGTGCCCAGCGTAACTAATTCATATAAAAAGATGCTGTTTTGTGTACGGAGTCTTGTCCATGTACTGTAGGGGTTTTGCAATGCAAATATTGTTTTCGCTGCTCTGCACTGATGTTATTTACTTATATTTGTAGTAATTCGTAGACATTATTTAGGTCCTATATGTCTTATGCCATTTAGTATTGTTAAGACGAAAAAATGCAGAAAACTAAAACTTAAAAGGAATTCTTGAGAAAGACTCCGTACTTACATGTACTACAAACTAAGTCCAGACGTATATTATTGTCTGTTAGAATAGATACGGTTGTCCAATTTTAGCTCATTGTGACCACAGTTAACGTCATATAATTTTTTTTGTCATTTACAACACCATTAGTATTATATATAATATTGATGTGTTGTGTTGTATTATATAGTGGAATGTAACCGCTATGATTGGGTGTAGTTTATAATAATGGCAGCCTCCTTAGTTAGTCGCGTTGTAAATAAATGAACTTCATGTGTAGAACCCCATATCACACCCGATTACCGGCAGCCGTAGGCACAGTTCGGCAGCCGTATGCCCAGTTCCCGTTAAAAGAAAAACAAGTTTCAAAAGGGTAAATAAATCTAGTTTTATGACTTGTTAGCCTTAAACTATTAGAAAAGTGAATCGGCCATTTTAATTTGGAAGGAATGTTGTGTATGTCACCTGATTCCCGTGAAATTTGAACCTATATTATGCGAGTTACGGTAGGTTAAATGTTGAAATTAAGCTAAAAAATGTGATTGTAGAAAGTTAGAGAACTGGTACTCGGTAAATAGTCAAGTTTAAGAGATTTCTACATACTGCCATAAAATATAATCTTTCCTGAATAAACAGTCCAAATTTTAGCCCACAGAACATTTTATTAAAATAATTGTGGGTTTTTAAACACGACCGGGTATTGAAAAATGGCAGGAGTACGGTACAGTTCCATTATTTATTGGCGGGTAGCTAGTACAGTTCCGAAAAATGACAGGCGTATGGTACAGTTCCAAAAACATCGGACGCTAAAGTCTTTTCTCCTTTGGTATAGTGGTGTAATTTCGAAAACACTAATGAAGAAGTACTGTATATAGAATTATAGACATCTTCGGCCCTTCCATAAACGTTTAATAAAACCCACCAATCGTAGGGAAACGTGAATATAGGCTCGTTTGAACCTTCATTCCGACGGTACAGTACAGAGAAAGACACTTTTTAATAACAATCGTATGTTGTGCTGAGTTACGTCCCCTTTTTTATAATTCACCATTTATGATAACAGGCGTTTGGTATTACATGTTTTGGAATAGATTGCTTAATTTTAATTATTGCATAGTTGAACACATCACATTAATTACGTTTTAAGGCCACTCTATGTAACTTAATGTATCTGAATCAAATAAAGGACACGCATATAAATCAATAATGTAGTCGCTCAAAAGTGTACTTAACTCAAAAAGTAATAATCATAGGACACTATTTAAAGTTGGTATCAAATTGTAACGGATATAGCGCAGATACACACGAAAGTTTAAAGTTGACACATGCAGACATTCAAACTTTTTTGCCTTGGTGAGACGAAATACTAGTACATGTCTATTGTCTAAATAAAAGTTTAGTGTCTGAATTTTCCAAAAATGTCCTCATCGGCAAAATCAGAATATCTATCTTAAAGTGTGACCACTTTAAAGAGGCACTACCTATATCTTTTTGTCCACCAATTGATATAAACTTTACTTAATTATAAAGAGGACTATGAAAAAGGTAAGTGGCAATAATTTCACCCCATGTAACATGCGTTTTGCTGGGGGGAAAACAGGATTGAAAAGATCGGATTTTTGAAATTGTATTCGTAATTATTTTAGACAAGCCGATTGCGGAGATTTTCCGATATTATTCGTTTACAATCGGAACTCCCTCGTCGGATTGGCGAAGAGTTCCGATCGATTCGTTTACTATCGGAACTGC
Organism: Cyrtodaria siliqua; assembly: GCA_037043455.1. Classification (NCBI taxonomy): domain Eukaryota; kingdom Metazoa; phylum Mollusca; class Bivalvia; order Adapedonta; family Hiatellidae; genus Cyrtodaria; species Cyrtodaria siliqua. The sequence continues at coordinate 164,040 of JAWPHD010000337.1, forward strand.
CCCGAATAATTTGTTTTCGTTCAACTGAATCGCATTGCGCATGTCCGAGAAAATCGTAAAAACTCGTAGTTCTCCAATCTCTACCCAAAGCACACTCGTTCCTCATTTGACTCTGTCAACTTCAAAGGAAGTAGAGCGAACGGTTAGGTCAGGTGATTATTCAAAAAAGTTATGACGATGTTTATAATAAATCCTTTTGCGTGATCTGCAAAGATAAAATATAGACCTATATTAAATAATTTCAATTTTTATTTCTATGAGTTATTTTTTTTGGTAGTTTTATGCTATCGAACTTCGGTTTAAAATGTTTACATATGCGTTTCGATTGAGGAGACCTAAGTACGTATTATTTTTTGTTGTAAAATAGTCCCGATTAAAACTAAATTGTTTCCATGCATTATTTCAAATCTTGCAACATCTAATTTGCAGATATTCTGAAAATTATATTTACACAAGAAATAAATAAGTTTCAGGAAACTTTATTCCAATTTAACAGGTTTTACCAAAATCTTGTAATTCAGTAGTTAGCAGAGATATATGTGAGTGCAAGGAACGATAACTCTGCGTGGAGATTGGTAGTTCTCTGGCAGGAATAAACGGCAGGGCAGCAATTTATTTAAGACATTGTTTTGATTATAATTACTAATTTACAGAACTGGAATACGAACCATGTTTCTTCTTAGAATACTCATGAAATAGCTTTGTATACATATAAATGCAGTACTATTGCGTATTTAATATTTTACATTAAAATTCGCATAAATATAGGTAGTGTCTCTTTAAGTGTACCTAATTAGCTTAAATTTTAGCTTAAACATGCTCATTAGGCAACTTTAAATGGTCATAATTAAATGACACATAATCTCATTTGGTTAATGATTACATTTTTGTAAAGCCTCGTTATTGCTCTTTAAGTAAGCATAAAGTGTATTTTGCGTTACCATGGGTATCTTTTGAGCGACTACATTATTGGTTTATATGCGTGTCCTATATATCAGTAGACGTTTGATTCAGATACATTAAGTTACATAGAGTGGCCTTAAAACGTAATTAATGTGATGTGTTCAACTATGCAATAATTAAAATTAAGCAATCTATTCCAAAATATCTAAATACCAAACGCCTGTTATCATAAATGGTGAATTATAAAAAGGGGACGTAACTCAGCACAACATACGATTGTTATTAAAACGTGTCTTTCTCTGTACTGTACCGTCGAAATGAAGGTTCAAACGAGCCTATATTCACGTTTCCCTACGGTTGGTGGGTTTTCTTAAACGTTTATGGAAGGACCGAATATGTATATAATTCTATATACAGTACTTCTTCATTAGAGTTTTCGAAATTACACCACTATACCAAAGGAGAAAAGACTTTAGCGTCCGATGTTTTTGGAACTGTAGCATGCGCCTGCCATTTTTCGGAACTGTACTAGCTACCTGCCAATAAATAATGGAACTGTACCGTACTCCTGCCATTTTCAATACTCGGTCGTTTTTGAAAACCCACAATTATTTTAATAAAATGTTCTGTGGGCTAAAATTTGGACTGTTTATTCAGGAAAGATTATATTTTATGGCAGTATGTCTGAAATCCCTTAAACTTGACTATTTACCGAGTACCAGGTCTCTAACTTTCTACAATCACATTTTTTAGCTTAATTTCAACATTTAACCTACCGTAACTCGCATAATATAGATTCAAATTTCACGGGAATCAGGTGACATACACAACATTCCTTCCAAATTGAAATGGCCGATTCACTTTTCTAATAGTTTAAGGCTAACAAGGCATAAAACTAGATTTATTTACCCTTTTGAAACTTGTTATTTTTTACCGGGAACTGTGCCTACGGCTGCTGAACTGTGCCTGCGGCTGCCGGTAATCGGGTGTGCATATGTAGAACCCGATGTGCAGAATATGCACAATATGATATGATATTTTACCACTCTTCACCTACTAATGATGTTGGAACATTGCATAAACATTTTTATTTTATTTCATTTTACTTTCGAAGAATTATGTCCAATTTCTTTCTAAGAAAGGACACTGAACCCTGTCACAAAAAAGTTAGATAGATGCTTCCAATGGATCTACCTTTCCAAAACGTATTTAAAGAGTGAATTTCAATATGTTTTATGACCTACGAACGGGCAGACAGACGAATGGTTGTCAAAGTATTATTATACGTCCCACAGGCGTTAAAAATCCTTACCGTATTTTTTCAAATAGTTTGCCTGTCAGGTTAAAATTAATTCTATGCCACATACTGACATCTAAACTATTTCAAACTTTCCTAAGCATGTTAATGTGAAATGTAAAGTTGGTTCTTAAACTACATTGACAACACATAATATAGATAACGGGTTAATATTAATTATCTATATAGCTCGCATGATTATATCTGTTCAAGGAAATCTACGTTGATTCAGTTCTAATGACACTACATTGACTGTTTACAAACATTCAATGAATGTTTTATGTGTTACATGTAATGCAAGTACCATTAAAACCATAGTTTCATACAATATATTTAAAGCAAAACTCCGTACAGTAAAAAGAGAATATTTGCAGTACTCCGTACAAAAGTGCCCAAGACCCGGTACACAAACAATAATTTTGTTTCGATTCATATCTCGGTCAATTTCTGATGAATGAAGTTGAACATTTGAACATACACGTATATTGGAAAAACAAATACATCTGCCAATTCAAAATTTTCATTAACTTGAAAATTAATGAGATATTTATTGCTGAAGGGTACTTTGGGCGAATTTCAGCACCGGCAATTGTTTTTCTTTGATCCGAATTGTAGCATTTAAAGTAATATGTCAACAATGTACGGTAATATTTGAACGGGGAAATGTTTCCGCACCATATAGCAATACTGATTATTCATATAAAATGAACAAAAATAGGAGGAAAACGTGGATAACCTACCTTTGCTGTTGTTATCCGTACTTGTTCTACAACATGGCTGACCAAAACTCCGTACTAGTGAACGGGGTCTTGACCAAGATCCGGTGTACGGATCCCTACAGTGACTATGCATCGTATAATACCCGAGGATATACACAGCATATGTTAGTTATTTTGGTACAAATACAATAGAGCGTTGTTAATTGTTATTAAGCGAGACTCTGGCGAGCTTAATAACAAATTCCTGGACAAGTTTAATAAAATTTTACTTTTTATCACATGAATTTTGAATTTGAATTTTTGAAATTTTGAATTTTGAAATTTTGAATTTTGAAATTTGAATTTGAAATTTTGGAATTTGGAATTTTGGAATTTTGAAATTTTGGAATCATTCATTTTTGAAATTTTGAATTTTGGAATTTTGAATTTTGGAATTTTTGAATTTTGAAATTTTGTATTTTGATTTTTTTGAATTTTGAAATTTTGAATTTTCGGTCGCCTTGTATTACACATGGTTAATATAAGGAAATACGTAATGGGTATATTATACGGAATACAATCAGTTTCATGTGATAAAATACTCTATTACATGTATATATGACTATATATGGTAACGCAAACGGCTTCTCTTTCGTGTAATACAGGCATTGTCTCTGCGGTCATATTATATGAGCGTGAAACGGCGAGCCAAAAAGCCATATGAAGACCAAAAAACCCATATGGCCGGGCGAAAATCCATATTAAATCTAGACTGCGTTAGAAACATTAGCATTAAATTATAGATATTGTTTTAAAAATCGACCACGAACCAGTCATATCGTGCATCGGCACGTGCATCCAGCGACAACTGCAACGGTTGAAAATGGCAGCCAGAAGGCTCGCTACCATGTCAAGAAACACCGTACTGCACACAGGAGATCGTTAGAAGACGATACAAAGATGAGGACGGACATTAAATAATGAAATTGTGTCAATACCATGACAATATGACCTGACAAAAATGTGTGACTGGATAGGAGATGTTGAACGTGTCATGGGTATCCAACCTGAAGAACTAAATATGCATTTAGAACTGTGTCTTGACCATTACGGAAAAAGATGGATCAAGGGCCAACAATTAATTTCTTTTTGGGTCTGCCATGCGATAATTTGGAATTGAAAGCAAAAGCAGTCAACTTCATATGAAAATACCAAAGGAATTCCAAGATAATGCTGACCCGTTTACCGACGAAGAGACGACAATACTACTATATACCTAAACATTTTTGGCGATGATGTGATAGACAACATATTAAATTGTACATTATCAATGGCGTCGTTGTTTTTGATCGAACTGTCTTTACTACCGTTCGGGTCTCGATTACATTTAAAAAAAAGTCATCCAGGAAACAATAAATGTATGTGAAAAAAAAATAATCTCCTACCTTTTTATCCTTAAATTATGTTTGCGAAACCAAATGCCATTTTTGGAGTTTCCAAACGTAAACAGAAAAACAGAAAGTCAATGCCGTGGAATGAAAACGTCAATGGAAAATACAACGTCACCATTATGAGAATGTTCTGAAAAAGATTATATCTAAAGAAGGCTAAAAATATCGGACAGGGAAAACAGCATTCAAGGACGACAGTCAACCACAAAACACAAAAACAAACACGCAAAGAGATAAACGAAAAGGCAAAAATAATAAAAAATGCAAACGACATCACAAACACAAAAGGGTTGACAATATGGCTACCGCCTTGGAACGGTCAGTGGCAAAGTAGGCCACTGGGGGTTTAAACCGGTTCTAGGGTGCACCAAACCTAAGTCTGAAACATTTCAAAATAATTTTAATTAAGGGAGTGAATTGGTGGTGCCTTGGGAACAATGTACCGAATTGCCTTCAAATGGCACGTCCTATAATTGAGATATATTAACGTCATACGTTTGTTTTATTCTTGTAAATCAATGAATATAAATGGAACTAAATAAGAGACATATTTAAAAAATACACAAGTAGATAAAAAGTATGTTTACTTTGCGCAATTTAGATCTAATAATCTATCCAAAATAATATTGTTTCGGTTACTGGTCGGTCACTTTCCGTCACCTTTGCAAACATAACCTTAATTGTCAGACAAATATATGTATCCTGACAATTTTTACTCTAGTTTCCATTAGGTTACCTCTTCCTGAAAATTTGACACCAAAGAATTTTGCTAGATATAAATTATCGAAGTGGCACCTGACCTTTTTATAAAAAAAAATTATACTAAAACTGAAAAATCATTTTGTTTACAAGCCTTAGCCCAGTTTCCGTCAAGTTTTTTATCGAGTGATATATACAATTAGGTCATGATACAGTAACATTGTATGAACTAAAACATGTTTGCAAGTCTATTTAACAATTTCATTTGTAAATATTTTATGTTTGCATTGTTCCATCATTCACCTCGATGTCTACGAGTAATGCGCCTGGCAACGTCAATTGATCCACGACGCAAATTTACGCTATAATAAGGTGTTCCGTTAGGGCCATCGTACCATCGCGTATCGACCTTTACATGGTACGATGGCGATAGTACGATGACACGTTTGTTGAAACTGTTATGCCAATTTCTTTAAATTTGATATTCCATAATTATTCAATGGTTGTGTTTATGAAAAGTTGTAGTATTTCATGTTAAATGTCATTCTTTGTATATGTATTAGTATATTTGTTTTAAATTGAAATGGAATAAGTTAATAATATAATCTAAATGTAGATTTACGATACTTCCACATACACAGCTGATACAATAGACTGCTCCTCAGCTAAAGTTTGTTTGATTAAACTGGGACATGTGCAGTGAAGCAGTCTATTGATTTCGACCATGGACGGGTCCACTATTGTATAGGTTTGACACGTTGATGTCAAAATTATTGATAATACAAAGTCGATGCTTATTATGTCATGCTGTTACTGGCGAAATGTTATTATCTTAACCGTACAGAAATGATTTACTGTTATATATTACCCACAGTCTGTATCGAATGACGGAATAAGGTGATGTTCTCCTTCGCCCTCATCACAACAGGATCTTTATATAAAGACTATGATCACACGTATCGCAAAAATATCTTATTTAGGATTATTACCTGCAAAGATCTAAGAAGTAGAGTTATAGGTTACGTCTTTGTTACCTTTTATTTGATTTGATTTACTGTTACTCCCACCAAAGCTCCATCACTCGCCCCCGCACCCCCACACCCTCGACCCGTGTCGTTAATATAGGTGGGATTGTTACCAGTTATTAGTCCGCTTGATTGTACATACAAACGTCTTGACTCTTAGTGCAGGAAAAAATGAAACAGGAAACACGTCTCTGTAATTAGTTTTTATTACAATATTTTTCACCACCCATATTCAGTTCGTCGATATAATAATGAAGTTTCTCTCTTTGTTTTGTTTATTAATTTAGTGTCTTTCTGCCGTTCTGTTTATCTTCGATAGAAGGTGCGTCTGTATCAGCCAATCGGAAACGATACCAGAATCTATGTAAAACGGCTGCATAAGAGCTGTTCTAGACATTTGTTGTGAAATAAACGAGCGTCGCAGATGATCTAGACTAAACTGTTATTTGATTTGATTTACTGTTAACTGTTTTAAATTAATTGTTATATTTTATCATCAAACTCTATCATGTTATGACATTACCCTTTTCCCACCACCTCCTCATTATAGTTACCTAACAAGGCAAGCCGTTCCTTTTAAAAAGAAAATATATTAAATAATTTATTATGTGGCAGTATGCGCGCGCATCCCCAATGGCATTTAAGAAAGTAAACACAATTTTCGGAAAAATCCCTTTCGTTTTTGTACCGCTTATTAGATCACCTGAGCATGAGTTTTGTACCGCTTATTAGATCACCCGAGTCGTCCGTCCGTCCGTCCGTCGTCGTTAACATTTGCTTCAAACGACTTCTCCTCAGAACCGCTTGGCCAATTTTGACCAAATTTCACAGGTATGATCCTTAGATAAATGCTTTTCAGATTTTTTAAAAATAGGTCAGCACGACATCCAAGATGGCCGCCATTACTATATATAGTCGAAACCTTAAACAATCTTCTTCTCAAGAATCGCTGGACAGATTTCGACAGTTTATATTTCAAACGATTGCCAATGCCGCGACTATCAAGTTTGTCCAAATGAAGTCCCATGGGTTAAAAATGACCGTGCCCTGGGGATCCAAAGTTTGTATAGTGAGATTTTGCATGTTTTTCATAGGCTTATATAGGAAATTTAAAAAAAAATCTTCTCTTCTCTGAAACCACAAGGCACAGAGCTTTTATGTATTACAAGTAGAATCAGCTTATTGTCCGCTACTAGGTTTGTTCAAATGGTGACCTTGGGGTCTAATTTGGGCCCGCCCTGGGGGTCACAGTTTTACATATACTTGTTTAGGAAAAAAATCAAAACATCTTCTTCTCTGAATCTACAAGAGCCAGAGGTTTAATATTTTGCAGTTACTACAGGATTATGGTGCTTTATCAAGTTTGTTCAAATGGTGACCTTGGGGTCACATTTGGCTCCGCCCCGGGGGTCACAGTTTTACATAGGCTTGTATAGGGGAAAATTGAACAATTCTTCTTCTCTGGAACTGCAAGAGCCAGAGGTTTAATATTTTACATTTGCTATAAACTTATGAGCCTTTACCAAGTTTGTTCAAATGGTGACCTTGGTGTCTAATTTGGCCCTACCCCGGGGTTACAGTTTTACATAGACTTGTATAGGAAAAAACTCTTCTTCTCTGAAACTACAAGAGACAGAGGTTTAATATTTTGCATTTACTATAAGATTATGGTCCTTAACCAAGGTTGTTCAAATAATGACCCTGAGGTTACATTAGGCCCCGCCCCGGGGGTCACAGTTTAACATAAGCTTAAGGGAAAAATTGAAAATCTTCTCTGGAACTGCAAATTATTAAGATTATGGTCCTTTACCAAGTTTGTTCAAATGGTGACCATTGAGTCACATTTGTCTCCGCCCCGGTGGTCAAAGTTTTACATAGGCTTGTACAGGGGGAAAATTGAACATTTCTTCTTCTCTGGAACTACAAGAGCCAGAGGTTTAATATTTTGCATTTACTATAAGATTATGGTCTTTACCAAGTTTGTCGGAGGTCACAGTTTTACACAGACTTGTGTAGGGACAAACACAAAATATACTCTTCTCTGAAACTGCAAGAGCCAGACGTTTAATATTTTGGATTTGAAATAAGCTTACGGTCCTCTACCAAGTTTGTTTGTTCAAATGGTGACCCTGGGGTCAAATATTGCCCCGCCCCTGGGGTCACAGTTTTACATAAACTTCTATAGGAAAAACATTAAAGTCTTCTTCTCTGGAACTACAAGAGCCAGATGTTTAATATTTTGCATTTACTATACTCGTATGGTCCTTTACCAAGTTTGTTCAAATGGTGACCCTGGGGTCACATTTGGCCCCGCCCCAGGGGTCACATGTTCTACATAGACTTGTATAGGGAAAAACTTAAAAAACACTTCTTCTCTGAAAGCACAAGGCACAAAGCTCTCATATATTACATGTAGCCCTGGGGTCACATTTTGCCCTGACCCGGGTGTTACACTAGAAGCACCTTCATTTTGTATTTGATCTTTACCAAACTTTGTCAGTGTCTTTATATCAGTGTAGTTAACACAACAGAGGCTACATTTCTTGAACAATCTGAACCAAACTTGCACAGATTGTATATGACCATAATATTTCGAAAAAGTTCGATAATGTGACAGTACTCATGTAATCGATTTAGGACCATCTTTACTCTTTGGTTGTTTCTTCTGTTTCCAATCTTCAGTGCTAAACGTGTGTCAATAAGTAACATCGCGTAAGTAATTTGCAGTTTAAAAACAGTTTTTAAATGAGAATGACGGAAACTGGGCTTGGACGGAAACTGGCCACTAACCACTACACGTTTAATAAACAGGTCATTAACTGAGGGAGGTGTGCCTCTTTGTGACATTGGCTCTTGATAGCCATATGAGGCCCTCAAGCTAAAGCTCTCGGGCCTCATGTGGCTATATCGGGCCAATATCGCAAAGAGGCACACCTCCCCCAGTTAATAACCTCTAAGTATTTGGTACAATGCTCATTTGGTACAATGCTCATTTGTACAATACTGAAAAAATAATGCTAGTCCCTACTTATTCCGCAATATGAAGTTCCTTACGTCACTTTCTACATCGATGGTAATATTTTGTTTATGAATCAGAACTAACTAAATGCATATTTAGACTAGCCGACATACTGAATGACTTATATGATGACAAGTTGTCCGTCGTCGTCCGTCCGTCCGTCCGTCCGTCCGTTCACTTTTCCTCGTTCAGAGGACCTTCATTTTTCATCTAATCTTTACCAAACTTGACCAGATTGTTGATATCAATAAAAACTCGAACAATTTCGAAAGCCAGTTAGATCTGATTTGTAAAGACAGAGTTATGGTCTTTAGTTTATTGGAAAATGCTATATTTTACTTCGTTAAATCTGCAGATACTGATCTTTACCAACTTGTTCAAAATATTAATATCAATAAAACCTAAGACCTGTTTGACAACGACTCACATCCATCTCTATAGAACATAGAAGTTTTCTTGTTTTTTTCGCTTGATTCCACCAAATTTGTCAGACTATGTTTATTAATGAGATATAATCACGGATACCATACAGCGATAGAGGCCCTCGTGTACCTCTTGTATATATTTAACATTATGAAATTAAAATGGTCCCACGAAAATATATACTACTTGGGAACTTATTTGACTTTTTTCTTTTGTTCCACTTTGTTCGAATATTGTACGTTATGCGTCCGTCTCCTACTAACTACTCGTAGCTTGTCCGTACAGCTACGTTATGCTTCCGTCTCCTACAAACTACTCGTAGCTTGTCCGTACAGCTACGTTATGCTTCCGTCTCCTACAAACTACTCGTAGCTTGTCCGTACAACTACGTTATGCTTCCGTCTCCTATTAACTACTCGTAGCTTGTCCGTACAACTACGTTATGCTTCCGTCTCCTACAAACTACTCGTAGATTGTCCGTACAATTACGTTATGATTCCGTCTCCTATTAACTACTCGTAGCTTGACCGTACAGCTACGTTATGCCTCCGTCTTCTACTAACTACTCGTAGCTTGTCCGTACACCTGGGACGAACATTATTTCAATTGATGAGGCGTTTAAAAAGTACAAGTAATAGATAGAGTATGGTGTAATCGAGTTAGTTAGTAATAGATAGAGTATGGTGTATTCGAGTTAGTTAGTAATAGATAGAGTATGGTGTTATCGAGTTAGTTAGTAATAGATAAATTATGGTGTTATCGAGTTAGTTAGTAATAGATAGAGTATGGTGTTATACAGTTAGTTAGTAATATATATAGTATGGTGTTATCGAGTTAGTTAGTAATAGATAGAGTATGGTGTTATCGAGTTAGTTAGTAATAGAGTATGGTGTTATCGAGTTAGTTGATTTAAACATCGAGATGGACGTAGTGTTTAAAACAACCAACGACATGAGACCACACTCTGTTTCGTAGTATGTCCATTTCAGCTGTCTGCCATACTCTAACCTCCAATAACTGGTAGTTAGAGTACACCATTTGTTCTAACATGTGTTATTTTCAATATGATTTACACCTAAGCAAATAGGGAATGTCAGTGAACATGCTATAACTACCAGCTATTGGAAGTAAGAGTATGGCAAACAGCTGAACTGGACATGCTACAAAACAAATATATTGTGGTCTCATCTCGTTGGTTGGTTTAAATATCTCGATGTTTTAACCAACCAACATAATGACACCATACTCTATCTATTACTTAGAGTACACCATGTATTCTGACAGGTGTTATTTTCAATTAAATTTACACCTGTGCAAATACAAAATGAATTCAGTGACCATGCTACAGTTATGTTTAGCACGTATAACCTCTACTTTACAGTGTGTACTTCTTAACATTAAAGAATTATCCAGATCAGAATGAAACACATATTTTATAAAGATAATATTTATGCATAATACATATTTGTTAAAAAAGAAACGCACTATTTTTCTTTTGTTCTCTTTTGCAGGCTTTTTTTCTTCTTCTTTTTTGTACGATTCTGAAATAGCATGTGTTACAGTGAATTTGTTATTATGAGTCCATATTCTTCTTCTTTCAGCATGGACAAACTTTGTGCTCGGAGAAATGAATGAATGGCTACATTTTCATACTAAATGGTTGGTGGAATTTCCGGGGGCAATCCACGTTGTTCACTATGAACAGTTGAAAATAAACTTATTTGGAGAGCTTCTTGAACTGGCGTCATTTCTGGGTGTCAACGTAACCAGTCATGCCATACAATGCACAGTACAACTTCAAAACGGTAACTTCCATCGCAAATATGAGCACAACGAACGCGAAGATTTGATCAAAAGATTATTTAGTCAGGACATGGTCGAACGACTGAAAAATATTTCTTCTACCGTAAATATTTTTATAAAAGATAGATTTCATAAAGACCACACTATGGCATAGAGATGCTTGGTTTGGTATCGCTTCGTGTATAACCTGGCATATCGCGTTTATGGCTCATGCAGACTCGAATATCAATTAATATTATTTAAAGTTAGAAATTACTTTTAATAATATTAAGTGTCACTTCTTTCGTTTTTTGTTGTGTAAGGTATAATAAATATATCAATCGGATACCTTGAAGCCCCCGACACGACTGTTTCTAAGTTCGTCTTTACGTAGTAGTAAAGAAGGATAAAAATATCGGACAGAGAAAACAGCATTCAAGGACGACAGTCAACCATAAAACACAAAAACAAACACGCTAACAGACAAACGAAAAGGCAAAGGTAATAAAGAATGCAAACGACATCACAAACACAAAATGGTTGACAATAGGGCTACCGCCTTGGAACGGTCAGGGGCAAAGTAGGCCACTGGGGGTTTAAACCGGTTCTAGGGTGCACCAAGCCTCACACTTACCCTACTGTCATCCCATTAAAACAGGACAGTGTAAATAAAGAAATCCCCGCCATGATCTAATCTCTAACCAACAAGGCAGCATCAATAGGCAATATAAGTAAAACACAAGTCAATTATGAAACATGCAGATTCGTAATTGGAAGAGCTATTTGGAAAGTGTGTTTAATATGTATAACAGCGTTCGTCAATTTAAAGCTGATTTGTTGAGAGATCAGATAAGGGTTACTATATATAAATAATCACAAAATATCGAGGTGAACTAGTTGCTAATCTTTCTTTAAAATGAAATAGTAAATTTTCAGGAAATATAATAAATATGAAGATAAATACTGAGGCCCTCCCAGGGGGTTCTATGTTCCCTTGTTCCCTGAAAATATGACCCAATGTTCTCTTGTTCCCCAAAAATATTTTGCTTTGTTCCCCAAAAATATTTGTCCAATGTTTCCTTGTCCCTAAAAATATTACTAATAACAGGCGATGTTCCCTTGTTCCCCAACAATAAATGGTCATGTTCCCTTGTTCCACAAAACCTCAAAAATATGGAAAATACACGTTTCTTGGGAGAAAGGTTTTAAGTGTTATCGTTATGGTTTTATATGTATTATTTGTCAGATCCTGACTGAAGCTGAGTATTGTATGTTTTAGGTGACTACACAGATTCTGACTGAAGCTGAGTATTGTATGTTTTAGGTGACTACACAGATCCTGACTGAAGCTGAGTATTGTATGTTTTAGGTGACTACGTCACACTCTCCTTCGTTCTTCACGTACGTTGTGCTTGTCTTCCTTTATCTTGAAAAGATTAATACACATCCTTGAATATAATCAGTGCCGGACCTTATTTTGTACAGAAAGCATTCTTCACACGTGTGAAGAATCCTCCGAATTCTGAGAGCATTTTTCACATTGCCTGCGAAATTTGCGTTTACCATCTAGTTATCATGTACCATGAAAACTCATTTTCCACTCAGGTAAATACCCTAAAAAGATGACAAAATGTAGCCAAACGTTTTTTTCCCATGAATTTCAATTAACAGCTATTTTCGTGAAGTTATGAAAACTGTAGCAAAAGTAAACTTTAATGTGACAAAAATTAACAATAAAATAGATATTTGTCTGTCCTTCCGTTTGTCCTTTCTCCTGTCTGTCTATCTGTCGTTGGTCCATCAGTCCGTCCCTCTGTCAGTCTGACTTACTGACTGACTGTCGAAATGTCCTACTTGAAGAAACGGTGGGACAATAATTACTACAGGAAAAATACGGTGACGGTGATCGGGATACGGTACAATTCTAACCTTCGGCCTCTGCATTTGCAAGCTAGTTTCATGTTTTTTTCAAAATTAGATTATGACTCTGACCTTTAAACAAAAGACCTGGATGGTGTACGCGAGACATCGTCTCGTTTAATGGTAAATTATTAGGTAAACTTAAGATACATTTGATAGTTAAGGACGAACTTTTTTAGTTCTGCTAATATTGCATTAAAACCCTAATAACTATTTTCGTGACATATATTACATTTACGTCTCACTAGTGAATTAATCAACACAATATAATATATGTAGAAACGGCCACTTGTGGACCACTGCAAACATACTATAAAATGTCCATTGGTTTTTAAATCTCGCCTCAATCTGCAAACCTTTCTCTAAAGCTCAGAATATCCACAAAAAATCAAAAGTTGACCAGATTAAAAAAAATTAAATTCCAGTCTTTTTCAGCACCCCTCAAAACTAGCTCCATTTCACTAATAATTCAACTGTATTCCTACTCATTTTCAAATTGTCATATCTTCCTCGAAAATCACCCAGTGGCATCCAAACGTGGCAGAAGTCATGAACATGTTCAAATCTTGTCACCTGAAGGCAGAAATAAGAGAATGATTGCACATTTCCAAGTTGTGAGCAAACCCATTAACACAGCCCTAGTTTTTTACGGTGTAGGAATCTTCTACCGTCATGGCCAAGGGAGGTAATTCTGTAGTGAGACCTTTATGCATATGTTGTCGGGCCCGGTAGCGCAGTTGGTAGTGCGTTGGATTGTGAATCCGGAGGTTGCGAGTTCGATCCCCTACCACCGCCAGGCAACGGTCACTGTGATGATTGGCCTAGGGTTTTTTCCGATGGTCTGTCGTCTCATATCGCTGTTTCAAGTGGGTAAGGTCACAGGAACTTGAGATTTTATCAATAGAGCAAAGAAAACGAGTAAACAATGAAAAATACCCCCCCTGTATATAAAAAAACACCAGGAATGAAACGCGTCGAATGTCAAAAATGACGACCCCACCTGAATACACTAACGAAACAAAGACTGACCACTATCGCATTTAGCTATTCAATAACTAACACATTTATGTACCTGGAACAACCGACGATTTTTAAATCGCGTCCAATTTGATGAAGTTATTCGTTATTTTATAAGGATTTTCGCCCTTTCAATTTCCATCGAGTAAGCCATTGTGTGACGTCACAATATTGCAGCGACGAGGTGAATATTAAAATACGTTAAAATAATTATTATATGTTTTAAAATTTGTTTATGTTCATCATTTGATATGAAATATTTTTCTTAAGATAATTAGGAAAAATAGTTGTCAATGATATTTTTTAGGAAAAAGATATTTGACGAAACCCAAGTAAGTAGGGGAAGTTACTCTCATAACTCTGCACGTTTGGAAATTTGACAGTCCGCAGGAAAAATAATAAACACCAAACAAGAAATATGAATTATATATTATTATCATTACAAATGGCATTTCAATTGAATATAGCAATAAGGTATGGTTATGTTTGAATTGTTTTTTTGTTGAGAGCATGGAATGGGATTTAAATGGCCTGGGAATGTTAGTTTTTTCAATGGAATGCGAACTGTTTTCAGGTTTTTAGGTTCAAGTCCACTTAATAGTTTACCTATAAAATGCAGTGGTTATTTAGTTTGTACTTTAAATATGCACTCATTCATTCGCGGAATCCTATTGCGCTCCTAAAGTCGCGCAATATGACTGCTCAGAATTCGTGCATATTTTTCAGTACAAACTAAATAACCTATAATTGTTATCAAAGGTTACATTGGTAATTAATAAAAACAATAACTAATAAGTATTAGCCATGTATAACTTTTTGTGCCAAAATTACATACTCATAATAATGAAATCTTTATGGGCTATCATGTGTGATATATGTCCAGGTTACATTCCAATATTGGGTATATTTATAAATATATATTCTGCTGTCATTCAAAAGTATTAGTAATGTATAACTTTTTGTGCCAAAATTAGAATGTATCACTTTTTGTGCCAACATTATATAAATATTGCATGGCTTCCAGTGTGACAGTACATATTGTCAACATGAGGAAAATACTGTTACCCGAGGCGAAGCGGAGGTTTACAGTATTTTACCGAATGTTGACAATATGTACTGTCACACTGGAAGCCATGCACTATTTATTTTATTATACCGAACAAAATTACACGTTTATTTAACTTATTTTGTACCTTTGTAGGGGAGGTGAACATGGGTAGATCTACAACAATGTAACACACACATATGAATATACCGGTTAACAGTATACTGTTACATGGCACGCGCATCTAAAAGGTGACGTTATTGTTTGAAATGACGTCATGCACGTGCATAACCAACATTTTCACGCGCCTGCCATGTAACAGTATACTGTTAACCGGTCAAAAACGTACTGTTAGCATGAAACAGTAAGAAATTGCCCATGATGAGTATATGAGAATTTAACATTACAAAGTCACGTGAGGTATAATAATATATAAATATTGCATGGCTTCCAGTGTGACAGTACATATTGTCAACATGAGGAAAATACTGTTACCCGAGGCGAAGCCGAGGTTAACAGTATTTACCCGAATGTTGACAATATGTACTGTCACACTGGAAGCCATGCAATATTTATTTTATTATACCGAACAAAATTACACATTTATTCAATTTATTCTGTACTTTTGTAGGGGAGGTGAACATGGGTAGATCTACTACAATGTAACACACATATGCATATACCGGTTAACAGTATACTGTTACATGGCACGCGCGTCTAAAAGATGACGTTATTGTTTGAAATGACGTCATGTACGTGCATAACCAACATTTTCACGAGCGTGCCATGTAACAGTATACTGTTAACCGGTCAAAAACGTACTGTTAGCATGAGACAATAAGAAATTGCCCATGATGAGTATATGAGAATTTAACATTACAAAGTCACGTGAGGTATAATAATATATAAATATTGCATGGCTTCCAGTGTGACAGTACATATTGTCAACATGAGGAAAATACTGTTACCCGAGGCGAAGCCGAGGTTAACAGTATTTACCCGAATGTTGACAATATGTACTGTCACACTGGAAGCCATGCAATATTTATTTTATTATACCGAACAAAATTACACATTTATTCAATTTATTCTGTACCTTTGTAGGGGAGGTGAACATGGGTAGATCGAACACACACATATGAATATACCGGTTAACAGTATACTGTTACATGGCACGCGCGTCTAAAAGGTGACGTTATTGTTTGAAATGACGTCATGCACGTGCTTAACCAACATTTTCACGAGCGTGCCATGTAACAGTATACTGTTAACCGGTCAAAAACGTACTGTTAGCATGAGACAGTAAGATATTTCCCATGATGAGTATATGAGAATTTAACATTACAAAGTCACGTGAGGTATAATAATAGAAAATTAGAAACCCATAGTAATTCTCTTAAATATGATAGCTGTAATATTTGAAATGTTAAAATATTTTGTATTATGTGATTTTGTATTATGTGTATTGTACGCCATGTGTTTCACAATAATTGAATGGGTTTAAAGTCATTTAACCAATTATTATGCTAATATGTTATTATTGTCTTTAATTATTTGTCGTTGTCATTTTAAATGCCTGATTTTATTATTCCATCTAGTCTTTTGTTGTTTGTATTTTCTAATCAGAATCAAGCTTCAGGTATATTAGACTTCAGTTTGTACTATTGATATACATGTTTATATATATTAAAAAAATGTATGCCTGAAAGGGCCCATGATTGGAAACTAAAACTATTCTATTCAAACACATTTTAGGTTATTTAATGACTTTTCCAGTTTTATTGGTGGAGGAAGACCTCCGAGGAATAAATCAAATATTGATCTACTGTTGGTACATGTATAATTAATGAAACTTAACTGTTAAATAAAAAAACCTTTTCAATGTACATGTTTTTCCTGTGCCACATGAGCCAGTTATCAGGAAACTGTGCCCTTTTGAGGCAAAAGAAATTGCTATTTATATACTGTATGTACATGTATAATTAATGAAATTTAACTGTTAAATAAAAAAAACGTTCATTTACTTCAATGTATATGTTTTTCCTGTGCCACATGAGCCAGTCATTAGGAAACTGTGCCCTTTTGAGGCAAGAGAAATTGCTTCGACCTGCTCCATCTTGAAAACACGTGAAACATGAGTGGGCCGTATTTTACTGTTCTCCAACCTGAGTATTCACCTCGTCGCTGCAATATTGTGACGTCACACAATGGCTTACTCGATGGAAATTGAAAGGGCGAAAATCCTTATAAAATAACGAATAACTTCATCAAATTGGACGCGATTTAAAAATCGTCGGTTGTTCCAGGTACATAAATGTGTTAGTTATTGAATAGCTAAATGCGATAGTGGTCAGTCTTTGTTTCGTTAGTGTATTCAGGTGGGGTCGTCATTTTTGACATTCGACGCGTTTCATTCCTGGTGTTTTTTTATATACAGGGGGGGTATTTTTCATTGTTTACTCGTTTTCTTTGCTCTATTGATAAAATCTCAAGTTCCTGTGGTAAGGTGTAACCGCTTGCGGTGAACCGAGATCCGCAAGTGTGAAAAATGCGTTTCTGTTAAAAATCGCTTCAAACATGTGTCAAATGTCAACGTTATCTTTACCCCTTGCAGTTTCATACCCTGTCTACTTTCACTTCTGAAATGTATACCAAAAATTGTCAAAAACACGATGAACTGCATTTCAAATATCAACAACATGTCCAGAATACAGTTACAGCCAAAAAATAACAGGAAACTGCACTACTTTCGAAACAAATAATCCCAGCACAAAAAAAAACAACAGGTGGCTGGATGACATTGTTATGAAAAACAACGAAGACAAGTATTATTTCTAATGAAAACCGATATTGCGAAAATTATTCTGACGCCAGAGATCATGTAAATGACAATATTCTGACGCCAGAGATCATGTTAATGACGCCAGAGATCATGTAAATGACAAGTATGTGATTTTCTGGTAGATGTTCCTTTTTTCGGAGAAAGGCAGAAAAACAAAATAGTCAAACCACATCCATTTGTATTGTTGTATTGACAAAAATGCGTGCCGTTGTTTTAACGATTGTTTTCATCTGGTGACAACAGCTGGGTGTGTTTAGAATTGCGTAAACGGCGTAAATACGTGTCTGTTCTGTATTACTAGATCGG
This sequence comes from Cyrtodaria siliqua, assembly GCA_037043455.1. NCBI lineage: Eukaryota > Metazoa > Mollusca > Bivalvia > Adapedonta > Hiatellidae > Cyrtodaria > Cyrtodaria siliqua. The sequence continues at coordinate 182,467 of JAWPHD010000337.1, forward strand.
TGAAGTTGTAAAGCCGGTATCCAAAGCCTTACAGAGTTACAAGTGCCCTTTTTATGAAGTCTTTAGTATGAATTGAATTGAATTGGGGTTTTAAGGCGCCCCAACACATGGAAATGTTATATGGCGCTTAACAGGCATGAACATGCCAGGCTCATCCTCCATGTACATCGAGATAAAATATGGAAAATGGGCCTAGAACCTTCTCACCCTGAACTGCAGAGTTGCTGCAAATTCTATCGTAGAAACTCCCTTTACGCTGGTATGAACCGGTCGGAGTTTGGGCACATGACCTCCCGCATGCGAGTCGGGCGCTCTACTTTTACGCCATAGTTGAATACGTGTAGAATGTTTTGTAGTTAGTAGCTCATATTGTATCAATTTAAAATGAGCAAATACGGATATTTGCATCGCGTTAGACGTTTACCCAGGTAACATTATCAACACATGTTTAAGGACATAAAGTTGCGGTGACCGATAGATTAGCATCTTTGCAACTCTTTCAAAAGGTCTCGTGTTCGATTCCCAGTGCGATCACATCTCAGATTTTTAAAACACACTCCCGCAGTATTATACTCGTGCAAGGTATTTTGAAACTATACCTTCTTTCAAGTGGAGTGTAAAGTCGCCGATCCCACTTCACGTTAAAGATATCGCTCCCACTTCACGTTAAAGATATCGCTGACCATTTGTGTTTTCACAGCCTTACAGTATCTCCGTGTCGTTGTTTCATATGTCCCCAATAAAGGTTTGGTTTCATATGTCCCCAATAAAGGTTTTTAAAGTAAAACAAAAATTTAAATATATATATATATATGTATTTATAAAATAAAGAAGAAGAAGAAGAAGAAGAAGAAGAAGAAGAAGAAGAAGAACAAGAAGCAGAAGAAGAACGATACCCCAATACAGGGTGAACTCGGAAAGCGAAAGGTTGCGTTAATATGACAAAGGTTCAATAAATGTTTTGTTTGTTTGTAACAGACGGAAGTCGAGCGTGTCTTGCTATAAATAGATGTTAATGTCTATTGCTTGGGGTGTCAGACATTACACTTCATGTTACACTTTCTGTCTTACTTCTTTTTTGTTCAATTGAATTTATTTTACGTGGTGCTTTTTTCATGTCAAATGTTGGTATACACATTTTAAATAGTTTCTAAAGAGGTACATGTATATACTAAGGGAATTTTAAGTGATCAATAGATTTATGTTTTGAAAATCAGAAAAAATAGTTTTTAGAAAGAAAACGGATATAACTTACAAACAAAGATTTAATGTAGTCGATATCAACTTCTCTTTCACTGTGGAATAAAACACTGTTGCATTATATATGTTTTTATTTCTCAACTGATTTTGGCCATGGAAAAATGACAGTGTAATTGAATATTTAGTGTATTTGACCTTTTAACCCCCCTGAGGGACCCTGGGTGCAGAGCCATCATCATAATGTTTCACTTGAGACATAACTACAAAACAAAAAAAATGAAGAAAATTTGAGTTTGCGAAATATAAAAATCGTTTGATATGTTGTTTATCTTTTATAGACGATTAAATATACCAAGTTATGTGCAAAAATATGAAAAAATGACAGTCTAATTAAATTTTTAGTTTATTTGACCTTTTGACCCAATGAGGGCCTCTGGGCTCGGAGTCAAAAATAATAGTGCTCTTGCACGCCGTTATCATATGGTGACGTCATACCCTTAGTTTGGTTGAATTCCGTTCTGCGGTTTAGGAGGAGATGTGGTAACGGACAGACGGACGGGCGGACGTACAGACGGACAGGGTGAAACCAGTATACTTCGTTTAACGGGGTTATAATTAACTGCACCCACTTCACATATAATTAAACAAATATGTACTTTTGAGGTGACATGAGTGACTGTGTATTACTCATTTTAAGAAGCGAGTTGAATACAAGTATGGGATACGAGGATGTGCTGCGTATCCTATCATTTTATCCAACGAGTTTATTAAAGTCAATTAAGAAATAGAACATCGTTTACTGTGAATTATCGTTTAATATATCACGGTTTGGAGTTCAGTTGTAAACAATAATTTCACGAGCCCGAAGGGCGAGTGAAATTATTGTTTACAATTGAACGACGATGTCCTATTTCTATTCTAATACCCCTAAAATGTGAAAATAACGCACACATCTGAAATCTTTCGCATTGCTTTGCTTACTCTCCTAACGTTGCATACGTTACAATGCACAATGCACAATGCGCAATGCGCATTCTCCTAACGTTGCAAAAATTACAGTGATATATCGTTCAATATAACGAGATATATATAGTGCGGGTGTATTAGAATAATAAATAAGTCACGAATGGAAGATTATATACTCAGTATAAAATGGACCGGAAGTTATAACTGAAAACAGACCTAATAACAAATTATTAATATATCTGTGAACTGAAGTTGTAAACCGGAATATTCTCTTCTTAATTCTGTGATACATACCACTATTAAAATGCATATATCGCTGAATTGATAAACATTTTATGCTTAAAAGGCCCAACTGCCTGTACTTCTACTAGATGGAGCTGGGGCAGGTTTTTCATTTAAATTTATACGTTGTTAAATCAGGGAGACTTTTCCAAACATTGAAAATTCCACCTCCGAGTCGTAAAAAAAATCAATATTTTGCACAAAAGTAAACTGATATTAAAAAGTGTATTTGTAAAAACCTATTTGTGGAAAAGTAAGTTTTGAATGTCGAAAACAAAAAAACTCCCGATTCATTGTTTAACAAAACAAATCTGAAAAACAAAAAACTCGAGATTCGTTATTCAACAAAAAATATCTGAATATCGAAAAGCAAAAAACTCGAGATTCGTTATTCATCAAAACAAATCTGAATATCGAAAAACAAAAAACTCTCGAGATTCGTTATTCAACAAAAAAATTTGAATATCGGAAAACAAAAAACTCAGGATTCCTTATTCAACAAAAAAAAATTGAATATCGAAAAACAAAAAACTCGAGATTCGTTATTCAGCAAAAACATCTGAATATCGAAAAACAAAAAACTCGAGATTCTTTATTTAAAAAATAAGTTTTGATTGTCGAAAAACAAAGTACTCGAGATTCGATATCCAACAAAAAAAAATTGAATATCGAAAAACAAAAAACTCGAGATTCCTTATTCAAAAAATAAGTTTTGAATGTCGAAAAACAAAAAAACTCGAGATTCGTTATTCAACAAAAAAAATCTGAATATCAAAAAAACAATAAAAAGTCGAGATTCGTTATTCAAAAAATAAGTTTGAATGTCGAAAAACAAAAGAAATCGAGATTCGTTATTAAACAAAAAAAAAATGAATATCGAAAAACAAAAAACTCGAGATTCGTTATTCAACAAAAAAAATCTGAATATCAAAAAAACAATAAAAAGTCGAGATTCGTTATTCAAAAAATAAGTTCGAATGTCGAAAAACAAAAAAATCGAGATTCGTTATTAAACAAAAAATATTTGAATATCGTAAAACAAAAAAACGAGATTCGTTATTCAAAAAATAAGTTTTCAATGTCGAAAAACAAAATACTCGAGATTCGTTACTCAACAAAAAAAAAATTGAATATCGAAAAACAAAAAACTCGGGATTCGTTATTCAGAATATAAGTTTTGAATGTAGAAAAACAAAGAAACTCGAGATTCGTTATTCAACAAAAAAATCTGAACATCGAAAAACAAAAACTCGAGATTCGTTATTCAACAAAAAAAATGGAATATCGAAAAACAAAAACTCGAGACTCGTTATTCAGCAAATAAATTCTGAATACCGAAAAACAAAAAACTCGAGATTCTTTATTCAAACAAGAGGTCAATGACCTTGAAGCTCTACTGATTGATTTTGATTTCAGGAAGTAGTCGCTACATACTTGTTTTTGAAAAAATATTTTTAGCCGTGGCGGCCATCTTGAATTTCCGGCCGACCTGAAATTTTGCTAGGATCAATTAGACATCAAGAGCAACATTCCTGTGAAGTTTCATGAAAATCCGTCGAGTAGTTTCAGAGGAGTAGTCGCTACAAGTATTCATTATATAACTCTATGTAAACCAAGATGGCCGCTGGCAGCCATGTTTAACGTCGAATCAAAACGATTTTCGACAAGGACCAACATCATGTCATGCTGATCATTTAGAAAAAGACCCATATCAATATCACTTATAGTTTTCAAGAAGTAGTCGCTACAAAACTTGTTTTTTAAAAACCTATTTTTAATCTGGCGGCCATCTTGGATTTCACATCAACATGTATTTTTGCTAGAATCAACTACACTTCATGGGCAACATTTCTGTAAAGTTTCATGAAAATCCATTCAGTAGTTTCAGAGACGTAGTCGCTACAAAAAAAAGTTTACGAACAGACAGACGGACAGACAGACGGACGACGGACGCCGCACCACGGCATAAGCTCTGCTGATCTCTGATCAGTATAGCTAAAAATAAGATTTGATTGTCGAAAAACAAAATACTCGAGATTCGATATCCAACAAAAAAAAAATTGAATATCGAAAACAAAAAACTCGAGATTCCTTATTCAAAAAATAAGTTTAGAATGTCGAAAAACAAAAAAACTCGAGATTCGTTATTCAACAAAAAAAATATCTGAATATCAAAAAAACAATAAAAGTCGAGATTTGTTATTCAAAAAATAAGTTTGAATGTCGAAAAACAAAAAACTCGAGATTCGTTATTAATTGAAAAAAAAAGAATATCGAAAAACAAAAAATTCGAGATTCTTTATTCAAAAAAAAAGTTTTGATTGTCGAAAAACAAAGAACTCGAGATTCGATATCCAACAAAAAAAAATTGAATATCGAAAAACAAAAAACTCGAGATCCCTTATCAAAAAATAAGTTTTGAATGTCGAAAAACAAAAAAACTCGAGATTCGTTATTCTACAAAAAAAAATCTGAATATCAAAAAAACAATAAAAAGTCGAGATTCGTTATTCAAAAAATAAGTTTGAATGTCGAAAAACAAAAAAAATCGAGATTCGTTATTAAACAAAAAAAAAATGAATATCGAAAAACAAAAAAACTCGAGATTCGTTATTCAACAAAAAATATTTGAATATCGAAAAACAAAAAAAAACGAGATTCGTTATTCAAAAACTAAGTTTTCAATGTCGAAAAACAAAATACTCGAGATTCGTTATTCAACAAAAAAAAATTGAATATCGAAAAACAAAAAACTCGGGATTCGTTATTCAGAATATAAGTTTTGAATGTAGAAAAACAAAAAAACTCGAGATTCGTTATTCAACAAAAAAATCTGAACAACGAAAAACAAAAAACTCGAGATTCGTTATTCAACAAAAAAAATGGAATATCGAAAAACAAAAAACTCGAGACTCGTTATTCAGCAAATAAATTTTAAATACCGAAAAACAAAAAACTCGAGATTCTTTATTCAAAAAATAAGTTTTGATTGTCGAAAAACAAAATACTCGAGATTCGATATCCAACAAAAAAAAATTGAATATCGAAAAACAAAAAAACTCGAGATTCCTTATTCAAAAAATAAGTTTAGAATGTCGAAAAACAAAAAAACTCGAGATTCAACAAAAAAAATCTGAATATCAAAACAAGAGGTCAATGACCTTGAAGCTCTACTGATTGATTTTGATTTCAGGAAGTAGTCGCTACAGACTTGTTTTTTGAAAAATTATTTTTAGCCGTGGCAGCCATCTTGAATTTCCGGCAGACCTGAAATTTTGCTAGGATCAATTAGACATCAAGAGCAACATTCCTGTGAAGTTTCATGAAAATCCGTCAAGTAGTTTCAGAGGAGTAGTCGCTACAAGTTTTCATCATATAACTCTATGTAAACAAAGATGGCCACTGGCAGCCATGTTTAACGTCAAATCAAAATAATGGTTGACTCTGATAAGCATCATGTCATGCTGATCATTTTACAAAAAGTCCCATATCAATATCACTTATAGTTTTCAAGACGTAGTCCCTTCAAACTTCTTTTTTAAAAATCTATTTTCAGCTGTGGTGGCCATCTTGAATTTCTTGCAGACCTGAAACTTTGCTAGGATCAATTAGACATTAAGAGCAACATTCCTGTAAAGTTTCCTGAAAACCCGCCATGTAATTTCAAAGGAGTAGTCGCTACAAGTTTTTACTATATAACTCTATGTAAACAAAGATGGCTGCTGGCAGCCATGTTTAACGTTGAATCAAAACAACTTTTGACAAGGACCAACATCATATCATGCTGATCATTTTAGAAAAAGTCCCATATCAATATCACTTATAGTTTTCAAGAAGTAGTCGCTACAAACTTGTATTTTGAAAAATTATTTTTAGCCGTGGCGGCCATCTTGAATTTCCGGCCGACCTGAAATTTTGCTAGGATCAATAAGACATCAAGAGAAACATTCCTGTTAAGTTTCATGAAAATCCGCCAAGTAGTTTCAAAGGAGTAGTCGCTACAAGTTTTTACTATATAACTCTATGTAAACAAAGATGGCCGCTGGCAGCCATGTTTAACGTTGAATCAAAACAATTTTTGACAAGGACCAACATCATATCATGCTGATCTTTTTAGAAAAAGTCCCATATCAATATCACTTATAGTTTTCAATAAGTAGTCGCTACAAACTTCTTTTTTAAAAATCTATTTTTAGCTGTGGCGGCCATCTTGAATTTCTGGCCGAACTGAAATTGTGCTAGGATCAATAAGGCATTAAGAGCAACATTCCTGTAAAGTTTCATGAAAATCCGCCAAGTAGTTTCAAAGGAGTAGTCGCTACAAGTTTTTACTATATAATTTTATGTAAACAAAGATGGCCGCTGGCAGCCATGTTTAACGTTGAATCAAAACAATTTTTGACAAGGACCAACATCATATCATGCTGATCATTTCAGAAAAAGTCCCATATCAATATCACTAATAGTTTTCAAGAAGTAGTCGCTACAAACTTGAATTTTGAAAAATTATTTTAAGCCTGGGCGGCCATCTTGAATTTCCGGCCGACCTGAAATTTTGCTAGAATCAATTAGACATCAAGAGCAACATTCCTGTGAAGTTTCATGAAAATCCGTCAAGTAGTTTCAGAGGAGTAGTCGCTACAAGTTTTCATTATATAACTCTATGTAAACAAAGATGGCCGCTGGCAGCCATGTTTAACGTCGAATCAAAACGATTTTCGACAAGGACCAACATCATGTCATGCTGATCATTTTAGAAAAAGTCCCATATCAATATCACTTATAGTTTTCAAGAAGAAGTCGCTACAAACTTGTTTTTTAAAAACCTATTTTTAGATCTGGCGGCCATCTTGGATTTCACATCAACATGAATTTTTGCTAGGATCAACTAGACTTCATGGGCAACATTTCTGTAAAGTTTCATGAAAATCCATTCAGTAGTTTCAGAGGAGTAGTCGCTACAAAAAAAAGTTTACGGACAGACAGACGGACGGACAGACGGACAGACAGACGGACGACGGACGCCGCACCACGGCATAAGCTCTGCTGATCTCTGATCAGTAGAGCTAAAAACAATAAAAAGTCGAGATTTGTTATTCAAATAATAAGTTTGAATGTCGAAAAACAAAAAAACTCGAGATTCGTTATTAAACTGAAAAAAAATGAAAATCGAAAATTAAAAAAACTCGAGATTCGTTATTCAACAAAAAATATTTGAATATCGAAAAACAAAAAAAACGAGATTCGTTATTCAAAAAATAAGTTTTCAATGTCGAAAAACAAAATACTGAAGATTCGTTATTCAACAAAAAATAAATTGAATATCGAAAAACAAAAAACTCGGGATTCGTTCTTCAGAATATAAGTTTTGAATGTAGAAAAACAAAAAAACTCGAGATTCATTATTCAACAAAAAAATCTGAACATCGAAAAACAAAAAACTCGAGATTCCTTATTCAAAAAATAAGTTTAGAATGTCGAAAAACAAAAAAACTCGAGATTCAACAAAAAAAAATCTGAATATCAAAAAAAACATTAAAAAGTCGAGATTTGTTATTCAAAAAATAAGTTTGAATGTCGAAAAACAAAAAAACTCGAGATTCGTTATTAAACTGAAAAAAAATGAAAATCGAAAATTAAAAAAACTCGAGATTCGTTATTCAACAAAAAATATTTGAATATCGAAAAACAAAAAAAACGAGATTCGTTATTCAAAAAATAAGTTTTCAATGTCCAAAAACAAAATACTCAAGATTCGTTATTCAACAAAAAATAAATTGAATATCGAAAAACAAAAAACTCGGGATTCGTTCTTCAGAATATAAGTTTTGAATGTAGAAAAACAAAAAAACTCGAGATTCATTATTCAACAAAAAAATCTGAACATCGAAAAACAAAAAACTCGAGATTCGTTATTCAACAAAAAAAATGGAATATCGAAAAACAAAAAACTCGGTACTCGTTATTCAGCAAATAAATTTTGAATATCGAAAAACAAAAAGCTCCAGATTCTTTATTCAAAAAATAAGTTTTGAATATCGAAAAACAAAAAACTCGAGACTCGTTATTCAACAAAAAAAATCTGAATATCGAAAAACAAAAAACTCGTGATTCTTTATTCAAAACTTATGTCGAAAAACAAACAAATCGAGATTCGTTATTCAACAAATCAGTTTTGAATGTCGAAAAACAAAATATTCGATATTCGTTATTCATCCAGAATCATTACGTATATGAGATTTGGTCAAACGTTTTCTGAGAAGTTATTTAAACTAAACGTCTACGATGGACGAAATGTGGACGAAGAGTGACCCCAATAGTTTACTTCAACTCTGAGCCGAATCCTCTGGGCCACCGGCTCAAGCGAACTAAAATTATTCAAGACCTCGACCTGAGGATGTCTCTGCCTCAAATGACAATACATATGAGCCATTATCAAACAAAATAAAGTGAGATAATCAGAAAAAAAGTTTACTCAGGTTAAATCACCTATCAAGGTTATGTTTTAGCGAAAACAAAACACACGGAAAATATTACTTTTACCATAGTAATACTGGTGTTAAGTAATGTCTACTAATGACAACAAAACATATGACCAAGTATCAAAGAAAACTCAGGTTAAGTTACCTAACCAGGGCTAAGTTTTGTGACAATAACGCAAAATATGACCTTGACCTTGGTAGTATTGATGTTAAATGATGAGCACCAATGCCAACAATCAAACAAAGAAAGGCGGCACGCAGAAAAAGTTAATTGAAGTTATAAACAAGGTTACGTTACCTAACCAAGTTTAAGTTTTATGAATATAAATCAAAATATGACACAGACCTTGGTAAGTTAGCGTTAAGTGCTGTCCATCAAAAGGGGTTGCTCCCGGTGCGCGCACTGGACCCACCCCTAGACCCATCCCACTACCACATGTACACCCCAACCAACAGAAGCTTACTATATATAGATTTATTACTTTTCAGATTTTAGCCTGGTGCACCTTACCACCTTGATCCGTCCTTGCCCTCCCCCGACCCACGACCCACTTCTCACCCCATATATATATTTTGCCTCGGTGGCAGTTTTTGTCTGGTTACGGCACTGTGCGTGGAAGTTATTGCGTGAAAGTTATGCAAAGCATCATGACAGATGTATACTCTGCTTTTTGTGAATTAGAGAATGTGTGCTAGGAATCGAAGACATTCCATGCCGATATATTATATCCAAATTAGAACACGACATCCTAGACTATATGAGGACCCGATTTGCAATCAATTGTAACTAGAAGAACGGTATTGAAACAAAGGTTGATTGAACGCGTTTGGACCTAAAAAATCTTTAAAAAAAAAAGATCTTAAAAAAAAAATAATCTGATAGTTTGTTTTTGTCTAGACTTGTATACAAATATTAAAACATATCAAATAATTGCAAAACTGTACACCAACATTAATCCTATCCAAAATTTCTACCCCATGTAAGAGACCGTAGTAGACATGTATACAACATCAGAGCACAACATCAGATCATATCAAATAAATGAACAACTCTACACCAGAAACCATCCTACCCCATGTAATAGACCATAGTCAAAAACGATCCGACGCCGTGTAAGAGACGATAGTCAAAAACAAGCATACACCATGTAAAGACCATAGTCAAAAGCAATCTTACACCCATGTCAATGGGGTAGGCATTTTGGGTAGGATTGTTTTTGGTGTACAGTTGTTCATTTATTTGATATGATCTGATGTTGCGGTCTGATGTTGTATACATGTCTGCTACGGTCTCTTACATGGGGTAGACATTTTGGATAGGATTAATTTTGGTTAAATTACAATAATTACATCTAATAAAGTAATTTCAAAATCATATGCTAGTCTCAAGCATAGATCTACATACACATATATATCCATGAGAAAGAGTTACATTTTTTCTAGGCAATCCACTGAGGAGTTTTGTGTTAGGTCATTACATCCTACCTCTATAATGACATGATTTCGAGCTGAATTTATGTAATATGAGGCTCCTTGAATGTTTTTTCTCTCAGGCCAAGCACTACAACATCAGTTTTCACATGTCTATACATTTTGTTACCGTCTATTCCGTTTCAATGGAAGTCCATTATTAAAGTGACCGATTGATTATTCTCTGTGGATTTCTTTTTGTTTGGATGAGCATGGGTTTGATTGTGTTTGTGTGAGTGTGTTGGTTCTTCCTCTTGGAGTGGGGAGTATTTGTTGCTGGTTGTCAAATTTACTGGTATTATCATATATGGCTCATTTTCAGTCCACTTTTTACCAGCAGGTCCAGTTTTGCCAGCAGGTCGCAGTCGATTCCGTTTAATCGCATATCGGTTAATTGCATATTTCGGTTAATTGCATAAAGTTTTGAAACACAAAACCATTCGTATTCTTTTGCATGTAAAAAAACCCGTATAATCGCATAGGTTTGTGTCACATTCCGGATAATTGCATAACGAATATCTGACTAATTGCATACTGAAAGTCAAATTTACCTGTATTTAGCAACTGTTGATTGACGCTCACAGAGATAAGCCCGAGGCAAATTGATTGACAAAAGGTGCTAATTGGCTTGCCGAGAGAGTTTGCCATTTTGTGCGGTTTCCGTAAAGCTTCCACGCCATGACGATCGCTCACCAATAAGCATACACGATTTAATAATAAGTTTGTACGCAATGTAAAGCATAGTGTTGTTAATAATTTACTGCTTTCAGTTTGCTAGTGTCGGTAGAGATGCATATGACATTGAGTAGCTCATAGAGGTTACTTAATAAACGAAAAATAAAATAAGCTTTTGTGTTATTATCATGGCTGTGTAATTCACACTACAAACAACAGCAAAGCGACGCAGGTTGAGGTTATAATAGCGTAAATGAGTCTCCATTGCCCTTCCATAGTAAAGTTAGAATGTTGACAACCTGTTAAAAACTCAAACCTCGTTAGAATTCTGGGAAACTTATTTTATCATGCAAATAAACATGTCTGCTATTAAACATCAACAAGGAAATAGGGGCTTTAATACCTTCTAAGAAACATTTCTTCAATTGTATACTAACACCGGGTCAAAGGTCAACACTATTTTTACCCCTTGCAATTTCATACCCTGTCTACTTTCACTTCTCAAATTTATATAAAAAACTGTCAAAAACATGATGAGCTGCATTTCCAAATATCAACAACATGTCCAGAATACAGTTATAGCCAAAAAATAACAGGAACCAGCACTAAAAAAAGTTTTTAAAGAAAAAAAGATTAGCACTCTTTAATACAGAACTACTTTCGACTGCACCAGGCGAGCACATCCTGTTGATTTAGTGTAATTAGACCTATAATGGATTATTTTTGCGTCATGTTTTTTAATTAAACTGGTCGATTCAACCTAACAACTTAATAAAAGAACATTTTGACTTGTTTCGCAATGCCGAATGACTTTATCTTGAAATTATTGCGATTTACCTGCGCTTGACCATGCACTAAATCGAGTCGATTTTGTTGAGAAATTAAGAAATAATAAAAAAAGCAATATCTCAGCAACCGTTCAACATTTTCTCATCAAATCAACTCTGGTGGCTTTGTTTCACATCCCTGAGTATGTATACCACACATTTTGCCAAATATCTTTCACAAAAATTCCAAAAAAATTAAAAATATCACATTTTTAGGGAAAATCAGAAAATTTGAGGAAAAGTTGCCAAAAACACTCTAAAATAGTCTAAAAGTCTGAAAATGATATTTTTTCTCAGTTTCTGAGTTCAACTCACCTATTCAAACAAAATAAATGCCTAGAAAATCATTTTTTAATCAATTCTGAAAAATACATGATTTCTCCTTATAGGTTATAATAGCGTAAATGAGTCTCCATTGCCCTTCCATAGTAAAGTTAGAATGTTGACAACCTGTTAAAAACTCAAACCTCGTTAGAATTCTGGGAAACTTATTTTATCATGCAAATAAACATGTCTGCTATTAAACATCAACAAGGAAATAGGGGCTTTAATACCTTCTAAGAAACATTTCTTCAATTGTATACTAACACCGGGTCAAAGGTCAACACTATTTTTACCCCTTGCAATTTCATACCCTGTCTACTTTCACTTCTCAAATTTATATAAAAAACTGTCAAAAACATGATGAGCTGCATTTCCAAATATCAACAACATGTCCAGAATACAGTTATAGCCAAAAAATAACAGGAACCAGCACTAAAAAAAGTTTTTAAAGAAAAAAAGATTAGCACTCTTTAATACAGAACTACTTTCGACTGCACCAGGCGAGCACATCCTGTTGATTTAGTGTAATTAGACCTATAATGGATTATTTTTGCGTCATGTTTTTTAATTAAACTGGTCGATTCAACCTAACAACTTAATAAAAGAACATTTTGACTTGTTTCGCAATGCCGAATGACTTTATCTTGAAATTATTGCGATTTACCTGCGCTTGACCATGCACTAAATCGAGTCGATTTTGTTGAGAAATTAAGAAATAATAAAAAAAGCAATATCTCAGCAACCGTTCAACATTTTCTCATCAAATCAACTCTGGTGGCTTTGTTTCACATCCCTGAGTATGTATACCACACATTTTGCCAAATATCTTTCACAAAAATTCCAAAAAAATTAAAAATATCACATTTTTAGGGAAAATCAGAAAATTTGAGGAAAAGTTGCCAAAAACACTCTAAAATAGTCTAAAAGTCTGAAAATGATATTTTTTCTCAGTTTCTGAGTTCAACTCACCTATTCAAACAAAATAAATGCCTAGAAAATCATTTTTTAATCAATTCTGAAAAATACATGATTTCTCCTTATAGGTTATAATAGCGTAAATGAGTCTCCATTGCCCTTCCATAGTAAAGTTAGAATGTTGACAACCTGTTAAAAACTCAAACCTCGTTAGAATTCTGGGAAACTTATTTTATCATGCAAATAAACATGTCTGCTATTAAACATCAACAAGGAAATAGGGGCTTTAATACCTTCTAAGAAACATTTCTTCAATTGTATACTAACACCGGGTCAAAGGTCAACACTATTTTTACCCCTTGCAATTTCATACCCTGTCTACTTTCACTTCTCAAATTTATATAAAAAACTGTCAAAAACATGATGAGCTGCATTTCCAAATATCAACAACATGTCCAGAATACAGTTATAGCCAAAAAATAACAGGAACCAGCACTAAAAAAAGTTTTTAAAGAAAAAAAGATTAGCACTCTTTAATACAGAACTACTTTCGACTGCACCAGGCGAGCACATCCTGTTGATTTAGTGTAATTAGACCTTGAAAGAAAACAAATACGCATAAATATTGCGTAAAATCTATCAAATAACGGTAAATACAAAATGGATATGCACAATAATAATCATATCAAACATCTTACATAGAATTAACTCGCGTTTATGGAGTTTCTATGTAAGTATTAACAGAACAGTAAAACGAAAGTAAAAATGTGCAAAAATGTAACAGGTGCAGGGTTTCTCTCACATCGATCCATGTAGATTGTTTTTCTTCATCTTCATGGTTTTGGTGATTATTCTGTGTAGTGTCTTTCCTGTTTTTAGTTGTCTCTATCTCTGTTGAGGTGTGTGTTTTGTCTAATATGTTTTCTCCTATTTCATTTGCACTACTCTGAACTTCTGTGTTTTCATTTGTTTCTGTTAATGTTTTTTCCTCGAAATTTGAGTTATTTCTTATTGACGAGCTAGAATAGATTTGTTTAAGTTGGGTTTCAACAGACTCAGTGCTGTTAATTTCTGGAGCATTAGTGTGCATGTTTATGTCTGTAAATATGGCTTTTATTTCCTGCATGTCTGCCATTAGAGGGTAGAATTCATGTTTTTGCCCATTCTGTATACTGCGTGCCTTGCACAGTTATAACATGGGTTGTCAAGTACACGTGAATAACATACAGTTGACTGTTGTTATTCTCATTCTCAATTTGGCCGACATGTAGTTCAATCTTTTCCATCTGGTTACTTTTATTTTCATGATCTTTCCAGTCGATGCTATAATCTTCTCTGTTTCCTAGCTTATGTAGATATATGACAGCAAGGGCAATAACCCAGCCGAAAAGCGATCATCTTTGCTTTTAAATCGTAGAGTTTTGGATCTATTGCCCCAACGAGTGCCATGGCGGCCTTCCCACGAGGTTTGCTGGTGCAGCTCGTTTCGTATTTTCTAAATTCATTCATGTCAATGTCTATCCTTTGCGTGATAATAATATTGCGGGAAGTTGCCATCGATGACATTTATGTTTATTTATATGATATCAGAATTAATTTACCGATGTTTACGTGTCAATTAAGATTATGGTTAGTATACACTGTCTCTTCTATTTCTTGTCAAAAGTTGTGTAAGTTTTCCTGGCGCAAAGTAGAAAAATATTTCCTTGTTTATCTTCGTGTTGACATTTATCTAGACCAGAAGTACAATTCAAATTTAGAAAACTAAATTTCCACTTGAAAAATCACCAGAAAAGGTGTGGTCACAAGACATGTATGGAAGTTCTTGTTTGTTTACTAAACATTTCAATGGTACAGCTGTTTTCATTGATTGACTGTTTTCATTTCTCACAAAGTGTAAGCATAGAGTCGAAATTTCGAAACTGTTCATCAGTGATTCAGTAAAACTTATTAATACGCTTCTTATACATACAACCACAAAATCGAAAAGAAATGGGCAGTTTTCCCCTACTTAAAATGCCCGTTTTCATAAAAAAGGAGAGATTACTTTTTATCATAGGAACTACATTCGATACACCTGTAATTAGTGGTGGTAAACCTTTAAGAGAAGAAAACGCGTTCAGATGTTTCTTAAATGAGAATGTTGTCTTGTCATTTTCATAACAAGTTTAAAACCACCTACTTTATGCAAATCGAATGATTTTTTGCGGAGATATGGTCTTGTGAATACCAAGGAAAATAGTCTGAAATCGACAAAAGTAAGAGAATTTTTTTTTAACTTTTACCATGGATATAGAGGAAGATATATGCTTTTACACTATCTGAATTGTCATATCAAAGGGCATTTGTTGTCAATACACCACATTAAATAGATCAAAACTGTTTAGAACAGTCAATGGACACTAATACAATATCAATTTTAGGTACAATTAGAACGATGAATATGCCAATTTATGTCGATGTTCATGCCAAAATTGAGTTTTTAAGCACATTCTTCAAAATTGGTGGTACCATACCTTATTATAGTAGCGAATGCGAGCTCAGTAATGTCAAAAATACCGAATGCGAGCTCAGTAATGTCAAAAATACTGCTAAAATCAAAATTGATACTATTGGTACGCTTCCAAGTCGAGTTTGAATGATAAGGAATAATATTTTAGCTTTTACACAATCTTCATTTTTTCACATTATCCTATTTCAGTGGGGTAGGGGAAAGATTTAGTGGTTTCATGCCTACCAAACCTGTTGGCATGCAGATTTAATTGATGTAAACATGTTGCACACATGCGACCCTACATGTTGATACAAAAAAAACATAGTTCAATTGCAAGCACTTCACAAACACGTCATTTTAAACACGAACAAAAATTGAAACTCAAAATTACGGCTTTTATAAACAAAACTGGGACTATAAACGCTCAAAACCTATGTAAAACACTATGGGAAACTTATTTCTGAGCTTATTTTACCAATTGTTATCGGAAAAATGCCCTAGGTACGAATCTGAACCAGTACTAATTACTGCGCGTATCTCATAGATATTATACCACTAATTATTTTCCCAATAGACACCAATGTTAAAGTGTCACATAGTAATGATTTGCTGCAAATTCAACTAAAGTATGGATAATGCAGCAGTGTAATGTTCAAATAGAAAACTAATTTTCCACTTAAAAAATCACCAGAAAAGGTGGGGTCACAAGACATGTAAGAAAGTTCTTGTTTGTTTACTAAACAGGTCAAGGGTACAACAATTGAAACTCAAAATAACGGCTTTTATAAACAAAATTGGGACTATAAACGCTCAAAACCTATGTAAAACACTATGGGAAACTTATTTCTGAGCTTATTCTACCAATTGTTATCGGAAAAGTGTCCCTAGGTACGGATCTGAACCAGTACTAATTACTGCGCGTATCTCATAGGTATAATACTACTAATTATTTTCCCCATAGACACCAATGTTAAAGTGTCACATAGTAATGATTTGCTGCAAATTCAACTAAAGTATGGATAATGCAGCAGTGTAATGTTCAAATAGAAAACTAATTTTCCACTTAAAAGGTGGGGTCACAAGACATGTAAGAAAGTTCTTGTTTGTTTACTAAACAGGTCAAGGGTACAACAATTGAAACTCAAAATAACGGCTTTTATAAACAAAATTGGGACTATAAACGCTCAAAACCTATGTAAAACACTATGGGAAACTTATTTCTGAGCTTATTCTACCAATTGTTATCGGAAAAGTGTCCCTAGGTACGAATCTGAACCAGTACTAATAACTGCGCGTATCTCATAGGTATTATACCACTAATTATTTTCATCATAGACACCAATGTTAAAGTGTCATATAGTAATGATTTGCTGCAAATTCAACTAAAGTATGGATAACGCAGCAGTGTAATGTTCAAATAGAAAACTAATTTTCCACTTAAACAATCACCAGAAAAGGTGGGGTCACAAGACATGTAAGAAAGTTCTTGTTTGTTTACTAAACAGGTCAAGGGTACAGCTGTTTTCATTGATTGACTGTTTTCATTGCTCACAAAGTGCAAGCATTGAGTCGAAATTTCGAAAATGTTCATCAGTGATCCAATAAAAATTATTAATACGCTTCTTATACATACAACCACAAAATCGAATAGAAATGGACAGTTTTCCCCTACTTATAATGCCTTTTTTCATCAAAAAAGGAAGCATTATTTTTTATTATAGGAACTACATTCGACTACACCTCGGAGTCTTGCATGTAATTAGTGGTGGTATACCAATATGGCACACTAAATATGTTTTTAAGAACAATAGCGCAATAGTTAGTGATAAACAATATTGGTTAAGTAGTAGTTTTATCAAGTTCTAAATTGTTTCAATTCTGCCAATGAGATATTGTTTGTCCGGGTACCTTTCTGTATATTTGGGGCCGTTCTGGAATTCAAAGAATTTCGGGTATGTTTCTGTATACATAAATGTTTCCCTGGGTACCTTTCTGTAGTACGACAATGACCCCATCAGCGTTAAGCTGATCTTTTATGTGTTTACTTTGTGTAAAACTCCATTTCCTTTCATTTGTGAGCATCTTAAGGAACAAATAAATCATGTATGTATGTATAAATGAGGCTTAACGTCATGTTTTAAGACACTATCAGTCATACCACGATGGTGTCTACTTGTATCAGTGAGTTCTTTGCTCAAATTTATAGTGCTGCCAAACTGGAAAACACCGCCGTAACCAGCCTGCGTAGACACAGGGATGTGTTGACATGCTACCCCACCAAGTCACATGTTATACTGAGACAGGGCCAACCAGTTCTAGACACATGACATGATACCCCACCCAGTCACATGTTATACTGAGACAGTCCAACCAGTTCTAGACACATGACATGATACCCCACCAAGTCACATGTTATACTGAGACAGGCCAACCAGTTCTAGACACATGACATGATACCCCATCCAGTCACATGTTATACTGAGACAGGGCCAAACAGTTCTGGACACATGACATGATAATCCACCCAGTCACATGTTATACTGAGACAGGGCCAACCAATTCTAGACACATGACATGATACCCCACCCAGTCACGTTATACTGAGGCAGGGCCAACCAGATCTAGACACATGATATAATACCCCACCCAGTCACATGTTATACTGAGACAGGGCCAACTAATTCCAGTCACGTTATACTGAGGCAGGGCTAACCAGATCTAGACACATGACATGATACCCCACCCAGTCACATGTTATACCGAGACAGGGCCAACCAGTTTTAGACACATGACATGCTACCCCACCAAGTCACATGTTATACTGAGACAGGGCCAACCAGTTCTAAACACATGACATGATACCCCACCCAGTCACATGTTATACTGAGACAGGGCCAAACAGTTCTGGACACATGACATGATACCCCACCCAGTCACATGTTATACTGAGACAGGGCCAACCAGTTCTAGAGACATGACATGATACCCCACCCAGTCACATGTAATACTGAGACAGGGCCAACCATTTCTAGACACATGACATGATACCCCACCCAGTCACATGTTATACTGAGACAGGGCCAAACAGTCCTGGACACATGACATGATACCCCACCCAGTCACATGTTATACAGAGACAGGGCCAACCAATTCTAGACA
This sequence comes from Cyrtodaria siliqua, assembly GCA_037043455.1. NCBI lineage: Eukaryota > Metazoa > Mollusca > Bivalvia > Adapedonta > Hiatellidae > Cyrtodaria > Cyrtodaria siliqua. Next base: position 201,261 of record JAWPHD010000337.1, read on the forward strand.
CATTACATGATACCTCACCCAGTCACGTTATACTGAGGCAGGGCCAACCATATCTAGACACATTAATATATCTGTGAACTGAAGTTGTAAACCGGAATATTCTCTTCTTAATTCTGTGATACATACCACTATTAAAATGCATATATCGCTGAATTGATAAACATTTTATGCTTAAAAGGCCCAACTGCCTGTACTTCTACTAGATGGAGCTGGGGCAGGTTTTTCATTTAAATGTATACGTTGTTAAATCAGGGAGACTTTTCCAAACATTGAAAATTCCACCTCCGAGTCGTAAAAAAAATCAATATTTGGCACAAAAGTAAACTGATATTAAAAAGTGTATTTGTAAAAACCTATTTGTGGAAAAGTAAGTTTTGAATGTCGAAAACCAAAAAACTCCCGATTCATTGTTTAACAAAACAAATCTGAACAAGAGGTCAATGACCTTGAAGCTCTACTGATTGATTTTGATTTCAGGAAGTAGTCGCTACAGACTTGTTTTTTGAAAATCTATTTTTAGCCGTGGCGGCCATCTTGAATTTCCGGCCGACCTGAAATTTTGCTAAGATCAATAAGACATTAAGAGCAACATTCCTGTGAAGTTTCATGAAAATCCGTCGGGTAGTTTCAAAGAAGTAGTCGCTACAAGTTTTCATTATATAACTCTATGTAAACAAAGCAGCCATGTTTAAGGTCAAATCAAAACGATTTTCGACAAGGACCAAAACATGTCATACTGATCATTTTAGAAAAAGTCCCATATCAATATCTCTTATTGTTTTGAAGAAGTAGTCGCTACAAACTTATTTATTTTAAATCTATTTTTAGCTGTGGCGGCCATCTTGAATTTCCGGCCGACCTGAAATTTTTCTAGGATCAACTAGACATCAAGAGCAACATTCCTGTGAAGTTTCATGAACATCCGTCAAGTAGTTTCAGAGGAGTAGTCGCTACAAGTTTTTACTATATAACTCTATGTAACCAAAGATGGCCACTGGCAGCCATGTTAAACGTCGAATCAAAATAATTTTCCACAAGGATCTACATCATGTCATGCTGATCATTTTAGAAAAAGTCCCATATCAATATCACTTATAGTTTTCAAGAAGTAGTCGCTACAAACTTATTTTTTAAAAATCTATTTTTAGCTGTGACGGCCATCTTGAATTTCCGGCCAACCTGAAATTTTGATAGGATCAATAAGACATCAAGAGCAACATTCCTGTAAAGTTTCATGACAATCCGCCAAGTAGTTTCAGAGGAGTAGTCGCTACAAGTTTTTACTATATAACTCTATGTAAACAAAGATGGCCGCTGGCAGCCATGTTTAACGTTGAATCAAAACGATTTTTGACTAGGATCAACATCATGTTATGCTGATCATTTTAGAAAAAGTCCCATATCAATATCACTTATAGTTTTCAAGAAGTAGTCGCTACAAACTTATTTTTTAAAAATCTATTTTTAGCTGTGACGGCCATCTTGAATTTCCGGCCAACCTGAAATTTTGATAGGATCAATAAGACATCAAGAGCAACATTCCTGTAAAGTTTCATGACAATCCGCCAAGTAGTTTCAGAGGAGTAGTCGCTACAAGTTTTTACTATATAACTCTATGTAAACAAAGATGGCCGCTGGCAGCCATGTTTAACGTTGAATCAAAACGATTTTTGACTAGGATCAACATCATGTTATGCTGATCATTTTAGAAAAAGTCCCATATCAATATCACTTATAGTTTTCAAGAAGTAGTCGCTACAAACTTATTTTTTAAAAATCTATTTTTAGCTGTGACGGCCATCTTGAATTTCCGGCCGACCTGAAATTTTTCTAGGATCAATTAGACATCAAGAGCAACATTCCTGTAAAGTTTCATGACAATCCGCCAAGTAGTTTCAGAGGAGTAGTCGCTACAAGTTTTTACTATATAACTCTATGTAAACAAAGATGGCCGCTGGCAGCCATGTTTAACGTTGAATCAAAACGATTTTTGACTAGGATCAACATCATGTCATGCTGATCATTTTAGAATAAGTCCCATATCAATATCACTTATAGTTTTCAAGAAGAAGTCGCTACAAACTTGTATTTTAAAACTCTATTTTTAGCTTTGGCGGCCATCTTGGATTTCACATCAACATGAATTTTTGCTAGGATCAACTAGACTTTATGGGCAACATTTCTGTAAAGTTTCATGAATATCCATCCAGTAGTTTCAGCTGTGAAGTCGCTACAAATAAAAGTTTACGGACAGACGGACAGACGGACAGACAGACGGACGACGGACGCCGCACCACGGCATAAGCTCTGCTGATCTCTGATCAGTAGAGCTAAAAACAAAAAACTCGAGATTCGTTATTCAACAAAAAATATCTGAATATCGAAAAAACAACAACTCGAGATTCGTTATTCATCAAAACAAATCTGAATATCGAAAAACAAAAAACTCTCGAGATTCGTTATTCAACAAAAAAAATTTGAATATCGAAAAACAAAAAACTCAGGATTCCTTATTCAACAAAAAAAAAATTGAATATCGAAAAACAAAAAACTCGAGATTCGTTATTCAGCAAAAACATCTGAATATCGAAAAACAAAAAACTCGAGATTCTTTTTTCAAAAAAAAAGTTTTGATTGTCGAAAAACAAAGTACTCGAGATTCGATATCCAACAAAAATAAATTGAATATCGAAAAACAAAAAACTCGAGATTCCTTATTCAAAAAATAAGTTTTGAATGTCGAAAAACAAAAAAACTCGAGATTCGTTATTCAACAAAAAAAATCTAAATATCAAAAAAACAATAAAAGGTCGAGATTCGTTATTCAAAAAATAAGTTTGAATGACGAAAAACAAAAGAAATCGAGATTCGTTATTAAACAAAAAAAAAATGAATATCGAAAAACAAAAAACTCGAGATTCGTTATTCAACAAAAAAAATCTGAATATCAAAAAAACAATAAAAAGTCGAGATTCGTTATTCAAAAAATAAGTTTGAATGTCGAAAAACAAAAAAAAATCGAGATTCGTTATTAAACAAAAAATATTTGAATATCGAAAAACAAAAAAAAACGAGATTCGTTATTCAAAAAATAAGTTTTCAATGTCGAAAAACAAAATACTCGAGATTCGTTACTCAACAAAAAAAAATTGAATATCGAAAAACAAAAAACTCGGGATTCGTTATTCAGAATATAAGTTTTGAATGTAGAAAAACAAAGAAACTCGAGATTCGTTATTCAACAAAAAAATCTGAACATCGAAAAACAAAAAACTCGAGATTCGTTATTCAACAAAAAAATGGAATATCGTAAAACAAAAACTCGAGACTCGTTATTCAGCAAATAAATTCTGAATACCGAAAAACAAAAAACTGGAGATTCTTTATTCAAACAAGAGGTCAATGACCTTGAAGCTCTACTGATTGATTTTGATTTCAGGAAGTAGTCGCTACATACTTGTTTTTTGAAATTTTGCTAGGATCAATAAGACATCAAGAGCAACATTCCTGTGAAGTTTCATGAAAATCCGTAGAGTAGTTTCAGAGGAGTAGTCGCTACAAGTTTTCATTATATAACTCTATGTAAACAAAGATGGCCGCTGGCAGCCATGTTTAACATCGAATCAAAACGATTTTCGACAAGGACCAACATCATGTCATGCTGATCATTTTAGAAAAAGACCCATATCAATATCACTTATAGTTTTCAAGAAGTAGTCGCTACAAACTTGTTTTTTAAAAACCTATTTTTAGATCTGGCGGCCATCTTGGATTTCACATCAACATGTATTTTTGCTTGAATCAACTAGACTTCATGGGCAACATTTCTGTAAAGTTTCATGAAAATCCATTCAGTAGTTTCAGAGAAGTAGTCGCTACAAAAAAAAGTTTACGAACAGACAGACGGACAGACAGACGGACGACGGACGCCGCACCACGGCATAAGCTCTGCTGATCTCTGATCAGTAGAGCTAAAAATAAGTTTTGATTGTCGAAAAACAAAATACCTGAGATTCGATATCCAACAAAAAAAAATTGAATATCGAAAAACAAAAAAACTCGAGATTCCTTATTCAAAAAATAAGTTTAGAATGACGAAAAACAAAAAAACTCGAGATTCGTTATTCAACAAAAAAATATCTGAATATCAAAAAAACAATAAAAAGTCGAGATTTGTTATTCAAAAAATAAGTTTGAATGTCGAAAAACAAAAAAACTCGAGATTCGTTATTAAACTGTAAAAAAAAGAATATCGAAAAACAAAAAACTCGAGATTCTTTATTCAAAAAATAAGTTTTGATTGTCGAAAAACAAAGAACTCGAGATTCGATATCCAACAAAAAAAATTGAATATCGAAAAACAAAAAACTCGAGATCCCTTATTCAAAAAATAAGTTTTGAATGTCGAAAAACAAAAAAACTCGAGATTCGTTATTGTACAAAAAAAATCTGAATATCAAAAAAAACAATAAAAAGTCGAAATTCGTTATTCAAAAAATAAGTTTGAATGTCGAAAAACAAAAAAAAGCGAGATTCGTTATTAAACAAAAAAAAAATGAATATCGAAAAACAAAAAAATCGAGATTCGTTATTCAACAAAAAATATTTGAATATCGAAAAACAAAAAAAAACGAGATTCGTTATTCAAAAACTAAGTTTTCAATGTCGAAAAACAAAATACTCGAGATTCTTTATTCAAAAAATAAGTTTTGATTGTCGAAAAACAAAATACTCGAGATTCGATATCCAACAAAAAAAAAATTGAATATCGAAAAACAAAAAACTCGGGATTCGTTATTCAGAATATAAGTTTTGAATGTAGAAAAACAAAAAAACTCGAGATTCGTTATTCAACAAAAAAATCTGAACAACGAAAAACTAAAAACTCGAGATTCGTTATTCAACAAAAAAAATGGAATATCGAAAAACAAAAAACTCGAGACTCGTTATTCAGCAAATAAATTTTGAATACCGAAAAACAAAAAACTCGAGATTCTTTATTCAAAAAATAAGTTTTGATTGTCGAAAAACAAAATACTCTAGATTCGATATCCAACAAAAAAAAAATTGAATATCGAAAAACAAAAAAACTCGAGATTCCTTATTCAAAAAATAAGTTTAGAATGTCGAAAAAAAAAAAAAAACTCGAGATTCAACAAAAAAAAATCTGAATATCAAAAAAACAATAAAAAGTCGAGATTTGTTATTCAAAAAATAAGTTTGAATGTCGAAAAACAAAAAAACTCGAGATTCGTTATTAAACTGAAAAAAAATGAAAATCGAAAATTAAAAAAACTCGAGATTCGTTATTCAACAAAAAATATTTGAATATCGAAAAACAAAAAAAACGAGATTCGTTATTCAAAAAATAAGTTTTCAATGTCGAAAAACAAAATACTCAAGATTCGTTATTCAACAAAAAATAAATTGAATATGGAAAAACAAAAAACTCGGGATTCGTTCTTCAGAATATAAGTTTTGAATATAGAAAAACAAAAAAAACTCGAGATTCATTATTCAACAAAAAAATCTGAACATCGAAAAACAAAAAACTCGAGATTCGTTATTCAACAAAAAAAATGGAATATCGAAAAACAAAAAACTCGGTACTCGTTATTCAGCAAATAAATTTTGAATATCGAAAAACAAAAAGCTCCAGATTCTTTATTCAAAAAATAAGTTTTGAATATCGAAACACAAAAAACTCGAGACTCGTTATTCAACAAAAAAAATCTGAATATCGAAAAACAAAAAACTCGAGATTCGTTATTCAACAAAAAAAATCTGAATATCAAAAAAACAATAAAAAGTCGAGATTCGTTATTCAAAAAATAAGTTTGAATGTCGAAAAACAAAAAAAATCGAGATTCGTTATTAAACAAAAAATATTTGAATATCGAAAAACAAAAAAAAACGAGATTCGTTATTCAAAAAATAAGTTTTCAATGTCGAAAAACAAAATACTCGAGATTCGTTACTCAACAAAAAAAAATTGAATATCGAAAAACAAAAAACTCGGGATTCGTTATTCAGAATATAAGTTTTGAATGTAGAAAAACAAAGAAACTCGAGATTCGTTATTCAACAAAAAAATCTGAACATCGAAAAACAAAAAACTCGAGATTCGTTATTCAACAAAAAAATGGAATATCGTAAAACAAAAACTCGAGACTCGTTATTCAGCAAATAAATTCTGAATACCGAAAAACAAAAAACTGGAGATTCTTTATTCAAACAAGAGGTCAATGACCTTGAAGCTCTACTGATTGATTTTGATTTCAGGAAGTAGTCGCTACATACTTGTTTTTTGAAATTTTGCTAGGATCAATAAGACATCAAGAGCAACATTCCTGTGAAGTTTCATGAAAATCCGTCGAATAGTTTCAGAGGAGTAGTCGCTACAAGTTTTCATTATATAACTCTATGTAAACAAAGATGGCCGCTGGCAGCCATGTTTAACATCGAATCAAAACGATTTTCGACAAGGAACAACATCATGTCATGCTGATCATTTTAGAAAAAGACCCATATCAATATCACTTATAGTTTTCAAGAAGTAGTCGCTACAAACTTGTTTTTTAAAAACCTATTTTTAGATCTGGCGGCCATCTTGGATTTCACATCAACATGTATTTTTGCTTGAATCAACTAGACTTCATGGGCAACATTTCTGTAAAGTTTCATGAAAATCCATTCAGTAGTTTCAGAGGAGTAGTCGCTACAAAAAAAAGTTTATGAACAGACAGACGGACAGACAGACGGACGACGGACGCCGCACCACGGCATAAGCTCTGCTGATCTCTGATCAGTAGAGCTAAAAATAAGTTTTGATTGTCGAAAAACAAAATACCTGAGATTCGATATCCAACAAAAAAAAATTGAATATCGAAAAACAAAAAAACTCGAGATTCCTTATTCAAAAAATAAGTTTAGAATGACGAAAAACAAAAAAACTCGAGATTCGTTATTCAACAAAAAAATATCTGAATATCAAAAAAACAATAAAAAGTCGAGATTTGTTATTCAAAAAATAAGTTTGAATGTCGAAAAACAAAAAAACTCGAGATTCGTTATTAAACTGAAAAAAAAAGAATATCGAAAAACAAAAAACTCGAGATTCTTTATTCAAAAAATAAGTTTTGATTGTCGAAAAACAAAGAACTCGAGATTCGATATCCAACAAAAAAAATTGAATATCGAAAAACAAAAAACTCGAGATCCCTTATTCAAAAAATAAGTTTTGAATGTCGAAAAACAAAAAAAACTCGAGATTCGTTATTCTACAAAAAAAATCTGAATATCAAAAAAAACAATAAAAAGTCGAAATTCGTTATTCAAAAAATAAGTTTGAATGTCGAAAAACAAAAAAAAGCGAGATTCGTTATTAAACAAAAAAAAAATGAATATCGAAAAACAAAAAAATCGAGATTCGTTATTCAACAAAAAATATTTGAATATCGAAAAACAAAAAAAAACGAGATTCGTTATTCAAAAACTAAGTTTTCAATGTCGAAAAACAAAATACTCGAGATTCTTTATTCAAAAAATAAGTTTTGATTGTCGAAAAACAAAATACTCGAGATTCGATATCCAACAAAAAAAAAATTGAATATCGAAAAACAAAAAACTCGGGATTCGTTATTCAGAATATAAGTTTTGAATGTAGAAAAACAAAAAAACTCGAGATTCGTTATTCAACAAAAAAATCTGAACAACGAAAAACAAAAAACTCGAGATTCGTTATTCAACAAAAAAAATGGAATATCGAAAAACAAAAAACTCGAGACTCGTTATTCAGCAAATAAATTTTGAATACCGAAAAACAAAAAACTCGAGATTCTTTATTCAAAAAATAAGTTTTGATTGTCGAAAAACAAAATACTCTAGATTCGATATCCAACAAAAAAAAATTGAATATCGAAAAACAAAAAAACTCGAGATTCCTTATTCAAAAAATAAGTTTAGAATGTCGAAAAAAAACAAAACTCGAGATTAAACAAAAAAAAATCTGAATATCAAAAAAACAATAAAAAGTCGAGATTTGTTATTCAAAAAATAAGTTTGAATGTCGAAAAACAAAAAAACTCGAGATTCGTTATTAAACTGAAAAAAAATGAAAATCGAAAATTAAAAAAACTCGAGATTCGTTATTCAACAAAAAATATTTAAATATCGAAAAACAAAAAAAACGAGATTCGTTATTCAAAAAATAAGTTTTCAATGTCGAAAAACAAAATACTCAAGATTCGTTATTCAACAAAAAATAAATTGAATATCGAAAAACAAAAAACTCGGGATTCGTTCTTCAGAATATAAGTTTTGAATATAGAAAAACAAAAAAACTCGAGATTCATTATTCAACAAAAAAATCTGAACATCGAAAAACAAAAAACTCGAGATTCGTTATTCAACAAAAAAAATGGAATATCGAAAAACAAAAAACTCGGTACTCGTTATTCAGCAAATAAATTTTGAATATCGAAAAACAAAAAGCTCCAGATTCTTTATTCAAAAAATAAGTTTTGAATATCGAAAAAACAAAAAACTCGAGACTCGTTATTCAACAAAAAAAATCTGAATATCGAAAAACAAAAAACTCGAGATTCTTTATTCAAAACTTATGTCGAAAAACAAACAAATCGAGATTCGTTATTCAACAAATCAGTTTTGAATGTCGAAAAACAAAATATTCGATATTCGTTATTCATCCAGAATCATTACGTATATGAGATTTGGTCAAACGTTTTCTGAGAATTTATTTAAACTAAACGTCTACGATGGACGAAAAAGACCTCGACCTGAGGATGTCTCTGCCTCAAATGACAATACATATGAGCCATTATCAAACAAAATAAAGTGAGATAATCAGAAAAAAAGTTTACTCAGGTTAAATCACCTATCAAGGTTATGTTTTAGCGAAAACAAAACACACGGAAAATATTACTTTCACCTTGGTAATACTGGTGTTAAGTAATGTCTACTAATGACAACAAAACATATGACCAAGTATCAAAGAAAACTCAGGTTAAGTTACCTAACCAGGGCTAAGTTTTGTGACAATAACGCAAAATATGACCTTGACCTTGGTAGTATTGGTGTTAAATGATGAGCACCAATGCCAACAATCAAACAAAGAAAGGCGGCACGCAGAAAAAGTTAATTGAAGTTATAAACAAGGTTACGTTACCTAACCAAGTTTAAGTTTTATGAATATAAATCAAAATATGACACAGACCTTGGTAAGTTAGCGTTAAGTGCTGTCCATCAAAAGGGGTTGCTCCCGGTGCGCGCACTGGACCCACCCCTAGACCCATCCCACTACCACATGTACACCCCAACCAACAGAAGCTTACTATATATAGATTTATTACTTTTCAGATTTTAGCCTGGTGCACCTTACCACCTTGATCCGTCCTTGCCCTCCCCCGACCCACGACCCACTTCTCACCCCATATATATATTTTGCCTCGGTGGCAGTTTTTGTCTGGTTACGGCACTGTGCGTGAAAGTTATGCAAAGCATCATGACAGATGTATACTCTGCTTTTTGTGAATTAGAGAATGTGTGCTAGGAATCGAAGACATTCCATGCCGATATATTATATCCAAATTAGAACACGACATCCTAGACTATATGAGGACCCGATTTGCAATCAATTGTAACTAGAAGAACGGTATTGAAACAAAGGTTGATTGAACGCGTTTGGACCTAAAAAATCTTTAAAAAAAAAAGATCTTAAAAAAAAATAATCTGATAGTTTGTTTTTGTCTAGACTTGTATACAAATATTAAAACATATCAAATAATTGCAAAACTGTACACCAACATTAATCCTATCCAAAATTTCTACCCCATGTAAGAGACCGTAGTAGACATGTATACAACATCAGAGCACAACATCAGATCATATCAAATAAATGAACAACTGTACACCAGAAACCATCCTACCCCATGTAATAGACCATAGTCAAAAACGATCCGACGCCGTGTAAGAGACGATAGTCAAAAACAAGCATACACCATGTAAAGACCATAGTCAAAAGCAATCCTACCCCATGTAAGAGACCACCATGTGTAAGAGACCACCATGTCTCTTACATGGCAATGGGGTAGGCATTTTGGGTAGGATTGTTTTTGGTGTACAGTTGTTCATTTATTTGATATGATCTGATGTTGCGGTCTGATGTTGTATACATGTCTGCTACGGTCTCTTACATGGGGTAGAAATTTTGGATAGGATTAATTTTGGTTAAATTACAATAATTACATCTAATAAAGTAATTTCAAAATCATATGCTAGTCTCAAGCATAGATCTACATACACATATATATCCATGAGCAAGAGTTACATTTTTTCTAGGCAATCCACTGTAGAGTTTTGTGTTAGGTCATTACATCCTACCCCTATAATGACATGATTTCGAGCTGAATTTATGTAATATGAGGCTCCTTGAATGTTTTTTCTCTCAGGCCAAGCACTACAACATCAGTTTTCACATGTCTATACATTTTGTTACCGTCTATTCCGTTTTAATGGAAGTCCATTATTAAAGTGACCGATTGTTTATTCTCTGTGGATTTCTTTTTGTTTGGATGAGCATGGGTTTGATTGTGTTTGTGTGAGTGTGTTGGTTCTTCCTCTTGGAGTGGGGAGTATTTGTTGCTGGTTGTCAAATTTACTGGTATTATCATATATGGCTCATTTTCAGTCCACTTTTTACCAGCAGGTCCAGTTTTGCCAGCAGGTCGCAGTCGATTCCGTTTAATCGCATATCGGTTAATTGCATATTTCGGTTAATTGCATAAAGTTTTGAAACACAAAACCATTCGTATTCTTTTGCATGTAAAAAAACCCGTATAATCGCATAGGTTTGTGTCACATTCCGGATAATTGCATAACGAATATCTGACTAATTGCATACTGAAAGTCAAATTTACCTGTATTTAGCAACTGTTGATTGACGCTCACAGAGATAAGCCCGAGGCAAATTGATTGACAAAAGGTGCTAATTGGCTTCAATTGGCTTGCCGAGAGAGTTTGCCATTTTGTGCGGTTTCCGTAAAGCTTCCACGCCATGACGATCGCTCACCAATAAGCATACACGATTTAATAATAAGTTTGTACGCAATGTAAAGCATAGTGTTGTTAATAATTTACTGCTTTCAGTTTGCTAGTGTCGGTAGAGATGCATATGACATTGAGTAGCTCATAGAGGGGACTTAATAAACGAAAAATAAAATAAGCTTTTGTGTTATTATCATGGCTGTGTAATTCACACTACAAACAACAGCAAAGCGACGCAGGTTGAAAGAAAACAAATACGCATAAATATTGCGTAAAATCTATCAAATAACGGTAAATACAAAATGGATATGCACAATAATAATCCTAGCAAACATCTTACATAGAATTAACTCGCGTTTATGGAGTTTCTATGTAAGTATTAACAGAACAGTAAAACGAAAGTAAAAATGTGCAAAAATGTAACAGGTGCAGGGTTTCTCTCACATCGATCCATGTAGATTGTTTTTCTTCATCTTCATGGTTTTGGTGATTATTCTGTGTAGTGTCTTTCCTGTTTTTAGTTGTCTCTATCTCTGTTGAGGTGTGTGTTTTGTCTAATATGTTTTCTCCTATTTCATTTGCACTACTCTGAACTTCTGTGTTTTCATTTGTTTCTGTTAATGTTTTTTCCTCGAAATTTGAGTTATTTCTTATTGACGAGCTAGAATAGATTTGTTTAAGTTGGGTTTCAACAGACTCAGTGCTGTTAATTTCTGGAGCATTAGTGTGCATGTTTATGTCTGTAAATATGGCTTTTATTTCCTGCATGTCTGCCATTAGAGGGTAGAATTCATGTTTTTGCCCATTCTGTATACTGCGTGCCTTGCACAGTTATAACATGGGTTGTCAAGTACACGTGAATAACATACAGTTGACTGTTGTTATTCTCATTCTCATTTTGGCCGACATGTAGTTCAATCTTTTCCATCTGGTTACTTTTATTTTCATGATCTTTCCAGTCGATGCTATAATCTTCTCTGTTTCCTAGCTTATGTAGATATATGACAGCAAGGGCAATAACCCAGCCGAAAAGCGATCATCTTTGCTTTTAAATCGTAGAGTTTTGGATCTATTGCCCCAACGAGTGCCATGGCGGCCTTCCCACGAGGTTTGCTGGTGCAGCTCGTTTCGTATTTTCTAAATTCATTCATGTCAATGTCTATCCTTTGCGTGATAATAATATTGCGGGAAGTTGCCATCGATGACATTTATGTTTATTTATATGATATCAGAATTAATTTACCGATGTTTACGTGTCAATTAAGATTATGGTTAGTATACACTGTCTCTTCTATTTCTTGTCAAAGTTGTGTAAGTTTTCCTGGCGCAAAGTAGAAAAATATTTCCTTGTTTATCTTCGTGTTGACATTTATCTAGACCAGAAGTACAATTCAAATTTAGAAAACTAAATTTCCACTTGAAAAATCACCGGAAAAGGTGTGGTCCCAAGACATGTATGGAAGTTCTTGTTTGTTTACTAAACATTTCAATGGTACAGCTGTTTTCATTGATTGACTGTTTTCATTTCTCACAAAGTGTAAGCATAGAGTCGAAATTTCGAAACTGTTCATCAGTGATTCAGTAAAACTTATTAATACGCTTCTTATACACACAACCACAAAATCGAAAAGAAATGGGCAGTTTTCCCCTACTTAAAATGCCCGTTTTCATAAAAAAGGAGAGATTACTTTTTATTATAGGAATTACATTTGATACACCTGTAATTAGTGGTGGTAAACCTTTAAGAGAAGAAAACGCGTTCAGATGTTTCTTAAATGAGAATGTTGTCTTGTCATTTTCATAACAAGTTTAAAACCACCTACTTTATGCAAATCGAATGATTTTTTGCGGAGATATGGTCTTGTGAATACCAAGGAAAATAGTCTGAAATCGACAAAAGTAAGAGATTTTTTTTTTTAACTTTTACCATGGATATAGAGGAAGATATATGCTTTTACACTATCTGAATTGTCATATCAAAGGGCATTTGTTGTCAATACACCACATTAAATAGATCAAAACTGTTTAGAACAGTCAATGGACACTAATACAATATTCATTTTAGGTACAATTAGAACGATGAATATGCCAATTTATGCCGATGTTCATGCCAAAATTGAGTTTTTAAGCACATTCTTCAAAATTGGTGGTACTATACCTTATTATAGTAGCGAATGCGAGCTCAGTAATGTCAAAAATACCGAATGCGAGCTCAGTAATGTCAAAAATACTGCTAAAATTAAAATTGATACTATTGGTACGCTTCCAAGTCGAGTTTGAATGATAAGGAATAATATTTTAGCTTTTACACAATCTTCATTTTTTCACAGTATCCTATTTCAGTGGGGTAGGGGAAAGATTTAGTGGTTTCATGCCTACCAAACCTGTTGGCATGCAGATTTAATTGATGTAAACATGTTGCACACATGCGACCCTACATGTTGATACAAAAAAAACATAGTTCAATTGCAAGCACTTCACAAACACGTCATTTTAAACACGAACAAAAATTGAAACTCAAAATTACGGCTTTTATAAACAAAACTGGGACTATAAACGCTCAAAACCTATGTAAAACACTATGGGAAACTTATTTCTGAGCTTATTTTACCAATTGTTATCGGAAAAGTGCCCTAGGTACGAATCTGAACCAGTACTAATTACTGCGCGTATCTCATAGGTATTATACCACTAATTATTTTCCCCATTGACACCAATGTTAAAGTGTCACATAGTAATGATTTGCTGCAAATGATACCCCACCCAGTCACGTTATACTGAGGCAGGCCCAACCAGATCTAGACACATGACATGATACTCCACCCAGTCACATGTTATACTGAGACAGGGCCAACCAGTTATAGACACATGACATGATACCCCGCCCAGTCACATGCTATACTCAGACAGGCCAAACAGTTCTAGACACATGACATGATACGCCACCCAGTCACATGTTGTATTGAGGCAGGGCCAACCAGATCTAGACACATGACATGATACCCCACCAAGTCATATGTTATACTGAGACAGGGCCAACCAGTTCTAGACACATGACATGATACCCCACCCGTCACATGTTATACTGAGACAGGGCCAACCAGTTCTAGACACATGACATGATACCCCACCCAGTCACGTTATACTGAGGCAGGGACAACCAGTTCTAGACACATGACATGATACCCCACCCGTCACATGTTATACTGAGGCAGGGCCAACCAGTTCTAGACACATGACATGATACCCCACCCAGTCACATGTTATACTGAGGCAGGGCCAACCAGTTCTAGACACATGACATGATACCCCACCCAGTCACATGTTATACTAGTTCTAGACACATGACATGATACACCACCCAGTCACATGTTATACTGAGGCAGGGACAACCAGTTCTAGACACATGACATGATACCCCACCCGTCACATGTTATACTGAGACAGGGCCAACCAGTTCTAGACACATGACATGATACCCCACCCAGTCACATGTTATACTGAGGCAGGGACAACCAGTTCTAGACACATGACATGATACCCCACCCGTCACATGTTATACTGAGGCAGGGCCAACCAGTTCTAGACACATGACATGATACCCCACCCAGTCACATGTTATACTGAGGCAGGGCCAACCAGTTCTAGACACATGACATGATACCCCACCCAGTCACATGTTATACTAGTTCTAGACACATGACATGATACACCACCCAGTCACATGTTATACCAGTTCTAGACACATGACATGATACACCACCCAGTCACATGTTATACCAGTTCTAGACACATGACATGATACACCACCCAGTCACATGTTATACCAGTTCTAGACACATGACATGATACACCACCCAGTCACATGTTATACCAGTTCTAGACACATGACATGATACACCACCCAGTCACATGTTATACTGAGACAGGGCCAACCGGTTCTAGACACATGACATGATACCCCACCCAGTCACATGTTATACTGAGGCAGGGCCAACCAGATCTAGACACATGACATGATACCCCATCCAGTCACATGTTATACTGAGACGGGGCCAAACAGTTCTGGACACATGACATGATACCCCACCCAGTCACATGTTATACTGAGGCAGGGACAACCAGTTCTAGACACAATACATGCTAACCCACCAGTCACATGTTATACTGAGACAGGGCCAACCAGTTCTAGACATATGACATGATACCCCACCAAGTCACGTTATACTGAGACAGGGCCAACCAGCTCTAGACATATGACATGATACCCCACAAGGTCATATGTTATACTGAGACAGGGCCAACCAGTTCTAGACACATGACATGATACTCCACCCAGTCACATGTTATACTGAGACAGGGCCAACCATTTCTAGACGCATGACATGATACCCCATCCAGTCACGTTATACTGAGACAGGGCCAACCAGTTCTAGACACATGACATGATACTCCACCCAGTCACATGTTATACTGAGACAGGGCCAACCAGTTCTAGACGCATGACATGATACCCCACCCAGTCACATGTTATACTGAGACAGGGCCAACCAGATCTAGACACATGACATGATACCCCATCCAGTCACATGTTATACCGAGACAGGGCCAACCAGTTCTAGACGCATGACATGATACCCCACCCAGTCACATGTTATACTGAGACAGGACCAACCATTTCTAGACGCATGACATGATACCCCATCCAGTCACATGTTATACTGAGACTGGGCCAACCAGTTCTAGACACATGACATGATACCCCACCCAGTCAAATGTTATACTGAGACAGGGCCAAACAGTTCTAGACACATGACATGATACCCCACCCAGTCAAATGTTATACTGAGACAGGGCCAAACAGTTCTAGACACATGACATGATACACCACCCAGTCACATGTTATACCAGTTCTAGACACATGACATGATACACCACCCAGTCACATGTTATACCAGTTCTAGACACATGACATGATACACCACCCAGTCACATGTTATACTGAGACAGGGCCAACCAGTTCTAGACATATGACATGATACCCCACCAAGTCACGTTATACTGAGACAGGGCCAACCAGCTCTAGACATATGACATGATACCCCACAAGGTCATATGTTATACTGAGACAGGGCCAACCAGTTCTAGACACATGACATGATACTCCACCCAGTCACATGTTATACTGAGACAGGGCCAACCATTTCTAGACGCATGACATGATACCCCATCCAGTCACGTTATACTGAGACAGGGCCAACCAGTTCTAGACACATGACATGATACTCCACCCAGTCACATGTTATACTGAGACAGGGCCAACCAGTTCTAGACGCATGACATGATACCCCACCCAGTCACATGTTATACTGAGACAGGGCCAACCAGATCTAGACACATGACATGATACCCCATCCAGTCACATGTTATACCGAGACAGGGCCAACCAGTTCTAGACGCATGACATGATACCCCACCCAGTCACATGTTATACTGAGACAGGACCAACCATTTCTAGACGCATGACATGATACCCCATCCAGTCACATGTTATACTGAGACTGGGCCAACCAGTTCTAGACACATGACATGATACCCCACCCAGTCAAATGTTATACTGAGACAGGGCCAAACAGTTCTAGACACATGACATGATACCCCACCCAGTCACATGTTATACTGAGACAGGGCCAACCAGTTCTAGACACATGACATGATACCCCACCCAGTCAAATGTTATACTGAGACAGGGCCAAACAGTTCTAGACACATGACATGATACCCCACCCAGTCAAGTTATACTGAGACAGGGCCAACCAGTTCTAGACACATGACATGATACCCCACCCAGTCACATGTTATACTGAGACAGGGCCAACCAGTTCTAGCACTACCCTTTACATGCTGAGCGCCAAGCAAGGGAGCTACTAGTACTATTTTTAGGCAGTGACTCTTATATAGTTTTCATAATTACACATGTTAAGGTAGCAATGAACAATTTCTTTGAATTTTTCACTTTGAAAACGCAATCTTACAATTACATATGGTAGCAGTGAAAAGTTTATCTGTGTTGTAATGCACAAGCTAACCCACAGGCATCCCTTACATGTGAAAAATTGCATTTCTGTGCTGATGTCTACTTATGAAAGGTTTGCTACAAAGGTGAATATGTAATAATATGTAATGCATGTCAATGATTTGACCAAAGCAAAGCGAGGTCACCTACCTGATTCAAAATGTTTGATAGGAAGAAATGATGGTAAAAATTGGAAGAAAGTGTCTGGTAAGAAAACAAGAGGCCAAAGTGAGCCTGTGGACGCTCTACTGGCTAACATGACTCTTATAACATCAATGAATCGAGTGACTGCAATTTACGTTTTTTTTGAAAGTTTTGGGCAAAATACAGCATTTTTAACTAAATCAAGGGCCATAACTTAAGAATCCAGTAAAGTTTGGTAAAGATCAGATGAAAAACGAAGGCCCTACTATATTAACGAGGCAAAATACAGCATTTTTAACTAAATCAAGGGCCATAACTTCTCTGTTACTCTGGCTAGTTTTCGAACTTGGCAAATAGAGCTAAAAAAAAAACGATGAAAAATTAAAAAAAAAAAAATTAAAAATTAAAAAAAAATTTTTCTTTAAACAAGAGGCCCAAGAGGGCCTGTGGTCTTGAGCCTGTGGACGCTCTACTTGCTTACATGGCTATTATAATATCAATGAAGCGAGTGACTGCAATTTAAGTTTTTTTTGAAAGATTTGGGGCAAATACAGCATTTTTAACTAAATCAAGGGCCATAACTAAAAATCTGGTAAAGTTTGGAAAAGATCAGATTAAAAACGAAGGCCCTACCATATGAACGAGCATTTTTAACTAAACAAGAGCCATAACTCCTCTGTTACTGGTCCGATCTGGCTGGCTTTTTTTGGTCAATAGAGGTAAAAAATCAATAAAAATTTTAAAAAATATATATATATATAAAAAAAATAATAAAAAAAAATTTCAAGGAATAAAAAAAAAAAATTAAAAAAAAATAAATCAAGAAAAACACATCGGATCGGATGGAAAATAAAGGCCCTATTGTCTTAACAAGGCCAAATATAGCATTTTGAACTAAATCAAGGGCCAAAACTCCGCTGTTACTCGTCCGATATGAATGGTTTTCGAACTTGTCCAAGCTTTCACTGATATTAACAATCTTATAAAGTTTGGTAAAGATCGGATGAAAAATGAAGGCCCTATCCTCTTAACGAGGCAAAATAAAGCATTTTTAACTAAATCAAGGGCCATAAATCCGCTCTTACTGGTCCGATCTGGCTGGTTTACGAACTTGTCCGAGCTATTATTGACTTTAACAATCTGGTAAAATTTGGTAAAGATTGGATGAAAAATGAAGGCCCTATCGTCTTAATGAGGCAAAATATAGTATTTTTAATTTAATCAAGGGCCATAACTCAGCTGTTACTGATCCGATCTGGCTGGTTTTCGAACTTGTCAGAGCTTTCATTGACATTAACAATCTCATCAAGTTCGATAAAGTTTGGATGAACAATGAAGCCCCTATTGTCTTAACGAAACAAAATATAGCATTTTTAACAAAATCAAGGGCCATAACTCTGCTGTTACTGGTCCGATATGGCTGGTTTTCGAACTTGTTCAAGCTTTCATTGATATTAACAATCTGGCAAAGTTTGGTAAAGATAGGATGAAAAATGAAGGCCCTATTGTCTTAACGAGGCAAAATATAGCAATATAGCATTTTTAACTAAATCAAGGGCCATTACTCCTCTGTTACTGGTCCGATCTGGCTGGTTTTCGAACTTGTCCGAGCTTTCATTTAATAATTTAAAAAAAATGTCATAAAATCTAGTAAAGTTTGGCAAAGATCAGATGCAAAATGAAGGCCCTATCGTACTAAAGAGGCAAATTATAGCATTTTTTAACGAAATCAAGGGCCGTAACTCCGCTGTTACTGGTCCAATCTGGCTGGTTTTTGAACTTTTCCGAGCTTTCATTGACACTAACAATCTAATAAAATTTGGTAAAGATCGGATGACAACCAAAGGCCCTATCATCTTAACGAGGTAAAATATAGCATTTTTAACTAATCAAGGGCCAGAACTCTGCTGTTACTGGTCTGATATGGCTGGTTTTAGAACTTATCCAAGCTTTCATTGATATTAACAATCTGGTAAAATTTGGGAAAGATCGGGTGAAGGCCCTATCGTCTTAACAAGGCAAAATATAGCATTTTTAACTAAATCAAGGGCCATAACTCCGCTGTTACTGGTCCGATATGGCTGTTTTTCAAACTTGTTCGAGATTTCATTGACATTAACAACCTGATAAAGTTTGGTAAAGATCGGATGAAAAACGAAGCCCCTATCGTCTTAACGAGGCAAAACAGAGCATTTTTAACAAAATCAAGGCCATAACTCTGCTGTTACTGGTCTGATAAGGCTGGTTTTCGAACTTTTCTGAGCTTTCATTGATATTAACAATCTGTTAAAGTTTTGTAAAGATCGGATGAAAAACGAAGCCCCTATTGTCTTAACGAGGCAAAATAGAGCATTTTTAACTAAATCAAGGCCATAACTCTGCTGTTACTGGTCCGATAAGGCTGGTTTTTGAACTTTTCTGAGCTTTCATTGATATTAACAATCTGTTAAAGTTTGGTAAAGATCGGATGAAAAACGAAGGCCCTATCGTCTTAACGAGAAAAAGTTAACGGACGACGACGACGGACAACTCGCCATAAGCTCTGCTGGTCTTCAGCCAGTAGAGCTAAAGACGGTCGTGGCGCGTTTACGTCTTCCTGACATTATTTTTTTCAATATTGTGACTTGATCGGTTGTCACCGTTATTATGTTCCAACCCAGATATAATGCTATTTTCTCTCGGCAGCTATACGACATTGCTTGTAAATTCTTTGGTATTACTAGGCCGTCGATTTACAGGACCTCCCCGCAGGCAAGAGGGACGCTCTAACCCTACACCACCACCCTGGCGTAGGTAACTTTTAGGAGTATAAATAAATCAACAGCCAATGTTATTCAAAATTTTATTTTGAAAAAAAAAGAGAAAAAAAAAAGTTGCTTACTGGTATCTGAATAAAGAAAACAGATACGTACAAAATAATTCCAATAAACAGGCGTATAAGAGACATGCACAAAACAAAAGCCCAGCATTTTGTCAGTCTTTGATCAAACAAATCACATATGCTTAATGTTAATCACATACAATTTTTATTGTAAAATGACTAGTGTTGAAACAATAATAATTAAATGTCATCCAAACATGTCACACTGTAAAAACAATGGCAGTATATCTCAGTAGACAGAAACGTGAAATTATTTATACAATGATGACATCAGAAATTCATATTGCCAACAAGGTCTTATTTGAAATACATCTTTGTTCTATTTTATCACAGTCATTGAAAAGTTAGAAGCAAGGTACTTTTGTTTTTCTGTAATGCATGGACGAGGTTCTTTGTCATTTGCAGTCACAACAGAAGTTTGGAATTATTATAATAATTTTTGAGCGATAAAAAAACCCAACTTAATTGTTAAATATGGATAGAAAAATTAAACAAGTTATGCATACAATTTCTGCTCTATTAAATGTTTGCAAAATAAAAATCAATCCCAAAAATGATCTTTTATGTTGAAAATACATAAAATGAGATAACATGATTGTTTAATTGAATTGAATTGGGGTTTTAAGGCGAACCAACACATTACAGGTTATATGGCGCCTAACAGGCATGAACATGCCAGGCTCATCTTCCATGTACATTGAGATAAAATATGGAAAATGGGCCTAGAACCTTCTCACCCTGAACTGCAGAGTTGCTGCAAATTCTACCGTAGAAACTCCATTTACGCTGGAGCCACGTTATTGTTTTTCTGCCACTGCTCTTAGTGATGTGAGCGAGATGGCATCTGAAACAATGCAGAGGTCATGATGAAGACCTTTAATGAGCATGAACAAAAAATGACAAAATGAATATGAATGGGGGGGGATGGGGTCCTACCCGTCTGCATGTGACGGTGTGTTTGCAGTGGTTGTATTCTACCCCGGCAACCACACGGGGATCTTTTATGTTGAAAATAAATAAAATGAGATAACATGATTGTTTAAAAACAAAAGAAAAACCAAATTATTAAAATAAAGGTGACGAGGCTTAAACATCGAAAAAAAAAATAATTGTAATTTGCCTTTAACTTCTAACTAAAAAAGAAAAGTGATACTGTTCACCTGTTATTTAATTAATCGTGACTATAAAATCCAGCAGATCTGCAAAGTAGAAACTCCTTACAATAGATGTATAATTAAATATAACACAGACAGTTTGATCACTATATGACTATTAGTAGTAATTCTATATAAAAGTAGCACATATTTGTAAAAAAAAATATTTTCCTATATCAAATACTGCATGTATCATAACATTGGGGACTTTAATTAATAAATATTTAAACATTAAGATTTTAAGGCAAGATACTTATCAGTAGGAAGTCAATATTTTTCGATGTCAATATTTTCAAAATAATAATAATTTAAGACATTTCATTAATGAAAAAATATATATATTACAGTAACCATGTGTTTTTAAACATATTCATTATCTTATTACAATTAACAATACGGTTTATAGTTTTAAATGTTTTCATATTAACTACCAAATCATATCAATATTTTCAACGAAGTAATATATTTTAAGAGATTTTATTAATACAAAGTACAGTTGAATACACTGACTTTCAGACTGATAATATTAAAACAGTTTTGCAAAATATCATTCTTTTATGGAACATACTATAACTGAAATTGAGCCCTAGTTTTTTTACTTGCAGCAACTTATTAAGTAACGTTTATCTACCAACATAGCTTACGTGAAAACGCTGTTTTTTAAAATGTGATGACCCCCAGCCAGTAGTAGCATTAATTAAAAATAAATCTAGTCATTTCTTAAAAATACTATGTGTTTCATACAATGTAGAATACCCATGTATAAAATAGCAACCAGTGACAATGTACAAAATAATCACCTACAGTAAGAAAGACTGCATAACCTTGTATGGTATAATTATATGAAACTCTATTAAAGCACTTTATTATGAAGATGTTATAAAGGATATTGTCCACATAAACCACTAGACTACAATATTTATAATATAATGTATGGCCTACAAGTTTAATAGCACAGTTAAATAATTTTGGTAAGCCACTAGTGATACGACTTAACGTCAATGACGTATCGTTAAGGCACATTTTTTCTGACGATATGTGACGCTGAGGGACGTTACGAGTTTAATGTGTAATAAATAGAATCTAACATTCCAGTTAATTTATTACTCTTTTTTTTTGAATAAATCATGATCGGCAAACTGTCTCATCAAACAAAAAATTGTCAAATAAATTCAATAATGAACGAGCCCTCATATAAGAATATCAATTTATACAGCCATGACTAAAAACATGACATTGCATAGTTAGTGTACATTTGGGGGAAAACGATAAAATGGTTAAATGTGAAATATAAATAAGGGATGTTTTGTTAAATCAATTACCAGAAATATGAGACCCTGAGCCTGAGGCACCCATACGATTCTTCATGTAAATAGGATTATAAGAATATTTTATGGGTATCCGACGAAGATCAGGAATTCCAGCACAAGGTATAATTGTTTTTATTGGATCTGAAGCTCTGCCGAGGTTTCAATTAAAACAGTTATACCGTGAGTTGGAATTTTCCCATTTCAACCAGATACCCCTGATGGGATTATTTTTCTTGCATACCATTGACCTTTTGGGCATTGATATCGCTACTAATGATTTTGAATGTTTATTTACACCATGATGTCATCCAACTGTCAACCATATCGACGTAGATTGTATAGATACAATTATTGTATTCAATGCTGTCATATAAAAAAATACAAATGGAGTAGATGATTCCTTCAAGGAACGGGACTAAAAAAATCAAAGTGATAATCTTCCTCGAGGCCCTCTAATCCCAGACTTCTTTCAGCACCAAATCAGCTATTACAATCTCAGACATTACTACCTCTGTCGCTGCTACTTCAGCCATTACGCTTTCTTTTGTCTCAACTTATCTTTTATATGGCAGAAAACACCCTACCCACCACTTGCAATCGATTACATTGTCATTCCATCACTAGATCTTTTCGCATTGTAATAGCCTATTATTATGTTTTATTTCCACAAGTTCCCATCTCAGCCTTAGTCACAATCATCTCTCTTCCTGCACAAAAGCTGAGGGAAACATTCCCCGCTGGCCATGAAAAACTCCCCATCTCCAATCTTCGGCACCGTCGACAAGTTCGTGTAGAGCTATCCTGTCTCCCGTGACAAATGTCAACTCATTGTCTGCCTCACCGGTGAACTCGTGTAAGGCTACACCAAATATATCACTGTGACCAGGAGACGGCACCTCATTTGTTGCTGAAAAGGCAAATACTCCATGAGAAACTGCAAATATAATCAATTCTTTTTATAAGGGTCACAGGAAATACGGTGTTAAGTATACAACCGTAATTTAAAAAGCAAAATATTTAGATTTCTGCTGCTTATACAAATTGTTGTTTAACGGCTAATTAACACATTATTCTGAGATGCCCCACAGAGAGGGGAAGGATACATAGGAATCCGGAAACCGTACAATACTCTTACTATCGAATAGATTCTATTGGTTCTTTAACATGCTTGGAGAATAGGCTCATACACGGCACTGATTCACACACTTCTGAAGTAAATATAAATGTTAATATGATTCTGTTGGTGTTATACTGTTTTGAAGCGGTATTGACACCATTACAAAGAATTTTCCAGAACAAGAAATCCACGGACTCACATGTCTCGCCTAACGGGGGCGAGATTTAAAAATAAAAGATAAATGTTGCTTAAATGAAAGTTTGTAATCATTTTAATAACTAAAAACAATGGAGTTTACAGTTTGCTGAGATGACATTTTAGTGCATTTGTTTAAAAACAAAATGCCATTCTATAAAAAAAAATCAGCTCCAAAAAGTAGGTCAAGGTCATAGATGAAATCCATGCGTCCAAAAAGATGCACTACCCAAGACACAACTATGTCAAAATAGAATGTTTTGTCTTCCAAAGATTAAGCTATAAACTAGGTTTAAAGCATCTAGTGCATAATTATAGTTCATGAGAAAGTGATGTAAATGTAACAAAATTATCTGCCCTTTGCTTGGATGGTGAAGGTCACATCCACATTTGCTTTTTGACACGTTGTGATGTACTACCCAAGAAACAACTATAAGCGAAGTTTGAAAGGTCTAATGCATAACGTTTGCGGGAAAGTGACCTAAATGCAAATGTTGAAAAATATTAAGTTAACTGCCCCTTGCTTGGAAGGTCAAGGTCACATCCACATTTGCTTTGTCACGTTGCAATGTACCACATAACATGCAACTATAAGCGAAGTTTGAAAGGTCTTAGTGCATACAGTTTGCAAGAAAGTGACCTAAACGCAAATGTTGAAAGTTAAAAATATTATCTGCCCCTTGCTTGGAGGGTCAAGGTCACTTCCACATTTGCTTTGTCACGTTGCGATGTACCACCCAAGATACAACTTTAAGCAAAGTTTGAAAGGTCTAGTGCATACAGTTTGTGAGAAAATGACCTAAACGCAAAACTTGAATGTTGCCGTCGCCGGAAAAGCAACACCTATGTCCCTTTTTTTCTCTCGAAAAGCAAGACAAAAACCAGAATTATCAACAAAGGCAAAATACCTGTGATGCCCACTTTAACCTCGACAAATGCAGACGGGAACATTCCCGTTTTCCTGCCAAGTTTCCCCTTCAGCCAATCAGCGCTGATTCTCTCCAGGAGGTCAATCCTGTCACCTTCGTTGAAGATGAGGTCGTCTGCTGCCTCACCGGGGTAGTCATACAAGGCGATACAATATGGCGTCTCTTCTCCAGGCGTGTGTCTGGCTACAGGGGAACTGGGCTGTGAAAGTGGAAAATATAACTGTAGTAGGTTTCATTGTTGGTTTATTTTTGTAATAAATTGCAGAATCCTGTGAATGGCCTACATATCTAAATGCGTAAACTTCTGTTGTTGTATTTGGCTCAGCTGAGAAACCGAACAGTGAAAAGTGAAAAGCAGTCGGCCAGCTGCGCTAATGTGATAACTACCACATGATGGTTTCACTGATTATATCTTTTTTAGCAGATGTTTTTTCCAAAGAATGAATTAATTATAATTAATATATTGACAAAATCAGATATTCGCTATTTTTCCTGAACTTTTCTTAACTGCTAATAAAATATAACTAAAACTATCACTGATGAATACCCACGCTTAAATTCTAAGTCAAACAAAGGGCCATAATTCTGTAATAAATGAGGCAATCAACAATGGGTGATGTAGAGGGACATAAGGTCTTCAGTTGTTATGTGTATATGAAGTGTGGGAACAACACCTTCAAAACTGTTTCAGTAATGCAAGTAATAACTAGATGGGTGTTCCCAGAAGACGTGTGTCGCCTGTCAGCGCTTCGTCATTAGGACAAGATTTTTTGGACTCAGATAAATGACCTTGACAAATTACCTTTATATTTTAGTATGGTCATGTGGATGTTGTCATGATGAGTATATATTGAAAGTTTGATGAAGAATTATCAAGAAATGAGAAAGTTATATCCAAAGTTAAGTTTTTGTGAAGAAAAATATTAGTATTTAACCAAATGTCAGACCTACAGTGTGACCTTGACCTTTATATTTTAGTATGGCCATGTTGATGTTGTCATGATGAGTATATTACTGAATGTCTGATGAAGAAATATCAAGAAATGAGAAAGTTATAGCCAACGTTAAGTTTTTGTGAAGAAAAAAATGAGTATTTAACCCATATAATGACCTTCAGTGGGACCTTGATCGTTATACTTTAGTATGGTCATGTCGACGTTATCATGATGAGTACATATTGAAAGTTTGAAGAAAAAATATCAGGAAATGATGAAGTTATAGCCAACGTTAAGTTTTCTTGACGGACTGAAGGATGGACGACAAAGTGATCCCTATGTATCGCATTTTTCTTCAAAGAAGGCGACACAAAAATGTTAGGCGACGCGATGGGACAAAAATGTGCTAAGCGATGCGACGGGACGTTACAGTGTGATTTCTATATCGCCCCCACTTCACTTTGTGAAAGCGGTAAACAGGTAAATTAATCCACAGGGAAATGTATTTATCAATTATCTGACAATAGTTGTGCAGCTATACAATTCAGATTTACCTCATTTCCCTGTTCAGTCACGGTGGTAAAAGTAGTATCTACTCTATACAATTCAGATTTACCTCATTTCCCTGTGCAGTCACGGTGGTAAAAGTAGTATCTACATCATGCAAATAATACTTATTTTTACATACAACTTCGTAGCGGTTTTAAATATATGTTTCTCTCCGGACTATCAAGAAATGTACATATGAATTGAATTGAATGTTGTTTAACGGCTCATCAACACAGTATAGGTTATATAGAAAATGTTCATATGATGTTTAAGAGTTAAATTTGTTAATTGATAATACTACAAAAAGAGTGGCCATTCATCTTTAACTACTATTTATACCTTATTCACTGAGTCAGGCCTACTCCACATTGACATTTGTGACACTGCCCCACCAGTAGCCGTGGTTACTGTTTCATCACTAGGCAAGGGAGGCAAGTTCAGAGGAACATGATCCACAAACTGGATCGGAAACCGTCCCGCTCGATCATCAATACTGCCGTACAACCATTCTTCATTGACCCGATACTGTACGTGGATGGAATCATGTGCCTGTCAAAGAAATAAAGAATAAGTCCGCCATCTTCGATTG
The DNA here is from genome assembly GCA_037043455.1 of Cyrtodaria siliqua. NCBI lineage: Eukaryota > Metazoa > Mollusca > Bivalvia > Adapedonta > Hiatellidae > Cyrtodaria > Cyrtodaria siliqua. The sequence goes on from JAWPHD010000337.1 coordinate 228,204, forward strand.
TCACCACTCTCACACTAAGCTTGCAACTTAAGAGATGTGAATTTCTATACATAGAGGATCTTACATGAGTACTGAATTTATTAAACGAGTTGGCAAAATGATATAATGCGAGGCTCTTGCTCAAATACTCAAATATCGACTTTTATTGCATTTTGCCTGTCGCTTTAACATGCGAAACCCACATAAACTATTGGAATTGGATCATAGTCATTATCGATTTTTTTGACAGCGCTTACTAGGCTTATTTGCATACTTATATAACTAGTGGTATATCGAAAATATAGAATGGTGTTATTCCACTCCCACACCGTAAGTTATGTGATAAAGAAGGTTACAGCATCTATATCCTGTTCATCTTCTTATACCTAAATAGGAAAATACATTTTCGAATTGTGTGAGTACCTATAGTTTTTGTTCTTTTTAAACACCTCCTTTTATAAAGCCCAACACTTTATCATCTATAATTCAGTTTTGAAGGTGTTATATCAGAGCCTATATTGTATCCTATTTGTATAGAATAGGACTCGGCCTATACTTCAGAACTATTCTGGTATCAAACATTTACCAATGAATAGCATATTAAGTACTCTTAATCTTGTAACATTATTTCATGGTATTTTTTTCTGTAAATCACTTTATAATGTCTTGAGAGTTTTCTTTTCAACTCATTTTATTGAGTGATGATATTTCCCCGACATATTTACAAGTTCATCTACCTGAAATACCAGCTCCCCATCTTCTCCCTCAAAATCAAACAACGCCTTGACTTCAGTGTTAGTTGTTTCATCAGCGCCATCTTCTGGGAGATCCTCTATCATTTCAACATAAGTCAAGGGGAATAACCCTGTCCTACCACCACACTCCCCCTTCCTCCACTCCAGGCCCGCGCGTTCAAGGAGACGAATCACATCTCCTTCTTCAAACACAAGATCATCCGGCCCTTCACCGTCAAAGTCGAACCGTGCACGGCACCGTGGTCCGTAACCCAGGTGGTCTGGTTTATCTGCGCTGGCGTCGTAGAACATCTCGGCAGAATCATTGGAGGAGGAGTCATCTTCTACTGTCTGGCAAAGAGTTATAATGTAGGTTGAAATATTTTTGTTTCCGTTTATTTTTACACGAAAAAGTAATTCTTTCATTTATTTAAAAAGAAACTAATGAATGAATGGTGTTTTACCGCCCATTGACACATAAATAGGTCATATTGTGCGCAAAAACTGATGAAAGATGAAGAAACTAGCATTGGTTTGAATCTCAGTTAGTGTAACTAGAAGCATCCACTTTTTTGAAATCCTTTGAGAAGTTATCACAGCAATATCGATATTTTTTCACCCAAATTATTTTGAGAACATGTTTAGCACAGTCTGTGGAAAGAAATACTGAAGGTTAAGCTGGAAACTATTGTAACTATATGTAAAACAAGAATGCAAAAAATAAATTTCACTCATCCCCCAAATTACACAGATTCTTGAAGCCTTTAATATTTATTTCACGAAACCGTTTGTCAAATTATTTAAAACTCGCCAGAAGCTTCATGATAAATTATAACTGTTGAGATGCTTACCTCCCCTGGAAGAGGAATCTTAACTTTGACAAAGCTGCGAGGAAACATTCCCTCCGTGCCGCCCACTTTACCCACAAACCAGTCTGTGTCAACACTTCGCACCAGAAGAATCACTTCTCCAAGCTGAAACACATTATAAGAATTAGTTGAAATTCCATTAATCCGAGCAAATTAGTACCAACTTGGATATTTCGGCTATATCGCATAGCCTTCATCAGATGATCGGTGTTTAATGCTGATGATCACGTGACTTTGACTGGTCATGTGATAACAGGAGGGCGTCATATACTGGATGTAAGTCCAGGCCATTGTCCCTGCTCAGTGAAGGGATTCGTTTTCTCCTTGACTTGTCCTTTGATATTACTTAAGTCTTCAAAAGTAAGGAACTTGGTGTGAACCTAGTTATCCTGTTATCACGTGACCAGACTAAGTCACGTTATCTCCAGCGTGAACAGAGTTATCCTGTTATCACGTGACCAAACTAAGTCACGTGATCTCCAGCGTGAACCGAGTTATCCTGTTATCATGTGACCAGACCAAGTCACATGATCTCCAGCGTGAGCCGAGTTATCCTGTTATCATGTGACCAGACTAAGTCACGTGATCTCCAGCGTGAACCGAGTTATCCTGTTATCATGTGACCAGATCAAGTCACGTGATCTCCAGCATGAATCGAGTTATCCTGTTATCAAGTGAAAGTTAATACTAGGACCACGTAATGTAATGAATCCAGAGCAAGGAAAGACCATCTTTAGTTACATTATAAGAAAATATTACAAAACAATACAGTATTCCTACTATTTAGTATTAAATTTAACTCTAAAACAAAAACAAGGAAATTCCATGAAAACCACACTTTCTGTGTTTTATTCAGTGATAATTATAAACTCGTACAATCTCTTTCATTTCTTTCAAAGAACATATGGTGCCGTTGAATAACACAAAGGATATTTGGCCGTATTTTTTACCAGTATACATGTCTGTTTCATCTCTCTGTAATCTGCCGTTAAGAAAGTTGGCCTTTTGATGTGGATTATTTCGTAATTATTTAAATTAAACAATAACGGTTTTAAAGGTCGCCACAGTATGACATACTGCAGCATGAGAGAATGTTCACCTTAAATGAGAGTTCATCCGCATGCTGAGCCGTGTAATCAAACAGAGCTATCCCGTGTGCTGCCTGCATCATGTAGTGGTACAGTGGGTGGCCCGGGCCTGGGCGACTGGGAAGCTTGGGGACATCCTTCTTCTTCTTCCCAGGTGTTGGAGCCCCGGGTCTGGGTGGCTGAGTTCTGCAGTGAAAAACAATACGTACAAATGCAAACAAATAAATGCTATATCGACAAGGTCATTTGAATTGTTTTCCTGTAGTTTAAATCGTTACTGGTTTTCTTTGTTTTGCATCAACAATCTGAACAAACATGATGGAAGAGAAAATTGAATGCGCACCCTTCAGGTGTACCTTTCTCCAATGAACTAATTCTCATATTATGTTTTGCTCTGCAGACTTGTGTTGCCTGTCACGGTTGTAAACATGGATACACATGTGGTGCCAATACAAACCCAGCATTATGTAGTAGAATCAAATGTATATTTCAGTAATTACTCACGCTTTTACAGGTGTTGACATTGGTCTGGAAGGTGGTGTATCTGGCTTTGCAGGTCTCAATTTGGCAGGTTCTTCATCTAAAACACGTGAAATAATTAGACATGACATACACAGTATTACAGGCAGAAATAATTTCATAGCAGAATATACACAGTATCATTATTTCAGGCATGATATACACAGTATCATTATTTCAGGCATGATATACACAGTATCATTATTTCAGGCATGATATACACAGTATCATTATTTCAGGCATGATATACACAGTATCATTATTTCAGGCATGATATACACAGTATCATTACTTCAGGCATGATATACACAGTATCATTATTTCAGGCATGATATACACAGTATACAGTATCTGTCATATTACATGCATAATATACACAGAATCATACATTTTAGGCATGACATATACAGTATCATATTACATGCAAAAATACACACAGTATCATAATATATACAGTATCATATCATAATAGCCACAATATCATATTACAAGCATAATATACACAGTATCATATCATAATAGCCACAATATCATATTACATGCAAAAATACACACAGTATCATAATATACACAGTATCATATCATTATAGCCACACTATCATATTACATGCATAATATACACAGTATCATAAATCCATGTATGATATATAAGTATCACATGGTTTTCCACAGAATAACTGACTGTCTTGTTCACAGCCAACTATTTTAGTCAGGTAGAACATCTTTATATCAAGTATACATCGATAAAAAACAGTCTCACTTTCTCACTTGACAAGTCGAGCCCCAGCCTGATTAGACAAGCCAGTAGTGAGGCCAACAGTCAAGGAGGGAAATGTGTATTTATTGTACTATAGTCTATGCCTTTTGCAGAGAGCTATTTTCTCATATGTGGAACTTTGGTTAACATGTGGAAGCTGTAAAACCTGTCTGTTGAATCAGCCTCTGATGTATTACGTCTATCAGTGGGTGAAAAGGAAAACAGAAATAAAGGGTGAGAGGAAGAGTATTGATAGTTATATAATAAATACCTTGATCTGGTTTGTCCTGCAGTGAGGCTTTCCTGGGTGGAGGTGGACCTCCAGGTCGGGGTGGTTTCTTCTCAGCCTCGTCACCTGAGGAGAAATGTGGTGGGGGTGGACCTCCAGGTCGGGGTGGTTTCTTCTCAGCCTCGTTTCCGGGTGAAAAATGTGGTGGCGATGGACGACCTGACAGTGAACATTAAGCAAAGATACTCCAAGAATCATGAAGGACAAGGATTGATTACCAAACAAGGCAGCTTAGATTAATCGTAATGACACATGAAACTGGAACGCATTCACATGCCAGAATTATTTTGACCTAATCAAGGGCAATAACTCTGTCAGACCAGTATTTATTTTCAAATTGCTATTTTTTTAACTCGTACTAGTCTTATTAAAACCAATATGCAAATCAAATTTGGTGAAAATCAGAAGCTGTTTACTTAAGTCAGCGCATCGACAAGAGAAATTTGCTTATTATTTAAAGGCACAAATGGCAATCTTGAAGTGTTCATCAAGCACTGACATTAGCGTCTCGATTTATTTATCCAGTATCATTTTGACTTTAAACCTGCTTGCATATAATTAAATTTTGAAATTATATTTTTTCGTCTTATTTTACCACAGGTTTAAATATATTATTGGTGCAATATAATCAACAGTTAATAATATGTAAAAACAGTTTGCTTTATTATTTTCTTATAATATTAGTCATAGAAAAAATGCTAGTTATGTAGAAAAACTAACGAGAGTGAGTTTTTAAAACTCAAGATTGCACTGTGTCCCTTTAACAATCTACGGCTATCACCTTCACTCATTGTCAAACTCATCAAATCATATTTGGTGAAAACCTAAAATTGTTTACTAAAGTTATATTGTGTGTTCAATAATAACCTAAAAGACAATGAACCACTGGACAGAAAACACGCTGATCCCAGATCTTCTGTACTTTCTCTTTGTGCGCAGTCTCGATAACTCTAATAATGTGCAGCTGAATCATTAAAAACAATTCAATGTAGAAAATGATGGAGGTGTCACAGTTGGAATGAATGAAAGAATGAATGAATGAATGAATGAATGAATGAATGAATGAATGAATGAATGAATTGAATGAATGAAAATGAATGAATGAATGAATGAATGAATGAATGAATGAATGAATGAATGAATGAATGAATGAATGAATGAATGAATTAATGAATGGAATGATGTTTTCGAAAACACATAATTAGGTCATACTGTGCGCAAACACTGATGAAAATGAAATATTCAATTATAAAAATTATGCTAAAATGTATATATATTTATAGGTTAAACATTTACAAATAAGGGACGATAACAGCTGGGAATCTCAACTTTATAGAAGGTAAACAATTACCTGCCGGTCTATCTGGTTTTACTTGAGCTGTAACAAATTCTTCATCTGAGGAGCTAGCACCCTTTTGAGGAGAAATGTTTGGTGGAGGTGGTCTTCTAACCGGCTTCGAAGGGGCTTTGTTGTCTATATAAGCCCTTTGTTGACCAGAACTGTTTTCAGAGTCTGAATGTTCATCTTTTTTATGCTCTAACGGCGACAACGCTGACGGTGAAGTCTTCTGTGATGGCCTATGCTGCGGCCGTGGTGGAAAACTTTGATTGGAAGATTCCAATTTGGGGCCATCGGATGGCAAGGGCGGCTTTAGCCCGGAAGTGCCCGAGGTCACAGCCATGGAGGCAGGCCTTGCTCTGGCTGCAGGGCGAGGTGACGGTCTGGGTTGTGAGGCGTTCGAGAAGTTTAATGATTTTGATGTGGAGATGCTTTGTGACTCTGTTTCTTCTTCCTGTGCAAAGGCTTGTGGGATGTTTACCATGGAAACGGGTCTTTTTGATGGTAATGGTAGCTGCGGATGAGACGGAGCACCAACAGAGTTGTCATCAACCGTCCGTCTATCTTCGTTGTACATCTTATTAGTGTCTGCTGCCACAGTCTGTCCTATATTCTCAGAGCTACTCGACTGTGTCGGCCTTGTAGGTCGAATGATGGTTGGTCGTTTAACTGAGACAGGTTTAACAGATTCAAGAGTATCAGAGTTTGTTGTACTGAAAGCCTGGATTTCTGGCATTTTGTTCACTGCATTACCGACGTCTTTAATCTCAGTATCAACACCTACTTTTGAAACAGCTGGAGCACTAGGTTTAGCAGGAGTACTAGGTTTAGCAGCTACACTTGGCTTAGCAGCTATCTTGGGTTTGGGAAGAACGGAAGGTTTAGGTTTAGTATCCGGGGGCGGACCCCTCATACTCGAGTGTTTTGTTAATTCAGATCCTTCAGAACCTCTGCCAGCAGTGGCTCTGTGTTTATCAGTATCACTCACATCATTATCAACAACTGTTGGTTTTAACTTCAGTTTAAAGAATTCAGGCATGGCATTTGAGTTTAAGTTCTCATTCATCTTGATTGAAGATTTACGAGTTTGGAATCTATCTTGAATGTTTGACTCACTTGTCTCCTCCTCGTAATTCCTCTTAGGAAGTACTGGATTTGGCTTAGTAGTTGTTCCGTCATTACTGTCGGCTTTATGTTCAACTTCAGAATCTTTCTGAGAATCACTTTTCACACTTGGCCGGCCAGGTCTAATGATTGTTGGGCGTTTAGGTTTAGTTATCACAGCGTAAAGTTCTCTTGCATCTAGTTTATCTTCACTATTTACATTGCTGTCACTTGTGTTATGACTGTCATCTATGTCTGCTGTAGCAACAAATGGCAACCCTCGGTGCTCAGTTTCTGTGATAGCAGTATTTGACCTTGGAGACACTTTAGGGGGAGGGGGTCTAGTCTGCACAGAGGGATTTCTGGGTATTGGTGGGGGTGGGCCACGGGGTAGTGGGGGTGAATCTGCATTAGGGGTCATGTTAAAAGAGTGTGATGATTGCGCAGAATCTATATTTGGGTGGTTAGGGACAGTAGGGGGTTCACCTACGGGCATGTGAGAGGACGCAGGTGAAGTTTCCAGGGAGTCAACATTTGCAGATCTGGGTGATATCGAAGGCCTCCCGGGGACAGGAGGGGCTCCTCTAGCTGGAACAGAAGAGGGCCCAGTAGGTTTAATCACAGTTGGTCGTGGAACTGTCGGAGGAGGACCTCGGAGGGGAACACTTGTTGACTTTTGTATACTGTCTATTTCATCCTCGTGCAATCTTGCCACAGGCCTTGGACTGGATGGCTGTGGTAATGACTGAGATGGGGCACTCTTTATGTGGCCATTCGTCTCTGGAGGTTTGGCTAATGCCGAAGATTTCTGATCCCTGAAGTCTACTTCACTCATCGGACGTGCACATACTATGGTTATTTCTGGTCGCCTATAAATAAGATAAAATTATATTATATTATATAGATAATAATATAAAAAAAAAATACAAAAGGTATAGATGCCGTACTTTAACATTTTATAAATGCATGAATTCATCGAAGCTTGTAATGGTAAGACCGGGAAACTGAATACCATATATGGTAGTTTTAGAATATCACTTCGGATTAAAGTAAGCAATACATGCTAACAACTCATCAAAATTACTCCGAGAACAAAAACGCGATTTTTTTTTATTTACCAGTTGGTTTAAACATATTTTATTTCTCATTATTATTACAACATGGAATCAGTACACAACAGCAGAAAAAGGATTAGAACGAAAGTAAAATACTTATTATGTTCTTCTCCTACCAGTTGATATATATTAAAATGCAATTTATCAGACAGAAAATAAACAAACTACTGGTATATCTAAACTTTGTCTTTACATAAAAATAATAACCAAAAGACTGCTCCACAGTGAATTCTTAGCAGTGCCCTTAAACTGATTAAATAGAAATCAACGGAAATATAATAGTGAAAAGATTCAATAGCACCTTTCATCCATTTTTAGTGAATCTGTGACTTAGCTTACTTCCTGACAGATGCAGGTTTGTCTTGGGGTCTGGAGGCAGCTACAACTAGGGACTTGGGTCTCGCAGATTCACTAGGCCTGTCTGGTGTAGGAGGGTGTGGACGACTTGGCCCCACATCTAAAATAAAATGTGTTTACAAAAAAAAGATGAGTTATTTTGGTCATTATGAATGGGGATTTTATTAAGCTATAACATAAAGAAACTAACCCTTCAAATATACCCAAAATTACACTATAAAACTGTTTAATATCAAAATTTTATCCAGGAGTTCAGGTCATATAATAAAGTATATGTGCCGTTTAAAAATATATGTTTATTCATGGGTTCTAAAAATAGTGCCTAAATTGAATTATGAGTTAGTATCTCTTAATTCGATGCTCCAGTTTGGGGTGTTTGGCCTGGCTGTTTAGAGCCGTTTGTATTGTGTCTATAAAGTTTGGATTCTCAAAATATTTAAGTTATATATATATATACCTCATCATCAGTAAGTTTAGAGTGTTGTACACCTGTTGTAAGATGTGCATGTCGGTGGCGGGATAGGGATTCTAATTATTTTACTGACAAAAATATTCACATATAAATTAGATTACATGCAAATGATTTCTATTACGTAGATGAGGATGCTCGTGTGAAAACGTGCACTTTCTTGCAACTAAACAACTGCACAGCACCATTTACAGTTCACAGGAATGAAATGTAATACAACCTTCATAGAATCTGAAGTTAACAAGAGGCACCGCCTTTCGGTGCAGACGCTCGTCCGTCATGTTTCTTAATGACGTTATAATAAAAGCTCGAGTTATAGGACCTGGCTCTATGATGTTATCTGATGATGCCATGTTTCAAGTTTCAATCCAGTAGTTTTCGATATACAAGCTTATACAAAACTTTAACCAAGTCTTTCTAAGTATAAATGGGTCCATAATTTATGATAATTTTGTTAAAATAAAAGCATAAGTTACAGAACCTAGCTCTATGATGTTGACTAATGATAACGAAAACATTTGTGAAGTTTCAATCCATTATGTGATGTAGTTTCCAAGAGTAACTCTTTAACGCAGAGGCGGACGACGCTTATGACATGGCTTCATCATCAGAGCAGCTAAAAACCAATATACTCTCATCACAGGAATAGTATATAAATACATTCCCACAAGACTACAGAAAACACATACTCACCACTGGGTCTACCAGGTACAGAAGGTTGAGGTCTAACCCCGGGGACAGGTGGGGCTGGCCTCGCAGGCACAGGTGATACTCCTATATCTGAAATATTTTAAATATTATTAGATATTTTATTTACTAAGTGCATGAATTTGTTCATAACTATATATATATGTCATGGTGACCTTGAACTTTGACCTACTGAGTCCAACAGCAATAGGTTTCCTCCTCTCAACAAGACCAATCTACCTATGGAGTTTCATGAGGGTGGACGTTGTACTTCTGGAGATACTGCATGAAATGCTTATATCCATATGCAGTGTTTTCTTAAATTAGAAATGTGTTCCTGCCAGTCCTGTGAGTCAAATTCCATCCCAAAGACAAAATCAATGAGTCAATCTATGGATATAATCTAGTCAATCTATGGATATAATCTAGTCAATCTATGGAAATAATCTAAACTTTTGGATTTAAAGAATCGTTTCAGGAAAATGTATTTTGACTAAAAATTAAAAAAATCAAGTTGCCTATGAGGTCATTGTGACCTTGACATTTAAGCAAAAGGGTAACGTACCTTGAGTTTCATAAGGGTGGGTTTTACATTTCTAGAGTTATTATGCGGAACATGTATAATCATGTGAGGCCATGGAGACCTTGACTTTTGACCTACTGACCTCAAGAGCAATAGGATTTCTCCTCTCACCGAGGACATTGATAAAAGTTTGTGTCCATAGGATGTCATGTCATGGCGACTGACCTTTGACCTACTGACACCAAAAGTAATTGGGTGTCACTTCTCACCAAGGGCAAGGTACCTAGATGAAGTTCCATAAGAGTGGGTGTTATGGTTTTGATGTTTGGGTAGAATACTGATACCGGTTACACGGCAGCCCGGTTAACTCAGTTGGTACAGCACTTGCCCTGCAAGCGAGGGGTCTCGTGTTCAAGTCCCCTACCGGACACACTTTTTCTCCCTTGGTTTAATTCAGCGGATTTTTTTACAGACGGATGGACAGAATGAGATGCTACCGATTTACAACATTGTAACAAATTCAGAAGATGAAAGGTCGAAATATCATTGGGTGCGGTCAGGGTACTTCCATCGGCAACCTTGTTGATTAACTTTGGGTTACCAAAGGCCAACGATGGTAACATTTGGTACCAACGAGGCCATCGATATTACCTCAGGTGTCGAGTTGCAGGAAGATTGGTTATGCCCATCTCCTGTGAATTCGTGCCCCTTAACATATAGATCTGCGCATGCACGTTATAGTTTGAAGGTATAAACAAATTATTTGAATATATAACTAGATAAACATTTCAGTAACTATGATCTATCATCAAATAAACGTCAAATGCCAAAGAGAAAGTGAAAAAAATGGCTCAAAGTAGGCCATGTCAACTGATCTAAATCGTCCAGAAGCTTCCTATTGAATTCATGCTTTGTGAGTGGCTTATCCAAAAAGAGGTCCCAAGTGAGAAATGTGTAAATCTGATCCATCACACGGCTGGAATATTTTATTCAAATGGCAGCGAGCGAGAAATAGATTTGAACTGTTTCATTTTTTAATAATAAAAAAGGTAAAATAAAGCACATGCTGGTAAGATTTTGTTGTATACAAACATTTAATTGCAGTATATTGACAACAGGTGTTTTACCCGTTTTATCCCCATTTCTGGCGGTTTTCTTGAGTTTTGTAGACAGGAAGAAAACTTTGGCAATAATTGTACACAACTGATGATTTTATGTTAATTGTAAGAGCACAAATTCAATAGGGTGGCACGAATCAATAGGAAAGAGGGATACCAACGTTCTACCTATTGGCGAACCAATGGCTAACGAAAGTGACCGATGGTAGCCGACGGTTACCAAGAGTGCTTTCGGTAGGACAAGCTTAAATGGGGGGGTGGGCGCCGCCACTTCACGGGCTAGACTGGAGTAGGGTCTAATACACTGGTAATATCAATAATTGTTGGCTACTTAATGTAATTATCAATATGTTATCATATTTTTATAACAGTGAATAAATGAGAATTAGTTTAATCTCGAAATATATTTAATGTGTTTATGTATTATGTTTTTGTCCACTCATGTTCTTTTAGCGTAAGAATGAATAATTCAATGGAATAATAAGTCATCATGCAAATATTGAAGTTAATAGGTTATACAACAACAAAAATAATGTGTGACATATAATCATCTGAATATGGTTTTTGATGAAAATGAAACTCATAGTCGTTTAGTATTTTTGGTTGAAGGCATCAAAGGCTCTAAACGTGTCGTAACATTAACTCCAAAGGAAACTTGCAGCTGCAATAGTAAAACCGGGAAATGTTATCCTATGTTATCAGTAAAATTAGCATTCTTTTAATAAAAAGCAACAAAACCTTGAGCATCTTAGAAAACCGGACAAAAGAAACAAACAAAAAAAAACGATTTTGAAGTAATTGCTGCCCCAGATTCAGTAATTAAATGCGAAAAGAAACATGAAAAAATTCCTACTTCATTGAATTTAAATGTAACTCTATTATCTTACATTACTAAGAGAAAAAAACAACAACAAAACACAATACAGCACGTAAAAAAAATAGATTTGAGGACGTTCCAGAATTGTCTTGCATTTTAGAAGAATCAAATGATTTAGACTGAGATGAAACATGTAATGATTTACATGAAATTGGAAAGGAAATTACTATCTCACAGTAGACGACAAATTTGTAATCGAAAACGACTCTGGGTGACAAAATTATAAATACTGCGCAAAAAAATTAAAAGCACAATTTAAACTAAATACTGGTTTCCAGGATACTCTGTTAGTTACACATTTTAAGAATAAAGAACAAATCTGGAACGCCAGCAAAAAATTCAATAATCAGTACCCTTCATGTGCTTAAAAGTTCACCATAATGGAAAGTCACATTAGATTTTGTCTACAAAACAAAAGAGTCAGAAACAATAACAGTTTTAGATAGTTTAAAATCACAAAAAAAAACAGGCAATAAATATATGGCAGGGGCACAAATTAGCGGTCGCCCAGTCGCCATTGGCGAGTAAAAAATGGTCTGGGTGACCAAAATTTGACTTTCAAGCGCCCATGTGGCGACCAAAAATATTCAATCCAAAAAACGGAAAAAGGGTAATCATTCAACACAAACATTTAAGTTCGAGGATTTTACCCCGCAGATTTTGCTTTGGTCCCGTGAACTACATGCTTTTGGCCAAAATAGACAAACCCTTAACAAAATAATAACGAAACAAACGTTGTTTTTATTTTTCCACTGCGGAAACGAGACAATGTTCGAGATGTTGCGATGTACGGTTTCCCACAAAACTGCATGTTACGGTACTCTGGGCTTCGAATGTCAATTTAAAATCAGATGTGCAAAAGTACAAGTAACATTTGCTGGTATAAAATCAACATTAAAACAGACATGGTAGTGTTTATTTTACACATGATCATAAATTCGCGTTATAATTTGAAGGGGAAATAATTAGGTTTCACTTTCGGTTTTTGGATATTCTAAAAACGCGACGCTTTTGATTAATAAAATGCGGTGCTTTTAGAAATCATCAATAATAATTATATGGCAGAGAATCATGTTGATAAAAAATGTCTCATACATTAATTTTAAAACTGTATGTCAACATAAAATATTTATAACAAAAAAAAACTTTAATTTAATAATATCTAATCTTTTTTAATCTTTTATTACAATAATTTACATATTCTAGTTGTGGTCATTTATAACAAAACTCATTAACAATATTAACAATACTATTTATAATTAAATAGATAACTTGGACTTGTAATGATCAGTAATGTTGTTTATGATATTCAATAAACACGGAGTAAATGCATGTAATTGTTCATAATTATGCACCAGAGTGGTAAAATAAAATAATATTTTGTTGGGCCCCTAACTTTTGGGCTGGGCCCCTAAAAATTCTAAGTCAGGGGCCCAGCTGGCTCCTAGCTAAATAGAGTTAGTCTGTGCCCATGTATGGGCCTGTTTGTGTTTGTTCAAAATATTTGACTTTGTCGCTTCAAGCACACTTTGAAAAAAAAAGAAGATTGAATTAAACTTGTCATTGATTTACACCGTGACTCAGAGCTCTATATAAGGTTTTTGCTATTTGAGTTTCTTTATATTTGGGTTTTTTAACACAGTCAATTTTTTTTATCAATATTCATACATTTCGTTTTTTTATATTTGCTTTTTTTTTTCTTCAACTACTGATAATTATTGTAAATTTTACATTACTTATGAGTAGTTGAAACAAGAGGCCCAAGAGGGCCTGTGGACGCTCTACTGGCTAACACGGCTCTTATAACATCAATGAAGCGAGTGACTGCCATTAACGTTTTTTTGAAAGTTTCGGGCAAAAAACAGCTTTTTAACTAAATCAAGGGCCATAACTAAACAATCTGGTAAAGTTTGGAAACGGTCAAATGAAAAATGAAGGCCTTACCGTATTAACGAGGCAAAATAGGCAAAATATATCATTTTTAACAAAATCAAGGGCCATAACTCCGCTGTTACTGGTTCGATCTGGCTGGTTTTCGAACTTGACCAAGCTTTCATAGACATTAACAATCTGATAAAGTTTGGTAAAGATCGGATGAAAAATGAAGGCCCTATCGTCTTAACAAGGCAAAATATAGCATTTTGAACTAAATCAAGGGCCATAACTCCGCTGTTACTAATCCGATGTGGCTGGTTTTCGAATCTGTCCGAGCTTTCATTGATATAATCAATCTGATAAAGTTTGGTAAAGATCGGATGAACAATGAAGCTCCTATCGTCTTAACGAGGCAAAATATAGCATTTTTAACTAAATCAAGGGCCATAACTCCGCTGTTACAGGTCCGATATGGCTGGTTTGCAAACTTGTTCGAGCTTTCAACAACATTAACAATCTGATAAAGATTGGTAAAGATCAGATGAACAATGAGGCCTCTATCATCTTAACGAAGCAAAATATAGCATTTTTAACAAATAGGATGAAAAACAAAGGCCCTATCGTCTTAACGAGGCAAAATATAGCAATATAGCATTTTTAACTAAATCAAGGACCATAACTCTGCTGTTACTGGTCCGATCTGGCTGGTTTTCAAACTTGTCCGAGCTTTCATTGATATTAACAATGTGGTAAAGTTTGGTAAAGATAGGATGAAAAATGAAGGCCCTATTGTCTTAACGAGGCAAAATATAGCATTTAGCATTTTTAAATAAATCAAGGGCCATAACTCCGCTGTTACTTGTCCGATCTGGCTGGTTTTCGAACTCATCCGAGCTTTCATTGATATTAACAACCTGTTAAAGTTTGGTTAAGATTGGATGAAAAATGAAGGACCTATCGTCTTAACAAGACAAAAGTTAACGCCGACGACGGACGACGGACGGACGACGGACAACTCGACATCCCATAATATGGTCAAATTATCCCTAAAAATTGTCAAATTATATGCTTGTTTACATATGTGTGTATGTTTTTTGCTTTTTAGCTTTTGCCAGTTCTTCTTTTTCCAGTCTTTCAGATCTGGTCCACACATTTATATCTTTAGTAGGAAATCCAACTTTTCAGAACCCAGGGATGATCTGTACTTGTTCTTAAGACGATTTTGTGAACTGAAACTCTTCGCATTGATTAACACCATCGCCGTTAGTCTCAACTACAAGCCAGGGGAATTTCAACTTCCAGTCGGTAATAGTTTTATCTGAAATTGTGTTTCTATCGTGTTTCTTTTTTGACTTTGAAACACTTTCAATCAAATCAAATATTATTGGCTGGACAATTGACAGACACATCTGCTTTAACGGAAATATAGCTGGTGATTTTATTTACGTTTGGAACGACGTTTATGCATTTTTTCCTTCCGCTAACACTTTTACCTGACATCTTTTCGTATTTTACATGAAAATTTGACAGGATATCAATACGCAGACTTGATTACAGTCTAGAGCTCTGGTGACTTATAATTATATATAGTATGCAGTTATGATGTTTTTCACATTATATTGTCTATTTGTGCTTGCATGCATGCGCTAATATGTTACCATACAATATATTATTAAATGAAATAAAGTCCTTATTGTACTAATATATCCCGGCACAACCAGTTTTCGCACACATAAGGACAAAACATGAGATTAAAACCTTAAATTTAAATAAAAGACTTTTCCTTTCCAGTCAATGTTTTTATTAATTATAGTACTAAAATTCTGCAGAATCATACCACATTGGCATGACCTGTATTGTTTACATTTTTTAAGCAAAATGACGACCTACTTACCTCATTCCTAACGGAACATCCAACCTCTTTTCGAGCACTTCCGGTAAACATGAAAAGTATACTGCAGAACAGAAATGTGTACCCAATAATAGTTTTAACATATAGTCAACACTTCTCAACAGTTAAAAAATAATGTTAACCCATGAAAATAACTTTAAGAAAGTATTTATAATTTATTTTTAATGTTGTGTTTTTTTCAGGTGCACATGAAAGGCAAAACAAGGTGTCTCCCCTTCTTAATGACCCTTACATGAGTTGAAAATGATAAATACACCCAATTCTCAAAATTGTCACATCTTCCCACAATTAACATTCCTAATTTGAGTAAACATGTTGAGGTTTGAGAGAATGAAGTGCTTGTAGACCACACATTTTCCAGATTATTTTTAAATATTTTCAGTAAAATTACATAAGAGAGGGTAATTTTTTAAAGTGATTATTTTTTTATCTGCAGTATACTTCTGACTTTTTGGAGGGAAAGTAGATCATGAGATTACGTCAGCAATTGTGCAGACGACAGCTGTTTAATTTGTAATCAATCAAAAAATGGTTTTAATCAAGTTTTAAGGAAAGGACTATTATGGAATAGTGAAATTGACTGAAATACATATTGAGGTCAGTTTTTTATTTGAATAATGTCTCTCCTATCTCCATTTTAGTTTATATTGTCATGTTGACATTCTGCAGGAGTAGCTGTCAAAATAATCAGGTCCTTGTATGCAAATGAGGGCACGCATTCTTATTTCCGCTGTTTATACGGAAGTGTTCGAATTCAGGTTGTGTGCGAAAAGTGGTTGTATCGGGATATTTGATATTTTATTTATTGAATTCTAATTTATTTTTTTCAAAAAAAATGGGCCGTTTAAATCCAATCTATTTTTTTATTAATCATCCTTAACATGCTATCTTTCTTCCGAATAAACAAAGCAATTAGCCGTGAAAGTGTTACTGCCGCCACCACTCATGCAATCCCACCTACCCTCCGTCATTTCTGAATGTGACACCCTCCGTCATTTCTGAATGTGACGGGGACCCCGCCATTTAAGACGGCCCCCCCCCCCACCCCGCCATTTAAACTTGTCCCTTTCGGTAACCGATGGGAGAACCCTGAACACACCCAGTGTTACATGTTTTATTATTGTTTTAGCTGACGTCAGCCAGAAAATAATTTGTTACAAATTTGAGAAATAGTAAATTTAATCAACAATTACAGCATATTACAGCTGAAATTAAAGTTTGACAGTGATACTGATAAGTTCTTGTTATAATAAAGCCTAACACTACCTGAGTTATTTGTCTGTCGGATAATTGTAGGTCGTTTTGGGGGAGCAGGAACTACACCTCCCCCAGAGGCAGCCATGTTTTGTTTTTATGGTAAGGGAGGTAATGCATGTTGGACTGGTTTACGATCCGTACAGGTTTATTTGTTGGCCCCCTACTAATAAAAAATAAATAAAATAAAAAATCCGGAAGGAAGGAAGGGAGGGAAAAAATCCGGAAGGAAGGAAGGGAGGGAGGGAGGGAGGGAGGAAGAAGGAAAGATATCAATTTTCATCCCAGATAAAATCATGGAAATTATCAGACGTCGGATATTGATAATGACATTACTTGCTATAAGGGCATTAATGTTAGTGTAATGTTTATATATGAAACAGCGCTGTGAGCATGCAGTGTCTCATATACATGTAATATAGACGGGTCCTGGAGCATTTAACTACTAGATATAAATAGATGGGCATGCACACTAAGCTATCATGACTCATGTGTTACATTTCCATTGTTCAATGTAATATGGCTGAACAAACTCTTATTTGTGAATGAACTAACTTGATGAATGTGTATATGGTTAAAACTGTCAAGCTTAACATAACATTCCTGTAATAATGAAAATATCACTTAATTGGTAATTGATTCAATTATTATCTGGGTGCTTTATAGACATGCGGCACCTGGTCAAGCAAAAGCTGAAACAAGCACATGATAGGCATATACATGTAATATAGACGGGTCCTGGAGCATTTAACTACTAGATATAAATAGATGGGCATGCACACTAAGCTATCATGACTCATGTGTTACATTTCCATTGTTCAATGTAATATGGCTGAACAAACTCTTATTTGTGAATGAACTAACTTGATGAATGTGTATATGGTTAAAACTGTCAAGCTTAACATAACATTCCTGTAATAATGAAAATATCACTTAATTGGTAATTGATTCAATTATTATCTGGGTACTTTATAGACATGCGGCACCTGGTCAAGCAAAAGCTGAAACAAGCACATGATAGGTATATCAGCGAAATTCTTGGAATATCCGAAACAGAATCGAATGAACCAGGAAACCCTCCCACATATTCAACAAAAAGGTTGTACTCCCTCCTAAATAACGCCAAAAAAGACTCAAAGGGAATAGCGCCACTCAAAAAAGAAGGTAAGCTGTACACAGAAAATACAGAAAAGGCAGATGTTTTAAACATGCAATTTCAGTCCGCCTTCACGCCTAAATCCCCGCTTAGTCTAGCACAACTTGCCCAAATTGCGGTCCAGAACCAAGTAGACACAGGTAGGCTATCTCCTTCCTCAATTCCAGAAAAAAACATCAGTAAGTATACCATTATGCCAGACATTATTATTTCAGACAATGGAATCCTGAAATTACTTAAAGATTTAAACCCCCACAAGGCCGCAGGACCAGATAGGCTAAAACCACTAGTCCTTCAACATCTCCGTGAGTCCATTGCCCCCATCATAAAGGTAATCTTTCAGCGTTCTCTTGATACAGGTACAGTACCCAAGGACTGGAAAGATGCAAATGTATGCCCCCTATTCAAGAAAGGTAATAAAGGTCTAGCCTCAAATTACAGGCCAATTTCCTTGACATGCATCCTTTGTAAGGTATTAGAGCATATAATCACTACAAACCTTGTGTCACATCTAGACCAGAATAACATTCTCTATGATTTGCAACATGGATTCCGCTCTAAGCGATCATGTGAAACCCAACTGGTAATGCTGGTCGAGGAACTTTCAAGAAACGCCATAACTGGCAAACAAACAGACCTTATCTTACTAGACTTTAGTAAAGCATTTGATAAGGTAAGTCACGAGAAGCTCCTATTTAAGCTGCACCAGTTCGGCATCAGAGGTTATATCCATCAATGGATTAGGGCATTCTTGTCCAGCAGAACACAAACAGTCATCCTTGAAAATGACAAGTCCTCAGAAGTTCCAGTCACTTCTGGAGTACCACAGGGATCAGTCCTAGGGCCTATATTATTCCTTGCGTACATCAACGACCTGTCAGAGAACATCAAATCAAAGGTGAGGCTCTTTGCTGATGATACAGCACTCTACTTAGCAGTGACAAACCTCCAAGATGCTGAAGTCCTACAAAAGGACCTAAACCGCATGGAACAGTGGGAAACTGATTGGGACATGGAGTTCAATCCAGGTAAGTGTACTACTATACATATAACACGCTCAAGAACTCCAATACCATCCCAGTACATCCTCCACGGCCAGATCCTGGAAACGGTAAGTAGTTCCAGGTACCTTGGAATTGACATCAGCAGCAACCTCACCTGGAATGACCACATCCAAAGAACAACATCCACTGCAAATAGGACTTTAGGTTTTGTAAAGCGAAACATAAGATCACAAAATAAAGATATACGGGAAGTAGCATACAAGACCCTTGTGCGCCCCTTACTTGAATATTCCTCCCCTGTATGGAGTCCATATACTAAGACAAATATAAACAAGTTAGAGATGGTACAGCGCAGAGCAGCTCGCTGGACGCTAAATAACTACTCGTATTACGCCAGTGTTTCATACATGCTCAGTGACCTAGGTTGGCGATCATTAGAAGACCGACGTAGTGACTCCCGATTATGTCTCCTCTACAAAATCATATATGGACTTGTTGCCATAGAAATGCCACCATATGTCACGCAACCCACGAGAATATCACGACAGTCCCATCCCCTGGCTTATAGACAGGTTCACACCTCTGCTGACTACTATAAGTATTCATTTTTCCCGCTCGCCATTGTACAGTGGAACAGACTGCCAGCAGACATAGCAAAGCTTCCAAGTTTGGATTCATTCAAATTGGCCGTTTGCACCGTCTCCCACTCCATGCCTTAAACAAGAAACGCTGTTTTTTTCTCCCATTTCTGCTCATGTGAGATAGGCATTTCCCTCATGTGAGATAACTCTATCTTACATGACATGTGACTTATGACGTCATGACGTTACGTCGACGTCGCCTTATTCTGGCGTTAAATCAGCAAAGTCATTGATTTTATGCTGTTAATAAACACATAATGGGAGAAAAATAATCCATCATGAGTGATCCATGTGAGATAGGGAAATCTCACCCTCGGGATCAGAATTGCAACCAGGCACTCGGCAGAGCCTCGTCCCTGGTTACAATTCTGACCCTCGGGTGAGATTTCTCTATCTCACATGGATACTCATGATGGATTCTTATAATCTTTTAAAAATCACTTTGTCTTGCTCAGACTTTTAACAGTTAACCCTATTATCTTTATTTCACCTTCACCTGTTTTTAAGACGTCTTTTACCCCTTTTATCTTACTCACACTGCACAGACGCGCACCTGCACATAATCTTCGAAAGAGGGTGATGCAGTATATATAGATAGATAGATAGATAGATAGATAGATAGTGATATAATTAAACTGTAATTGATGCATTTATCTGAAGTCGCCTGAAATATAAAATGTAGTTGGCTAACAATTATAGCTGTAGAGATGTACATTTAATAAGGCCAGTAAAACATTTTAGTGTGTTTCATAGTCTCTCAAATATGCAGGTTTGCGAATAACTCGTCCACGGGATGTTATTTTAGGAATATCAGAGTTAATCACTGGTTGATTTTCCATTGAATCGTCACTGATTTTGATTGGTTCTAACGGTCCACTAGGCGGAATTCCATCATAATCTGGTTCATGTGCTGGACTTCTGTCATTTAATTCAGATTCTGGTTCATGTATATGTGCTGGACTTCTGTCATTTAATTCAGATTTTGGTTCCGGCACATATATTGTATTTGTGTCACTGAATTGTTCCTTTGTTTTGTTAACATCAATTTTGTTTCTTCGATACACATGTCCATTTGACTCTAATAATCTATTATGTATGATCTTGGCTTGTCACATTTTCCTCGGATTGTTCCTTTTTTCCATTTATCATTAAGTCTCACTGTCACATTCTCTCCGATTTTGATTGGGGGTAATGCTTTTGCATTTATGTCGTAATGTAGTTTTTGCTTTAACCGTTTTTGTTATAATTTCTCCTTCACCTTTGTGATCACTTTGGGTTTAAGAAGTTTGTTAGAGGTAGGTAAGAGTGTTTTGTTCTACTTCCAAAAAGTCTCTGTGCTGGTGAACCCAGACTAGCATCACGCGGTGTGTTCCTGTAGTCCAATATCGCAAGGTAAGGATCGCGGCCATCCATCTTTGCTTTCTTAAGCAACCGTTTTGCCGTCTGTACCGATTTCTCAGCCATCCCGTTTGACTGACGGAATGTAGGACTGGATGAATCCGTATTTATTTGCAAATTATTTGAATTCTCGACAATCATATTGTCTGCCATTGTCCGAGATTACCTCGTCTGGAATTCCGTGTCTTGCAAATTGAGATTTACAGTCTGCTTTCCATGTATGGCAGACTTGATATCTCAAAGAATTCTGAATAGTAGTCTACTATTAGTAAATACGATTGTCCTTCAAAGTGAAATATGTCCGATCCCAATTTGGCCCACGGACGGTCTGGTACTTCATGACCTTTTAGAAGTTCTTTCTGATTTTTCATACGGCTCTCTTGGCATATTTCGCATTTTGAAACTAGATTATTTATGTTTTTGTTCATACCTGGTCAAAAAAGCTGGTCACAACCTCTTTGTCGACATTTTCCAATGCCTAAATGTGCCTGATGTATTCTGTTTAACATTTCTGACCTCATTGGGGCTGGAATAACATCTAGATAACTCCACCATATACTGAAAGTTAATCTCTAAAATTCCAGAATTCACGTGCGATTTGTGGCACTGTTTCTCTATTTGCAGGCCATCCATCTAGAAGTATGTGTTTCACAGTACTTAAACTTGCATCTGTTTCTGTTTTGCACCGTATTTCCTCTAATATGCAATCTGACACATTTGATGCAGTTAATACTACGCTTATTTCAAGTTCGTTGTCAAAATCTTCGTAGATGCGCTCTGCTACATACAGTTCCTTACCCGGCTCGGCTTATATATTACTATCTGCTACATACAGTTCCTTACCCGGTTCGGCTTATATATTACTTTGAGGTCGTACATCTGAAGTTTTAACATCATTTTCTGCAAACCAGCTGTACAAACGAACAGGTGCTAGATATAACATTTTTTTCATTATTGATTCTATAGGTTTGTGATCAGTTTGTACTTCCACTGTTTTCAAAAATATCTAGTACAACCAAACACTATACCCAGCATTTCTTCTCTATTTGCGCGTAATTTCTCTGTGTTCCTGTTAATGCTTTTGAAGCATAAGCAAGGGCTGGTCATTTTGTAACAGTACAGCTCCCAATCCTGTTGACGATGCATCGACGGATAATGTTACAGGCTGATTTCCATCGAAAACCCTAAGTACAGGCGTTGTAGACACAAGCTGAAGTCTACTAAAACCTTTTCTGTGGGTATCGTCCCAGTGGAACACAACATCCTTTTCTAGAAGTTGTCTAACCGGAAAAGACAGAGACTGGTACAGCAATTTTTTCATACGTGATAGAAAGGTGAAACTCAGTGTAATGTGATATCAAATATAGATATAAAACTCGAACAGGAAAAATAGCATTCAAGGACGACAGTACACCGCAAACACACACAAAAACAAATAACAACTATATATATAAAATAATGAATAAAAGTCAAAATAAGACATCACAAACACACAAGGGTTGACAATAGGGCTACGGCCTTGGAACGGTCAGTGGCATAAAAGGCCGCTGTGGGGTTAAACCAGGTTCTAGAGTGCACAAAACCTCAAACTTACCCCACTGTCATCCCAATAAAACGGGACAGTGTACTATTCTCTAACCAATAAGGCAGCATTAATAGGCAATATAAGTAAAACACAAAGATGCTCGTGTATACCGGCATAAATACAAAAAACAATAGCCTAGAAAGCCACAAAGAAGGTATTCAATGAATTGGCAGAAGCCACTTTATGAGGCATTAAGATGTAAGAAAATGATCAGAACTAAAGCAAAACAATTGCTTACGTTAACTGGAGGGAGGATACGTACTGTTGGAAGGACACGTATAGACTGTGGATCACTGTGAGTACAAACACAAAATTCATCTAACTGAGTTTCAAGTAGTAGGGCATGATGTCATGCCTGTTTTAGGACTTCAAACATGTCAAGACTTGAACATGATTCAAAGGGTAGAAACTGTAGCAAACTCAGAGGACATTTTGAATGAGTAGGCTATCAGGATGTGTTCGAGGGTCTGGGATCTTTCTGTGAGCACAAAATTGAAATTTATCCTTCAGTGCGCCCTGTTATGCGAGTGCCTGTTGGACTACATGACAAAGTAAAAAAAGAATTGAAACGAATGGAATCAATGGATGCCACTTAAAAAAAGTAACCGAATGGGTGAGTTCCATGGTTACGGTTGTTAAACCAAATGGAAATGTACGAATCTGCATGGACCCCATGCGATTAAAAGCGAGAACCACCCGATGAAAACTATTGAAGATGCCATGGCAAACATTCTGAATGCCAAATTTTTTTCAAAGCTTGACGCCGAAAGTGGATTTTGGCAAATCAGTCTCGATATCTATTGCTATGGGGTGAAACAATTGAAGAGCGCAATAGAAGGCTAAGACATTAACCATTGTCTTGTTACAGTTATCTTCAAAAACAATTCACCAATATCCTGTAAACAGAGTCTCTGCTGCCAATAAATAGTTTCCAATTTAATTCTTACACCATGTAATGTTTATATATGAAACAAGTTACACTGAAGCTAATACACTACTATGGTAGATATAGGAATATATTACGTAATGCTGAAAATGCACGTGCTAAGTCATAAAGTGTGACTGAGTAAATGCTGACTTGGTTCACCTGAATCTCACCATGTTTACTGTAGGATTATAAGTTTTTAGAATTATAATCTATGCATTTTGTAAAAATACGGAACATAAGCTCATACAATGCTTCTGGCAAACTGTTATGGAGAGTCTACCTGTAAAGTGTAATGATTGTAGCTACACGTCTTGGAGAGTTATAAAGCGGACAAGGGACTATCAAGTATTTGCAGCAAGATCACCAACAGTCGTGTAGCTATTCCACTTGAAGACACATAACCCCACTTCAATTTCGAA
The DNA here is from genome assembly GCA_037043455.1 of Cyrtodaria siliqua. Taxonomy (NCBI): domain Eukaryota; kingdom Metazoa; phylum Mollusca; class Bivalvia; order Adapedonta; family Hiatellidae; genus Cyrtodaria; species Cyrtodaria siliqua. Next base: position 252,200 of record JAWPHD010000337.1, read on the forward strand.
TAAGAATTATGCTATAAATATTCAACTTCCCCAGAACAATAGTTCACTGGAATGCCCTACCCCAAAATATCCACACTCTACCCAAAAAGAGCTTTTCTTTACCTTACTAACTTAAGAATCGCTACTTTTACTCTTCTAACATATCCGTGTTAGAAGCTGGGACCTAGGAGCTATGTAAGGTAGAAGCGCGAATTTCCTATGTCCCCGGCAGGGGTTTGGAATCAAAGGAAGGATATAGAGGGGGCAAGGCTTTTAATGATCAGGTCTTAGGGACATTGACCTTGAACCTTCTGACCCCAGGCTCTTCGTCTCATTAATCGACTTGTTTTTGTGAAGTTTCATGCATGTGGCTTAATCCTTATGCATCTATCAATTTTTTCCAAAACAAGTGTATAACGGGAAGGGGAAAACGGACATGTGGGCAGACATCACCGGGGAATGGAATTAGACAGAACCCGGTATATCAAAGAGTATGAGAGGGGACTTTTTGAAACGGCCGAACACGATAAATATGAAATATTGCAGTCTCGGTTTGATTGAGACTGTTCATGAACGGTAGAATGGCGTTCTTTTAGCAGACCCATTCGTCGAGAAGAAGTTGTCCAAACCCGGTGCAGAATAGGGTATAGTCATTCATATTTATTACAAGGTGAACATTTACCAGAATGTATACTCTGCTTTGCACCGTTAACGGTCAAACACATCTTGTTGGAATGTGTAGACTTTGATCCTATGCGTCAAAGGTACTACAATCAGGGGCGTACCTGGAGTATTTTGAAATGTACGCCAGATATGAGAAGCGTATATGCAATAAGTAAATATATAAAGAACATATTATAATGATTTATATAGTCTGATTTCTTTCAGGAAATCTAAAACAAGACTAAAATCTATAGTATTAAATAACTCTTTCATAGTATTAACATTGTCAGGCGCGTATCCAGGCATACGCACGTACGCCAATGCGTACAATTCGTCAGCAAAAGTGAAAAAATAAAAGTTCCAAATATGCAAAATATGCAATAAAAACTGAAGGCTGTGGTGGTTATGAGCTAATTTCTTCCAAATATATCCAAAATGCCATATTAACGCTGAAATATAGCTTGAGAACGCATCATATGCCTCCTAATTTTCAAAATTTCCAAACCCCCACCGGCGAGAGGGGGAAACCCCATCCCACATCTACGCCCCCACTCGCAGCGTCGCTGCTCGGTTCGCAGCTAGCCGTTGATGGGCATTTGTTGATTTACATATATAGTTTATATTACTACCATATCATCCCTTATTTGTAAATAGTTTTATCTTTATATATTTATATTAATGTTTAATTACTACTTCATTTCTTCATCTTTCGTCAGTTTTTTGGCGCACAATAAGACCTATTTATGTGTCTACGTGCCGTAAAACACCATTCATTCATTCTCTCCCGCTAGCCGGTGGGGAAAAAAATTGATGCATTAGGATACACATCTTCATTTGCTTAGGTTGCCTTGTGTTCCTATAACCAGGTTTTCATCCCAGCTATAACCGGTTGTTTTCGGTGATAAAGCACATTTTGCTAGTTTTGTTAGGTGGTACGAAACCCAAAACAACTAACCCTTGATTTGGAAGATGAATACCATTTTATTTTGATTTGTCCTTGTTACACAAGAATCCGGACAATTCAAATATAATTATAATAGACCTAGTATGTCTAAATTCTTAGAATTAATGCAGACACAGATAAGAATATTGTTATTAAGTTAGCTAAATATATTAGTACAGCTTTAGCTGTAAGGAATACAATCTTAAACAATGTTAAGCTCTTTTGTATTTTCATTCTCATGTATCAGTTATTTAATATTAATATTGCTCGTAGCAAATGTACTTTTGTCTAAATCACTCGACTTATTATGCATGAACATTTATGTATGTATTTTCCCCGTGTGGTTCCCGGGGGCCCCCGTTTGGTCACGGGGCAAAGAATATGGCCACTGCAGATCCCTTTGGAGGGGTATGCAGAGGGGAAGAATCCCCCCCCCCCCCAATTCATGTTCATTTTATCATTTTTTGTTCATGTTCATTAAAGGTCTTCATCATGATCCCTGCATTGTTTCAGGTGCTATCTCGCTCGCATCAAAAGAGCAGTGGCTAACGTGGTTCCAGCGTAAATAGAGTTTCTACGATAGAATTTGCAGCAACTCTGCAATTCAGGGTGAGAAGGTTCTAGGCCCATTTTCCATATTTTATCTCGATGTACATGGAAGTTGAGCCTGACATGTTCATGCCTGTTAGGCGCCATATAACCTTTTCATGTGTTGGTGCGCCTTAAAACCCCAATTCAATATATAACGATGTACGTATGTACAAGTTAAATAACATAGATGTTCTGTTCTGTTTCTAAAAAAACGGAGGGAAAAAACGCCTCATCGGTAATTGAGAGGGCTTTTTTTTAACAAAATATTATCGTTGGAATTGAAGCAATAACCCTTTTTTATAATTTCTTTCCTTGTTTGTTATTTTATTCTAATGTGTTAAGAATACCATATTTTATGAAATAAAACCATGAAACCTCAATTATTAAGGCTTTATAAGCCTTTAAATAGCTATGTAACTGAACTGGGAACTGCGGAAAACAGCCAAACTATTGAGAAACATACCAATAATGAATATATATATATATTCAAGAATTAATTGAACTATTTTTTCTTTTTTCCCTATTTTTTTTAGTGATTATGAGGAAAAGGATACATAACTAATGCATATATATCATTAAATGATCAAAAACGATCAACACACTCATCACATTCGCCATCTCTTTTCAACCGGGATTTAACCGAGAAATAATCGGGAGTTAGCCGGGATTTAGTAGCACCCAGTTTTGTTATCTTTTGTGAACCAGTCTGAAATTATTCACAACGCAGAGTAATCGCCCTTTAGTAAATGTCAAGTTCGGATATTTCTGCATAAAATTCACATAAGATTATGTGATTATTCCAAGATATATTGTTCTAAAAAGGTAATGATCTTGCTGTTAGCATGGCTCTAACCCGTTTTAATTTCCACTAGAATATTCTGTGGTGTCAGATCTTAGTATAATTGGTTAATGCGTTACTTTTGACCTTATCATTTGAGGATCAAATTTTTATGCAAATCACCACAGTGGTTCTTTGAAGGAAAAAAAGTAATTTTAAGAACCCACTAACATTTTTTTTTATTATTGTCAAATATTCAATTGTTATGAAAAAAAGCAATATAGCTTCCCTTTCAATAAATTCATACAGGAGCTTACTAACAAAGTAATGAGTCGACTGAATGTTTCTTTTCCTTTAATTATTTGCTGCTCTTTCCACATTTTTCTGTTAAACCTGTTTTTTTTTTTTTTACTGAGGTAAACAAATGAGTAATGGCCTACATGACTTATCACAACACTGTAAAGGTCAAGCATATATCTCACGTGTTAGATCAACGTTAGAAATCATAACTTTCACATCTGGTCAACTTGCGGTAGGTTGAGATATTCAGTAGGTGAAAATAAAAGGGTTTACTCAAGACTTTATCCTCAATCTCTATATGAAAAATGAAATATTAAACCATGATTTAAATTAAATGTATCCATATTGGTGTTTTAAAATCAGACAACGCCAAAAGAAGATACATATATGTACACAAAAAATAGAGCTTTAAATATAATTATCACTACAAACTAGTTTTATAAAGGGTTAAAATCAGTTGAGCACCAACGATAAACACCGAGTTGAGCCCTACCAGAATGTGGCGGTCTTTTATGTTATTGATCACTGATTGGTCAAATTATTTTGATGATGTTATGTGAAACTTATGAATATGCTTCCATAGTGTGGGATCCACACCGCCAACAAAATATCATCAAAATTGAAAAAATACAAGAGGAATGCTGTAAGATTCATACTGAACGACTAACAAGGATGTGTAACATCTATGTTAGACAAGTTGAAACTACCTTCTCTGCAAAGGCGACGCCACGACGCAAGTCTCGCTATGATGTATAAAATAGTACGGGGTATGGTACCAGCCCTCAAAGCTGACCAGGTCTTCACTCCCATTATAGAAAAACATAAAATAAAACAAAAGACCTTCAATGACTCTCAAGCAATAAATATAGTAGATAAATTTTCAACAAACAACTCAGAATGCTATAAAGTTCCACAAGCCAAAACAGATATCTTCAAAAATTCATATTTCTCTAAAACACCGAGTGACTGTAATATATTATGCTCGCTCATCTATATACCGGTGTACTTGTCATAAAACGCATCCATTTGAAAGTAAAAATATAACATTTTAAAACTATGTGTGATAGGATGATAAAATAATCTATTATCTTTCAATATCCATCAACAAATTTCAAATTGTAAGTGTTTTCATTGTAAAATTATCACCGCAAATAGGTCACATCAAGTCTGGTGAAGAAAACAAAGATGGTGGTATACCGGTGTATAGGTATAAATCACCTCGTATGTTTCTATGTTAGCACCGGATGTTTGTCATATTTGGGAACATGTGACCTGATTTATTATGAAGCAAGATGGCCAAGCTTAAAACTAGCAGACGACACCAAAAAAGCAAATTTGATCAATTTTGAGACATGCATGCTATTTATTTCTGAAAAGGAGGGAAAAAATATAAAAAAATATGAGGTATTTGTTTTGTTCCTTTTAAAACGAAAAATATTTAATAATTTAGATTTTTTCCTGTGTTGACACATAGCGGCAATCTAGGTCAACACATTTGCATACAAATGACCTTATGAACAGACATTGCATGATGGGAATGGGATTTTTACAAACTACCCCGGTAATAAGCGACCACCGGCAAACAGGGGAATCATCATAAGTGACAGTGTAACTTAGCCATACAAAGACGTTAAGCAGCTTTAAGTTAGCTGTTCAACAATTGACTAACATCATCACACTGCCGCGGCTAAGATACCAGTATTGGGTACTGCTTTGTATAACATACAGATACAGACAGACAGAAAGGTCAGATTTGAGCAATTCTGAGAACTTGGTAAATTAGCCTAAAACAGCCAATATGTCTCTCTTGATGAATGATAAAAAATGTGTCTGAATATTTAAATTGTTATTTCAATCAAGATATCATGAGAATTATTAGTCAGAACAAGTTTTAAAATAAGACATTGAAAAAGACAAGCTTGTTACTAGCACGGCGCATGCGATTTATCTCCACGTGACAGGAGTTGTCGTTTCTGAATGTTAGCATGTGTTGAAAAATTTGCAAATATGCCATGAGTACGTCATTTTTATGAGGTTAAATATAAAACAAATTGAAGATTAATAATTAAAAGTATTTTATTAGTATATAAACTAGAGTGTAATCATCCGATTTAATAACGATAAGGATAATTTTATATTGAAAACTGCATGTATGTATAAAATATCATTTTTGTAAATTCACCATTGAAGCTCTAGCTTTCTTAATGATAAGGGTTCCTTGCAACAGTTCACAAGTTCATTTTCTGCTGAGTAAGCAATTTTTTTTGTATTTTTTAATCCTGTTATTACGTAGTGATTCAACAGACTGACTAAATATGATGTATCAGTTGATTTTTAGCTCGACTGATCAGAGATCAGCAGAGCTTATGCCGTGGTGCGGCGTCCGTCGTCTGGCCGTCTGGCCGTAAACTTTTATTTGTAGCGACAACTCCTCTGAAACTACTGGATGGTTATTCATGAAACTTTACAGAAATGTTGCCCATAAAGTCTAGTTGATCCTAGCAAAAATTCATGTTGATGTGAAATCCAAGATGGCCGCCAAAGCTAAAAATAGAATTTTAAAATACAAGTTTGTAGCGACTTCTTCTTGAAAACTATAAGTGATATTGATATGGGACTTTTTCTAAAATGATCAACATGACATGATGTTGATCCTTGTCAAAAATCGTTTTGATTCAACGTTAAACATGGCTGCCAGCGGCCATCTTTGTTTACATAGAGTTATATAGTAAAAACTTGTAGCGACTACTCCTCTGAAACTACTTGGCGGATTATCATGAAACTTTACAGGAATGTTGCTCTTGATGTCTAATTGATCCTAGCAAAATTTCAGATCTGCCAGAAATTCAAGATGGCCGTCACAGCTAAAAATAGATTTTTAAAAAATAAGTTTGTCGCGACTACTTCTTGAAAACTATAAGTGATATTGATATGGGACTTTTTCTAAAATGATCAGCATGACATGATGTTGATCCTTGTCGAAAATTATTTTGATTCGACGTTAAATATGGCTGCCAGTGGCCATCTTTGGTTACATAGAGTTACATAGTAAAAACTTGTAGCGACTACTCCTCTGAAACTACTTGACGGATGTTCATGAAACTTCACAGGAAAGTTGCTCTTAATGTCTAATTGATCCTAGCAAAATTTCAGGTCGGCCGGAAATTCAAGATGGTCGCCACGGTTAAAAATAGATTTTCAAAAAACAAGTCTGTAGCGACTACTTCCTGAAATAGAAATCAATCAGTAGAGCTTCAAGGTCATTGACCTCTTGTTATATTTCAGATGTCGCTAGAACAGTAAACCAGCAGTGATAATGAGCTGGACGTACGAGACCCAGTTACGCCCACAGCCACGCCAAGACCAGAAGTGGCTCAAAACAGATCTACAGGTAGGCATAGTATATGTTACGGCTGGACACTACATCTACTAACTTCTAACTACTTCAGAATAGTGGCCATTATTTAAAACACAGCTTGTGATATTATTATAGAAAGTGTGAAACCATTGCAGTATAGAATCACCAAAATAAAAAAACTGCAGTGTTTTTTCTATAAATCACAATTTCAGTGAATCAAACGCCTTTTCAAATTCTTGTACATGTAAACCGTGCAGATCAGATTCTTCACATTACGTGTACTATCTTCAACTGCATACACACATACATCTGGACAAAAATAGGTAGCCATACTGATAAAATCAGGGTTTCCCCAAAGGGCCATAAAAGACATGTCACATGCAAAATGGCTTCTTGGGGAAGGAAATTCAAACGACAACGAACATGCCTTCTCTAGAACATTCTCTCTGTCATGCTTTGATTCTCATGAAAGGAGGCATGTATCATATAATTACAGTACACAAATAAATTTTTATGGGTTTCCTTTACTCTTTGTCCTAAAATTATATTATAAAAATGTTATTTTGACATTGTTCGGCCAACTGAACTAGTTTTCTGAAAACTAGGAATTAATTTCAAGCCCAGTTTGTCAAATTTAGTTTCAAAATAAAGTGCTATACCTTTCGACTAAAGTAGGTCAATGTGACTGACCTTGACCTACTGTTTTATGCTTCATAGACTCTGGTTAAAGTTTCATTAGTTCTGTTTCTAAGTCCCATGGACACAGTTTCGTCACACCCACTTCCAGGAAGGGTGAGACATACTAAGGATTCATGTTCATGGTGTCCACAATACCATCAACACATGTTTAGTTTTTTTTAGCTTCACTGATCAAAGATCAGCAGAGCTTATGCCGTGGTCCGGCGTCCGTCTGTAAACTTTTTTTTGTGGGGACTACTCCTCTGAAACTACTTCACGGATAATCATGAAACTTTGCAGGAATATTGCTCTTGATGTCTAGTTGATCCTAGCAAAAATTCAGGTCGTCCGGAAATTCAGGATGGCCGCCACGGCTAAAAATAGATTTTAAATATGTGTTATTGTGCCGACTAATTCTCAAAGACCGTAAGTGATATTGATTTGGAACTTTTACCAAAATGACTGGCACAAGATGTAGTTGATCCTAAGCAAAGTTCATTTTGATTGGATGTCAAACATGGCCACCAGTGGCCATCTTTGTATCTTTGTTTACATAGAACTATATAGGAAAACTTGTGGCGACTACTCCTCTGAAACTACTGTACTGATTTTCATGAAACTTGATAGGAATGGGATATTGTGGCGACTGCTTCTCAAAGACCGCAAGTGATATTGATTTGGAACCTTTACCAAAATGACTGGCACGACATGTAGTTGATCCTAACCAAAGTTCATTTTGATTGGATGTCAACATGGCATCCAGTGGCCATCTTTGTTTACATAAAGTTGTATAGGCACTACTTGTCTGAAACTACTTGATGGAATTTCATGGAACTTGACAGCAATGTTGCTCTTGATATCTAGTTGATCCTAGCAAACTTTTAGGTCGGTAGGAAATTCAAGATTGCCACCACTGCTAAAAATAGATTTTAAAGATGTGACTTTGTGGCGACTACTTCTCAAAATTTGTAAGTGATATTGAATTGGAACCTTTACCAAAATGACTGGTGCGACATGTACTTGGTCGTAACCAAGATTCATTCTGATTCGATGTCAAACATGGTCGTTAACGGCCATCTTCGTTTACATGGAGTTATATAGGAAAAACTTGGGGCAACTACTCCTCTAACACTATTTGACAGATTTTCATGAAACTTTAGAGGAATGTGGCCCTTGATGTCTAGTTGATTCTAGCAAAATTTCAGGTTAGCTGGAAATTCAAGATGGCTGCCACGGCTAAAAATAGATCTTAAAAAAAAAAAATGGGTAGCAACTACTTCTTGAAAACTATAAGTGATACTGATATGGGACTTTTTCTAAAATGATCAGCATGACATGGTGTTGGTCCTTGTTGAAAATTATTTTGATTCCTTGTTGAAAATTATTTTGATTCGACATTAAACTGCGGCCATCTTAGTTTACATAGAGTCTTGTAGCGAAACTACTTGACAGATTTTCATAAAACTTCACAGGATTGCTAATCTAGTTATCAAAAACCTATCAGTAGAGCTTCAAGGTCACTGACCTCTTGTTTTTGAAGGTTTATAACTCTCCAAAACCATCAAAGATATTTCTTTAAACTTGGTATACATGTATATTAACTGGGGTAAGCCCTAACCTGATAAAGCTCTAGCCCACCAGTTTCCTTGACTTAAAAATTATAAAAATCGAAGCTTAGTTATTTTTTCTTGGTTAAAGTTTTGGTTTATTTTTTTCTTTTAATAGATGCCACTGATGGGATGCCATGTATTTATCAAAAATCAAGATTGCCATGTTTTCCTTTAATAAAGCTTTCTTGAATAAATGCCTACATTCCCTAATGGGGCAAATACTGCAGATAAATGTTAAATGTTTTGTGAAGAAAAATGAGGATCTTACAGGCAAGAAATTAAATGACTTGTTTTAGTATACAAATGTGTCTGTGAGTTTTAATAGTGTTTTATCACATAACTTGCATTTTGGGAGTTTTAATAAAGCCATAACGTCATAATACACTAGTGTAATAAATATCCAAATAAAAGCTGAATCATTGCTCAGTCTGTTCTTTTTGGCTGAGTGTGCAATTGAAATTGCCTCATCAATAAGTGAATAACCATTATAAGTACAGGATTACACAAATTGCTGAGGCAGTTCTGATTGCTTGGTGTGGTTCAATGCAGTTCTGATTGCTTGGTGTGGTTCAAGGCAGTTCTGATTGCTTGGTGTGGTTCAAGGCAGTTCTGATTGCTTGGTGTGGTTCAAGGCAGTTCTGATTGCTTGGTGTGGTTCAAGGCAGTTATAATTGCTTGGTGTGGTTCAAGGCAGTTCTGATTGCTTGGTGTGGTTCAAGGCAGTTCTGATTGCTTGGTGTGGTTCAAGGCAGTTCTGATTGATTGGTGTGGTTCAGAGAAGGCTGAAGCAACAAAGAACATCATCATATGATGAGCACAGCCTTGCATCATATCCTTTATCCATCTTGTTTAATTAATGCAATATTAAACAGTGACTAATGTAAGATGCTCTGTTTATTGGAGTGATTAATTAAAGACCCTGTCTTTAAAGTGTATTGAAAATTGAATGGTGTTGTATTAGTTTGATTAATAACAGACAGACATGTGCCTTTAAAGTGTTTTGAAAATTAATCGTGGAATTCAGGATAAACAAACATCCTGAGAGTGTTTCCTATCCATGTGTTGTACAGCTGTGTAGCTCAGTTCTCAAGGTTTTATTGAGTATTATGTATAAATATGCATGTTTATATGCATGTAGGATTTTTATCTTTGTTTCTTCTACTTGAACATTTTAGAAATTTATAATTAGTATTAGCAAAAAATTACAGTACTAAAAGTGAATGGGTTCTAAAGATACCCGTGACTGGATATGCCTAAAATGAATTATGAGTGTTGAGCAGCTGTGTCGCTCAGTTCTCAAGGTCTTATTGAGTATTATGAATATTAGCAAAAAATTACAGTGGAAGGATGTTGAACTTTTAAATAAATAAATAATTAAAATTCAATTAAGACACAGATCATGTTACAAAATACTGAACCTTAAAATTAAAATTAATGGACACAGAAAAAAATGAACCCACGAAATAACAGCAAAATTACACTATAAAACCGTTTATCAAAACTCTGTCCAGGTGTTCAGGTCATATTAAATAATGTATATGTGCCGATTAAAAGTTCAGGTTTATTCACTGATTCTTAAAAAACACGTGATTGGATATACGTTTAATGAATTGTGAGTTGGTAACTTAATTCAGCATTCCAGTTTTTAGCTCTACTGGCCCTTGGCCAGTAGAGCTTATGGGATGGTGTGTTGTCCGTCTTCCGTCGTCCGTCCGTCGTCCGTCCGTTAACTTTTGCTTGTGTACACTCTAGAGGCCACATTTCTGATGCAATCATCATGAAACTTTGTCAGAATGTTTGTCTCAATGAAATCTCGGTCAAGTTCGAAAATGGGTCATGTGGGGTCAAAAACTAGGTCACTAGGTCAAATATTGGAAAAACCTTGTGTACACTCTAAAGGCCATATTTTTGACCCGAGCTTGATGCAACTTTGTCAGAATGTTTGTCTTAATTATATCTTGGTCAAGTTTGAAAATGGGTCACATGGGGTTAAAAACTAGGTCACTAGGTCAAATACTTGAAAAACCTTGTGTAACTCTACAAGCCGTATTTCTGACCCAATCTTGATGAAACTTTGTCAAAATGTTTGTCTTAATTATATCTTGGTCAAGTTCAAAAATGGGTCACATGGTGTTAAAAACTAGGTCACTAGGTCAAACTTTGGAAAAACCGTGTGTACACTCTAGAGGCCATATTTTTGACCTGATCTTGATGAAACTTTGTCAGAATGTTTGTCTTAATGAAATCTCGGTCAAGTTCAAAAATGGGTCATGTGGGGTCAAAAACTAGGTCACTAGGTCAAATACTTGAAAAAACTTGTGTACACTCTAGAGGTCATATTTGTTACCCAATCTTGATGAAACTTTGTCAAATAGTTTATCTTAATTATATCTTGATCAAGTTCGAAAATGGGTCACATGAAGTTAAAAACTAGGTCACTAGGTCAAATATTGGAAAAACCTTTGTGTACACTCTAGAGGCCATATTTTTGACCCGAGCTTGATGCAACTTTGTCAGAATGTTTATCTTAATTGTTTGTCTCAATGATATCTCGGTCAAGTTCGAAAATGGGTCATGTGGGGTCAAAAACTAGGTCACTAGGTCAAATATTGGAAAAACCTTGTGTACACTCTAGAGGCCATATTTTTGACCCGAGCTTGATGCAACTTTGTCAGAATGTTTGTCTTAATTATATCTTGGTCAAGTTTGAAAATAAGTCACATGGGGTTAAAAACTAGGTCACTAGGTCAAATACTTGAAAAACCTTGTGTACACTCTAGAAGCCGTATTTCTGACCCAATCTTGATGAAACTTTGTCAAAATGTTTGTCTTAATTATATCTTGGTCAAGTTCAAAAATGGGTCACATGGTGTTAAAAACTAGGTCACTAGGTCAAACTTTGGAAAAACCTATGTACACTCTAGAGGCCATATTTTTGACCCGATCTTGATGAAACTTTGTCAGAATGTTTGTCTCAATGAAATCTCGGTCAAGTTCAAAAATGGGTCATGTGGGGTCAAAAACTAGGTCACTAGGTCAAATACTTGAAAAAAATTGTGTACACTCTAGAGGTCATATTTGTTACCCAATCTTGATGAAATTTTGTCAAATTGTTTATCTTAATTATATCTTGATCAAGTTCGGAAATGGGTCACATGAAGTTAAAAACTAGGTCACTAGGTCAAATATTGGAAAAACCTTGTGTACACTCTAGAGGCCATATTTTTGACCCGAGCTTGATGCAACTTTGTCAGAATGTTTGTCTTAATTATATCTTGGTCAAGTTTGAAAATGGGTCACATGGGGTTAAAAACTAGGTCACTAGGTCAAATATTGGAAAAACCTTGTGTACACTCTTTGTCAAAATGTTTGTCTTAATTATATCTTGGTCAAGTTCAAAAATGGGTCACAGGGTGTTAAAAACTAGGTCACTAGGTCAAACTTTGGAAAAACCGTGTGTACACTCTAGAGGCCATATTTTTGACCCGATCTTGATGCGATTTTGTCAGAATATTTGTCTCAATTATAGCTTGCTAAAGTTCGAAAATGTGTCACACAGGGTCAAAAACTAGGTCACTAGTACACTCTAGAGGCCATATTTCTGACCCGATCTTGATGAAACTTTGTCGAAATGTTGTCTTAATTATATTTTGGTCAAGTTCGAAAATGGGTCCCATGGGGTCAAAAACTAGGTCACTAGGTCAAATACTTGAAAAACCTTGTGTACACTCTAGACACCATGTAGTACGACTCGATTCATCAGTGGTATAACAGCCAGTAGAGCGTTCACAGGCCCTCTTGGGCCTCTTGTTTGGGTTTGGTCTGGCTGGTTAAAGTCGTTTATAGTGTGTCTATAGAGTTTGGATTCTCAAAATATGTAAAGTTATATATATATATATTAGAAATGGTGAAACGGTGCAAAATGTTGCTGTTGTTGCTGGGATAGCTACTTAATTGAGAGGATGGACCTAATTTGCAGTTTCCATCCCAGTGGATAGTGGTGGACTTGAAACAGGGAGACCAGAATTCAAGCCTTACCAGTGCCACTAGCCTCATCGTTAACCGGGCGGTCCCGTGTATCGGAATTTATCCTCCAGGCTTGTTAGAGAACCATAGGAATCTGTTTGTTAATAAGAGTTGGACAAGTTCTTGGATTCTTGTATATGGTACCCTTCCCCTCTCCCTGGGGTGGCTCTAAATAACCTATATACCGTATATTCTGATCATGAGCTATTAACATTCCATGTCGCAATGTATTACTTAAGTGTGACCATGTTTACTGAACCGTGTTGAGTGTGAACTGAACCATGTTGTGTGTGAACTGAACCGTGTTGTGTGTGAACTGAACCGTGTTGTGTGTGAACTGAGCCGTGTTGTGTGTGAACTGAACAATGAATGAAATGGTGTGTTACGTCCTGTAAACACCTCATTATATTCGGGCAATTTCATTTTTAGCTCTACTGATCAGAGATCAGCAGAGCTTATGCCGTGGTGCGGCGTCCGTCGTCCGTCTGTCAGTCTGTCTGTCCGTCTGTCTGTAAACTTTTTTTTGTAGCGACTTCTCCTCTGAAACTACTGAATGGATTTTCATGAAACTTTACAGAAATGTTGCCCATGAAGTCTAGTTGATCCTAGCAAAAATTCATGTTGATGTGAAATCCAAGATGGCCGCCAGATCTAAAAATAGGTTTTTAAAAAACAAGTTTGTAGCGACTTCTTCATGAAAACTATAAGTGATATTGATATGGGACTTTTTCTAAAATGATCAGCATGACATGATGTTGATCCTTGTCAAAAATCGTTTTGATTCGACGTTAAACATGGCTGCCAGCGGCCATATTTGTTTACATAGAGTTATATAATGAAAACTTGTAGCAACTACTCCTCTGAAACTACTTGACGGATTTTCATGAAACTTCACAGGAATGTTGCTCTTGATGTCTAATTTTTAGCGACTACTTCTTGAAAACTATAAGTGATATTGATATGGGACTTTTTCTAAAATGATCAGCATGACATGATGTTGGTCCTTGTCAAAAATCGTTTTGATTCAACGTTAAACATGGCTACTCCTTTGAAACTACTTGACAGATTTTCATGAAACTTTACAGGAATATTGCTCTTAATGTCTAATTGATCCTAGCAAAATTTCAGATCGGCCAGAAATTCAAGATGGCTGCCACAGCTAAAAATAGATTTTTAAAAAAGAAATTTGTAGCGACTACGTCTTGAAAACTATAAGTGATATTGATATGGGACTTTTTGTAAAATGATCAGCATGACATGATGGTTATAAGAGTCAAACATTATTTTGATTCGGCGTTAAACATGGCTGCCAGTGGCCATCTTTGTTTACATAGAGTTATATAATGAAAACTTGTAGCGACTACTCATCTGAAACTACTTGACGGATTTTCATGAAACTTCACAGGAATGTTGCTCTTGATGTCTATTTGATCCTAGCAAAATTTCAGGTCGCCCGGAAATTCAAGATGGCTGCCATGGCTAAAAATAGATTTTCAAAATACAAGTTTGTAGCGACTACTACTTGAAAACTATAAGTGATATTGATATTGGAACTTTGTAAATGATCAGCATGACATGATGTTGGTCCTTGTCAAAAAACATTTTGATTCAACGTTAAACATGGCTGCCAGCAGCCATCTTTGTTTACATAGAGTTATATAGTAAAAACTTGTAGCGACTAATCCTTTGAAACTACTTGGCAGATTTTCATGAAACTTTACAGGAATGTTGCTCTTAATGTTTAATTGATCCTAGCAAAATTTCAGATCGGCCAGAAATTCAAGATGGCCGCCACAGCTAAAATTAGATTTTTAAAAAAAGAAGTTTGTAGCGACTACGTCTTGAAAACTATAAGTGATATTGATATGGGACTTTTTGTAAAATGATCACCATGACATGATGGTTATAAGAGTCAAACATTATTTTGATTCGACGTTAAACATGGCTGTCAGCGGCCATCTTTGTTTACATAGAGTTATATAATGAAAACTTGTAGTGACTATTCCTGTGAAACTACTTGACGGATTTTCATGAAACTTCACAGGAATGTTGCTCTTGATGTCTTATTGATCCTAGCAAAATTTCAGGTCGGCCGGAATTCAAGATGGCCGCCACGGCTAAAAATAATTTTTCAAAAAACAAGTCTGTAGCGACTACTTCCTGAAATCAAAATCAATCAGTAGAGCTTCAAGGTCATTGACCTATTGTTGTTCTTAAAATAGATTAAAACGGTCAATGATTTCGGAAAAACAGTTCATTGCTTACACGGTATGTATAATATAAAAGTATGGGTATGTTATGTCGGACATTGTCTTGAGAGGTTTACACACTATATAATGTCATTGAGATATAGTCCAGATTTTCTCATTTGGGACAGCAACCTCGGCATAACCTAATATAGTGTGTTAACGGGACGTAAAGTCTCATTTCATTCACTTTTAAGTTCACACGCAAAGAATGGACACGTGACAGACATAAACTTTTATCACATAAATTCCCTTGTTATTAGTGTCGAGCACTCACTTTATATTCTACTTTATGCATACATGTGATATCTCCCGCCGGGAGCTAATTTCTCCCGGAATTTCATGGGATCTCCCGGCCTCCCGCCGGGAGCTCCATTTCTCCCGGTATTTTCCGCCGAGTTACAAAATTTCGCTATTTGCGAATCCTTTTGGGTAATTGCTATGATTTATTGGATCAAGACCGAGTTTTCCTAATGATCTAGAATAAACACTTGCCGTCTTATCTATATCTGTGAAAACATTGCCCCTGGGCGGGTAATTAAAAGGATTAGCATGTCAGGTAATTGGTTAATTGTGTGAAAATAATGATTGGATTGTTTGTTTATGACACGTGGCGGCGATACCTGTAATGTCCATGGGAGGTTGATTATGATAGGATTAATAGACTGTAAGTGGGGTGGTAATTAGAGAATTCGGTATCGATTGATATTTGGTATATAATATTGATGAGTGCCAAGTTTAATAATGTGAACAATTGTGTAGACTTTCAACCGACAAAGGTGATGCTGGCAGCAGCCAAGTCTTGTTGTAATTAGTGGTTAAAAAGTGGACAGAGTCTCAAGATATATACCCTAGCAGATTTAAATGATGTTATTTTATGGTATGTTTATGAAAGCAGTTTAATGATCATCATTAACTAAAAGGTGATGCTGGCAGCAGCCAAGTCTTGTTGTAATTAGTGGTTAAAAAGTGGACAGAGTCTATATAAAGTGTTTAATTACATGCTATACTTGATTATATGCTATGCTAACATGAAATAAACAGTATTCAACTATTGTATGTATAAAATATCATGTTTTTATGCTGATTTACCCCCTTTATTAAGGTTTATATCAGAAAAACAATATACCGGTACGCGTTAAAAATTTGAGTATAAAAACCTCCCTGAATTTTGTCAAATCTCCCTGAAAAAAAAGTCAAATCTCCCTGGTAACCCTCCTGAAAATATCACATGTATGTTTATGTACACGTATAATACAACCCGGAATGATTGTGATTGGTTGAGCATGAAATGCAATTAATCGGTATAACAATATGCAAGTTTTGTTAACTGAAACTATATTATTAATTATAAATACATCCTGATCTAAGTCATAAACTTATTATTTATCTGCAGCTTGTAATACATGTACATAATTATAAAATACAAATCAGGTTGTAATGTTTTAAAAGTTGGCGTCAAAAGTCCTTTTGTACAGAGATAAAACACAAACTCTTTGATACCCAGTGTTGAGTATGACGTCACGACATTTTGGCATCAATGGACGTGAGTTTAGGACCTTTTGGTGCTAAGGTTTGTCTGACATCGTAGCGGTTTTATGTCCATTTAAATTTTTTTTTGTCTTAAACCCTTCTGCGCCAAATTTTTGCAATTTTCTCCCAGCGCCAAATTAATTTTGATAATTTCCAAAAATAAATATTTGGTTGTTGAAATGTCTATAACTTGAGAAAGAATAAAGATATCAACTTAAACTGTTCATAGATAATAGATTTTATAATATGGTACTGGTAAAAGTACAACAAATAATTATTCTACTTGTCAAGTGTCACCAAATGTTATGTAATTACATTTTTTTTCCAAAATAGATTTTGTGTTCTTACTGAAGTCTATCTTATCAGTTAAGTTAAAGTTCACTAATATCAATTCTACACATGTCCACGTCACTTTGGCACATTGCAGTTTTAAATATATACCCATATATTGTGTACTTCCCCTTCCTCGAGCAGACACCATTTTGGAATCGATAATTCCCGATTTTTCAGTCCGAAACTATGCAACATTTTCAGCAACATATTATGCAATTTTTGGGGAAACGTTGTGTATTTTCATTCATAAACCTCGTTCTGATATTGGAAAAAAAGAATCCCCGGACGGTATTGCAGTAATATTTACACTATTCAAATAATTGCGTTCCAACCACACTATACGATGTTGACTGGCCCAGTCGCCGTTGATGCTATGCCAAGATGTCGACTGGAGTCGCCTGTGGCGCCGAAAGGGTTAATGTTATGTGATAAAAGGATCTTATACTTGTTCCCATTCCACATACGATTTATAAAACTCGTTATGAATTATTCGTAACTCGTTTCATTAATCTTATATGAAATGGTAACTGGTTTAAAGGGGTTGATGCACTATTTTCAAATACAATTTATTTAAAAAGACTCTGAAAAATATGAAAAAAGCTGGAAGAATTGGCAAAATGCCATGAAAAATAAAGAAGATAATTATATGACGTATTGAAAATTTGCAAAGAACATTATTATAAACGGAGGCAACCATCTTGGAACGATGAAGTCATCGCGCCCTTTTACCATATATGGCAGATCGACAAAATATGTTTTAAAGCAAAGAAAATCACTGCAAATTTATTAAAAATAAATATATAGATGTAAAATGTATAAATTTTATGCTTATTTTTTATTTGCAGCGATTTTCTTTGCTTTAAAATACATTTTGTTATATGCAATATATGGTAAAAAGGCGTGATCATTCCAAGATGGCCACCTCCATTTATGTTTCTTTACAAATTTTCAAAGGTCATATCTACTTTATTTTTCAGGGCATTTTGATAATTCTTTCAGCTTTTTAAAAGAGCCCTTTAAAATAAACATTTTTTAAAAATAGTGCATCAACCCCTTTAAGATCCTAAATAAATCAGAAATGCAGAAATTTAAGTCCCTCGGAATTTACCTTTTTGGAAGAAAATGTTCTCTCCACAGAAAACCTTCTTTATGCATTCGCTCTTGAAATTCTCCAAATTCCAAATATTTCATGTTAATGTAAAAAAAAAATGTTTAAGACTTATGATATATAAATTGAAGAAGATACTATCAATATACATGATTAATGGAGAATAAATTATCATTTCCCTCAGAACCGGATTCCTGTAAATCAAAATTCATGCTGCAATCAACCTCTCAATCTAGTATTTTATTCAAGCCATGGTATGGTTATTTTCAACTTGGAATAAAATGACGCCATTTGCCAATCATCCATTTCAGACAGTCAAACCAATAAGAAACTGTTGACAAACAATAGCACGTGCAACATTATTATAAAGCATGTGCAACTATGTTATAATATAACCTATTGCCAATATACTCTGACATCAACAATAGGGCTGAGATATCTAAGTACTGGCTTCATGTTAATCGAGTATTAGTGAATAACATTAGGCCAAAAAAACAAAAAACTGTGTTTTCGGTGGCCCGCCCGACCCTATTTTTAAGGGGCCGACCCTAAAACTTTTTATGATTTTTTTTGTTTTTAAAAAATAAATAAAAAAAGATTGTACTGAACAATGATTTATCACAATATATCGAGGTTAACTGACATCACAGAGAAGCTTTCAGTTGTATCATCAACTTGTATGGGGTTTATTGAGATAAATACATGTAGAATCTCACAATATCTTGCTCCAAAAAAAAAAAATGCCTACCGACCTACCTATTTTTTAGAGCATGCAATAGGAAAGACACTTCATTTTTTTTGTTGGCCTTACCTTTAAATTTGCATTAAACCACCCGATGTTCCCAGATGTTAATTGAAACAACATTTTTAGCCAATGTTTACAATTACCTTTAAGTACACTATTTGGCCCTGCATGCTATCAATGGCATATTTTACAAACTACTGCCTGAGTAATTCCCTAATTTATAAGACTTCCTAAAAATGTGTTGTTCCATTTTTATGCCCCCACCACTGAATGGTGAGTGACCCACACCACCGAATGGTGAAGGGGCATATATCGTTAGCTATGTCCGTCCATCCCGAAAAGTTTGTGTCTATCTTCTCCCACAGTTTTCAACCGATTATTTTGAAACTTTACAGGATGCTAACCTATAATGTCAAGATGTGCATATCAGTTTTGCGTCAAAAGCAACTACCTGAGTTACAGCCATTTATTCATCAAATTTCTAGTTTATATGCTTTAAAGCTTTAATAAGCATATTCTGCCTTTAAATATTGGAAATAGAAAAACAACTGGGTTACACTATCTTTGCTAGCCTGAAATAAACTTAGTAGACAACTATAATTCTATAGTGATGCTGTAAGCTGTACAGGTTCTGCTCTGTGAGTAAATGACAGCTGCTGAAGCTGCACTGTCAAGTCTGCTGGGATATAGATGCACCTCTATAGATCTGTAAATAACCAGTGTTAAACAGTGGTGGGTGTAAGACAGTAGTGTGTGTGATAGTGGAGTGTTCATATCTGGATATAGGTAGGAGTCAGGTACCATCTCAGGTAAGCCCACCGCTTTGTTTGATAATCTGGCTTAGTTTAACCCTTAGACTGCTAAGGGCGACTTCAATAATCTTTGTGTCCATTGTAAACCCAGATCAGGCTGCGAGTAACTCTTGACAGGGTAAAACTATATTGACTGACATGATGGCACTCTGATAAACTTTGATTATTATACTTGCCCATTTTGGTGTTTGTATGCATGGGCATTTGAGGGCATTTTAATTTGGAATTGTCACTTGCCATTGTTTTGTGGAATACTTTTTTCTTTGCATTTTCACATAGTGGTGTTGCAAGGAACAATTGATTTGGCCAACAAAAAAAAACCTGTGTTTCCGGTGGCCCGACCGACCCTATTTTTAAGGGGCGACCCTAAAACTTTTTATGAAAAAAAAAAAAAATTGTTCTGAACAATGATTTATCACAATATATTGATGTAAACTGACATCACGGAGAAACTTTTAGTTGTATCATCAACTTGTATTGGGTTTATGAGATAAATACATTTAGAATCTCACAATATCTTGCTCCAAAAAAAAAAGAAAAGAAAAGGAAAATGCCTACCGACCTACCCTATTTATTTAAAGCATGCATAGTAAACACACCTATATTTTTTTTGGCCTTTGCTATTGTTACTTAACCATTTGTACAAAACAGTTGATTTACCATTGTCTGCTGTACAGTTTTTATGAAAACTTGATAAGGCATAATAAATGTTACTGTCTCATTTGATTGGCTGTCCCTTGTCCATTTTTAGGAAGTATTTGATTTGACATTGCTACATGGCTGTCCCGTGTCCATTTTTAGGAAGTATTTGATTTGACATTGCTACATGGCTGTCCCTTGTCCATTTTTAGGAAGTATTTGATTTGACATTGCTACATGGCTGTCCCTTGTCCATTTTTAGGAAGTATTTGAGTTGACATTGCTACATGGCTGCCCCTTGTCCATCTTTTGTCGAGCTCGATCACAGTGTCGTCCGGTTGTATGTGTGTCAGTTTGTCACTTAAGTCTCCGCTACAACATGCATATCTTGCTTCTTTCTCTCAGGGTTTTCACCAAACTTCATCAAAATGTTCCTTATGTGCATCTAACACCATGTGCAAAATTTAGGGTTGCTGTGACCTACTTTCGTTGACGTATACTGATCACGTCCGGTTTCTGCTACAACATGTGTATCTTGCTTTTTTCTTGCAGGGTTTCACCAAACTTCACCACAATGTTCCTTATGTGCATCTATTTTCATGTGCACAATATTTAGGGACGCTGTGACCTACTTTCAATGAAATATAGGTCATGTCCAGTCTCAGCTACGACATGTATCCCCACTGTTAATGACATTAATTAAATTAAATAATAAGAATATCTCTTGGAATTGACATTGGGGTTGGTCAAGTAAAAAATCTGGACTTCTTCATAATAGAGCTCGACATGTTCTAGTTCTAGTTACGAAGTATTTGATTTTAAATTGTTACACGGGTGTCCCTTGTCCATTTTAATGAAGCATTTGATTTGGCATTGTTACACGGCTGTCCCTTGTCCATTTTTATGAAGCATTTGATTTGGCATTGTTACTGGGCTGTCCCTTGTCCATTTTTAGGAAGCATTTGATTTGGCATCGTTACACGGCTGTCCCTTATCCATTTCTATGAAGTATTTGATTTGGCATTGTTACACGGCTGTCCCTTGTCAGTTTTTATGAAGCATTTGATTTGGCATTGTTACACTGCTGTCCTTGTCAATTTTTATGAAGCATTTGATTTGGCATTGTCACAAGGCTGTCCCTTGTCAATTTCTATGAAGCATTTGATTTGGCATTGTTACACGGTGTCCTTTGTCCCTTTTTATGAAGCATTTGTTTTGGCATTGTTAACCGACTGTCCCTTGTCCATTTTTATGAAGCATTTGATTTGACATTGTTACACGGCTGTCCCTTGTCCATTTTTATGAAGCATTTGATTTGGCATTGTTACTGGGCTGTCCCTTGTCCATTTTTATGAAGCATTTGATTTGGCATTGTTACTGGGCTGTCCCTTATCCATTTTTATGAAGCATTTGATTTGGCATTGTTACACGGCTGTCCCTTGTCAATTTTTATGAAGCATTTGATTTGACATTGTTACACGGCTGTCCCTTGTCCATTTTTATGAAGCATTTAATTTGGCATTGTTACACGGCTGTCCCTTGTCCATTTTTATGAAGCATTTGATTTGGCATTGTTACTGGGCTGTCCCTTGTTCATTTTTATGAAGCATTTGATTTGGCATCGTTACACGGCTGTCCCTTATCCATTTTTATGAAGCATTTGATTTGGCATTGTTACACGGCTGTCCCTTGTCAATTTTTATGAAGCATTTGATTTGGCATTGTTACACTGCTGTCCTTGTCAGTTTTTATGAAGCATTTGATTTGGCATTGTTACAAGGCTGTCCCTTGCCAATTTCTATGAAGCATTTGATTTGGTATTGTTAGACAGCGTCCTTTGTCCCTTTTTATGAAGCATTTGTTTTGGCATTGTTAACCGACTGTCCTTTGTCCATTTTTATGAAGCATTTGATTTGTCATTGTTACACGGCTATCCCTTGTCCATTTTTTTGAAGCATTTGATTTGGCATTGTTACACGGCTGTCTCTTGTCCATTTTCAGCTCTACTGATCAAATATCAGAAGAGCTTATGCCGTGGTGCGGTGTCCGTCGTCCGTCCGTCAGTCCATAAACTTTTTTTGCCGCAACTACTCCTCTAAACTAACAAAAATTCACATTGATGTGAAATCCAAGATGGCTGCCAAAACTAAAACTAGATTTTAAAAATCAAGTTTGTAGCGACTACTTCTTGAAAACTATAAGTGATTGATATGGGACTTTTTCTAAAATATCAGCATGGCAAGTTGTTGGTCCTTGTCAAAAATCGTTTTGATTCAACCTTAATCATGGCTGACAGCGGTCATCTTTGTTTATATAGAGTTATATAGTAAAAACTTGCAGCGACTACTCCTCTGAAACTACTTGACGGATTTTCATGAAACTTCACAGGAGTATTGCTCTTGATACTTCACAGGAATGTTGCTCTTGATGTCTAGTTGATCCTAGCAAAATTTCAGGTCGGCCAGAAATACAAGATTGCCACCACGACTAAAAATAGATTTTTAAAAGACAAGTTTGTAGCGACTACTGCTTGAAAACTGTAAGTGATATTGATATGGGACTTTTTCTAAAATGATCAGCATGACATGATGTTGGTCCTTGTCGAAAATCATTTTGATTCAACATTAAACATGGCTGCAGCGGCCATCTTTGTTTACATAGAGTTATGTAGTAAATACATCTTTGTTTACATAGAGTTATGTAGTAAATACTTGTAGCGACTACTCTGAAACTACTTGATAGATTTTCACAGGAATGCTGATTTAGCTATCAGAACCTGCCATTAGAGTTTCAAAGTCATTGACCTCTTGTTTGTTTTGGTACCTGCCCTTTTCTAAGGCAGACAGGTTGGTGACCATTTGTATAGGGCGGGCTTGTTTGGGCAAGTACCTTTGCACTGATTAGTAAGTATGCTGAAGATATCTCGCCTCCCACCGCTGCGAGTTCGAATCCCACTGGGAGCTCGACTCATTAGTGAGGAAGTGTTGATTCTTCCAGATGGCAGGAGGTATACAGTACTGGTTTGCCTCCACCACTAAAATCGAATGTCATAGTTACATAGGTAAATTAGATGTGCTACCTACCTAATTGTACTAGTCAATTAGATGTGACATTGCCACTTACCTATCTGTATTATTAAACAAATGGATTTGAGGTCTAGATAAGATCTAATAATAAGTGGCATCTTCTGGCACTTACATTGGGAGAAAGAATTTGAGTGGCAGCATGACCTGTTTCATGTTTAATAATGTTGCATAACAAATTGTTTTTCTAAAAATATTTGATAAACATTTAAACAGAGTTTTCTTTATCCCATAATTTCTTGCACAGCTGTGTTACCCTTTACTTTGCCAACATTTGAAACTGGCTTGTGAAATTTGGAAAAGTAGTCAGGATGCAACTCTTGTTTTATTAAAACTGACATCAAGTGTTTTATGAATGAAATAAAATGATTCAGGTAATAGGGAAGATATGAGTTTTGTGAATCAAGTTGGACTTCAGTGCCAAATGGTTTAGTAATCTATTTACCTACAGAAGTGCTTTACTGTGCCAAATCTCACTCTTTATCACTTTATTCCTCAGTCTTTTAGTCAAATTGAATGACTGTATGTTATTATGGGAGAGTCAACCTTATTGGTGGATGACAGAGTATATAGCAGACAGACTGGGTTCTGTTACATGAAGGAATATGGTGACCCAGCAGACAGGCTGAGAGATGTGGGGTTCTGACCCCTGTTAGATAGGCTTATGATCCCTGCTAGATAGGATTCTGATTCCTGCTAAATAGGGTTCTGTTACATGAAGGAATATGGTGACCCAGCAGATAGGCTTATGATCCCAGTGCTAGATAGGGTTCTGATTCCTGCTAAATAGGGTTCTGTTACATGAAGGAATATGGTGACCCAGCAGATAGGCTTATGATCCCACTGCTAGATAGGGTTCTGATTCCTGCTAGATAGAGTTCTGATTCCTGCTAGATAGGGTTCTGTTACATGAATGAATTAGGTAACCAAGCAGACAGGCTGAGAGATGTGGGGTTTTGACCCCTGCTAGATAGGGTTTTGACCCCTGCTAGATAGAGTAAAGGTCCCTGCTAGATAGGGTTATGATCCCAGCTAGATATGGAGTGACCCAGCAGACAGAGAGCTAGATGTTCCATTCTTAGAGGTCTGTAACCTCACTAACCTAAGTATACCTTAATTTGTATTCCTTTTTAGCTCTACTGATCAGAGATCAGCAGAGCTTATGCCGTGGTGCAGCGTCCGTCGGTCTGTCCGTCCGTCCGTCTGTCCGTTAACTTTTTTTTTTGTAGCGACTACTCCTCTGAAACTACTGAATGGATTTTCATGAAACTTTACAGAAATGTTGCCCATGAAGTCTAGTTGATCCTAGCAAAAATTCAAGTAGATGTGAAATCCAAGATGGCCGCCAAATCTAAAAATAGGTTTTTAAAAAACAAGTTTGTAGCGACTACTTCTTGAAAACTCTAAGGGATATTGATATGGGACTTTTTCTAAAATGATCAGCATGACATGATGTTGGTCCTTGTCGAAAATCGTTTTGATTCGACGTTAAACATGGCTGCCAGTGGCCATCTTTGTTTACATAGAGTTATATAATGATAACTTGTAGCGACTACTCCTCTGAAACTACTTGACGGATTTTCATGAAACTTCACAGGAATGTTGCTCTTGATGTCTTATTGATCCTAGCAAAATTTCAGGTCGGCCGCAAATTCAAGATGGCCACCACGGCTAAAAATAGATTTTTAAAAAATAAGTTTGTAGCGACTACTTCTTGAAAACTGTAAGAGATATTGATATGGGACTTTTTCTAAAATGATCAGGATGACATGATGTTGGTCCTTGTCGAAAATCGTTTTGATTCGACGTTAAACATGGCTGCCAGCGGCCATCTTTGTTTACATAGAGTTATATAATGAAAACTTGTAGCGACTACTCCTCTGAAACTACTAGACGGATTTTCATGAAACTTCACAGGAATGTTGCTCTTGATGTCTAATTGATCCTAGCAAAATTTCAGGTCGGCCAGAAATTCAAGATGGCCGCCACGGCTAAAAATAGATTTTTAAAAAATAAGTTTGTAGCGACTACTTCTTGAAAACTATTAGAGATATTGATATGGGACTTTTTCTAAAATGATCAGCATGACATGATGGTTATCCGAGTCGAACATTATTTTGATTCGACGTTAAACATGGCTGCCAGTGGCCATCTTTGTTTACATAGTTATATATTGAAAACTTGTAGCGACTACTCGTCTGAAACTACTTGACGGATTTTCATAAAACTTCACAGGAATGTTGCTCTTGATGTCTAATTGATCCTAGCAAAATTTCAGATCGGCCAGAAATTCAAGATGGCCGCCACAGCTAAAAATAGATTTAAAAAAAATAAGTTTGTAGCGACTACTTCTTGAAAAGTATAAGTGATATTGATATGGGACTTTTTCTAAAATTATCAGCATGACATGATGGTTATCCGAGTCGAACATTATTTTGATTCAATGTTAAACATGGCTGTCAGCGGCCATCTTTGTTTACATAGAGTTATATAATGAAAACTTGTAGCGACTACTCCTCTGAAACTACTTGACGGATTTTCATGAAACTTCACAGGAATGTTGCTCTTGATGTATTATTGATCCTAGCAAAATTTCAGGTCGGCCGGAAATTCAAGATGGCCGCCACTGCTAAAAATAGATTTTCAAAAAACAAGTTTGTAGCGACTTCTTCCTGAAAACAAAATCAATCAGTAGAGCTTCAAGGTCATTGACCTCTTGTTTTAGAAGGAAGGCAAATCCTCTATTCTGACGGTATTTTAAGCAGCAAACAATATGTTTTCAACCCGCGATTTCAAGCTTTTTTAATCTGCGATTTCGCAACAAAAACATCGGAACAGAACAAAATAACATATATTAATATGAATACTTGCTTTCTGAAATCCTTCGACATTTTGCACAATCATGGTGTGTTTGGTTCCGAAAGACCGCGAGCGAAAACAGTTTGACTTTTATTTTCTGAAAAGACTACGAGTAAAAATTGGCATGTGCTGACCATACCCCTCCACCCCTACCCCACTCAGTATTTATTGCATTTTTAGCGTTTTTATTTTTCTGATTTCTGGGGACAATGTGTAGGCACATGCCTACAGTGCCTATAGGCAGCTACCTACGCCACTATTGTATCTCTGATATTTATCTTAATAGCATGCATCTTGTATCTTGTATTTTTCTCTTAATTGTCTTAATTTCAAAGTATGTGTTTGTTTATATCAACATACAGAGATGTTTAACCACAAAGTCTGATTGTCTGCCAACTGTGCTAGAGTTTGTTGTAGTGGAGCCTGTCCTGATTTTGGTAACTCATTCATTTAGTGGTTACAAACAAACGGTTTCTCTGATGTTCAAGTATTATTCTCCTGTAAATCAAAACGTTGGTGTTTCTGGAAGTGCTCTTTTCATTAAACAGGACATTATGCTCAGCACAGAAATTATACAGGACATTATGCTCAACACAGAAATTATTTACACTTGTATACATTATGTGTATAGTAACTGAGGGGCACCTTTTAGTACTCTGGCAGAGATGATGTAGGGAGAATATTTTCTTGCATACCGGATAAGCGACCAGTTGCATGACATCATTGTGTAAATAAACAGGCAAAATGTTAGTAGCTGGCGATTTCAATACGCAGAATGTAAATGATACAGAATCTATCATGGGTATCCAGTGAAGATAGGGAAATTCCAACCCTCGGTATAACTGTGTTTTACCTAGGGTTGGAATTCCTTATCTTCACCGAATACCCATAAAAGATTCGTATAATATCAAACTTGCTGCATTTTCATGTCATTCATTAAATGCCTCAGGGTGATATTTGATATCTGTGAAACTGGTTTGTTAAATCAGATGAGGAAGGAAATTAAAGTAGCTGTCATTCATGTGTGGATTTAACTGTTTCCCCTGGTAATTCAACTTTTAAAGTATTTTTACAATTGTTTCATGCAACTGTCAGACTTCTATTAAACGGCTGACAGTTTCTGTGCAGAATCTAATTACGAGAACCCATTTGCTGTTGTACATGTATATGGATTAATTCCTGGAAACTCCCAGCAAGATGGACAACAACAGTTCCTTCCCTCAGTTAAATTGTTATTTGTTCTTGAAAAAGACCCAAAGTGATGCAAATTGGGCCACAATGTATCTACTTTTGTCAGGAAATGTCTAGCTGGAGAAGATATACAGATCTGGGGTAATGATGAATGAATTACAGTTTTATAGTATTACAGAATAATTGGCTGAACATTGTACCAGTTCATAAAGACTTTGTGAGATTATGTTTTATCTGGGAAAGTATGTGTACCGGTATGCTTTATGTAATATATAGAGGATCTTACATGGGTGCCTGTTTAATATGACGTTATTAAACAAGTTGAATAAAATTATATGATGTGAGGCTGTGCCGAGCATCATATCAGTTTTATCCAACGAGTTTTAAATAAAGTTAATATTACAAAGGCACGAATGTAAGATTCTATTTATAACAAAACTCCAAAAAAGCCTCATAGGCAACATTTATTAGTTAAGCAGCCTATATAACATTGTCGTATCGTATGATGATTGTTTTTTTTTATATATTTTTTTTTTATCGTATGATGATGTCGTATGATTGTATGATGACGTTGTATGTTGACTCAGTCTTCTCTGTTCAGTGCTGAACAACAGAATTTCCTCGTCGATATAATCCGGTATTTCAGCAGTTACAGAAATCGACGAGACAATTCCGATGTACTCCAGGGTGAACGAAAAAGACCGAACAATGATTCGGCCTTTGTGTGCATATTTATTTCACAAGCATAATAAGACAAATACATGTATATCATGGCTGATATCAAATAATTACATCACTTCATCAACAAAAAGACATCTCCTTAGCCAAATGTTAACGACGTTGCATTGTAAACCTTTGCCTCTCACTGCTGCGGGTTCGAATCCCACTGGGAGCTTGACTTGTAAGTGAGGAAGTGTCGATTCTTACGGATGACGGGAGGTGTACAGTACCCAGGAAAAGTGGGTGGTCTGCCTCGCCCACAAAAAAAATCGGCCGTCATATATAACCTTACATGTTTTGAACATGACGTAAAACACCTTACAAACAAACAAACAAAATCAACAAAAAGACGTCCAGGAAGTATACACTACAGCTAAACTGTTTAAAATAACAAATATTTAAACTTCAATATATAAAATGTGCATGATTTAATTAATGGGTACATTATAACAAACAGAAGCATGTTTTTGAACAAGCAGGTTTGCTCTCACAGAACATTAAAGAAGACTATGTCAACAAGATAAGACAACCAGCGTCCATGCATGGAGGGCAAATACACCGCCACCTGGAGAAAAGAAAAAATGGTGCCGTCATAGATGCAACAGCATTCACCCTGGCACATTTGAAAAAATGAGAATAAAAAAGACCTAAAGTTCACATTTAAGCGTTTGTATACATCCAAGTCAGGGATTGGATATAGGATAAAATAATAACTACCAGGTGAAACAAATGCTTCTTTGGTCTGTTTAAGAAGTTGTTCGATAACATCAGCACCGTAGACGTTGTTAGCAACATCATCGTCAAGGTCATATTTTATTCTAATGAGCTTCCAGTTTTTAAGCGCACACAAGACAGACTGTGTCGCATTTCATCGATCTTGCAAGCCGCTGTTTTACCTACAAGATAATCGTAATCGGTGAAACTGTCCAGCAAATTTTTATTTTGCAAGAAATAGCTATGGGAAAATAACGTAATGATTTCATAGTAATGGCCTTTAGATTTCCAGTTTGGCGAGTTGAAATTTTATCCACTGGCCAAAGTATGCGAGTGTATAAAAAAGTTAATTTCTACCCCTGCAAGTAAATAATTAAGCTAACTTTTGTTGCATCATTGACAATTTGCCGATGTGAATTACCCAATTTTAGCGACAAATTGCTGCAATGACAAATCTGAGACTGGATCACATGACTGATGAGTCCATTGAAGGACAAAATTAGTATGACATAGAACCAGTCATCGTCGTTGTTACTCATCATCAGCCATTTCTTTCTGTCTTTTATGTCACTAATTATGTTATATGATGGTTTGGTATGTGCAGATTCAAAATGTGATTTTTTTCCAATAAATATTTAAGTGGGAAAAGAGCAATGCATACTACTGGCAATAGGACATAAAATACCGTTCATGCATATTGATTTATGTAAGGCACAGGTCTAAAAGTGGGACCACACAGCTAAGTACAGTGCACAGACTGAAAACACATGTCCAAAATTTGTTTTCTATGTGTATGGTACTGGAATGTATTCTGATAATAAAATGTTATTGGTTCAGAATTTCCTTGTGTTTTCGACTGCTTTGGAAATGTGCTGTGAACAATAATGATCACACAAATGTGTGTTGAAGTGTACTTTGAATGAATGACTGATTGCTTGTGTTGTCTGAATGAATGACTGATTGCTTGTGTTGCTTGTGTTGTCTATTTTCTGCCATACCATAAGGAAGTCACAGATGTTGTCATACATTTTCAGGAAGCATTTTCGCATGATGGATTGAGCCAACTGTGGAATGAATTAGTGCGGGATGGAGAAATAACCACGGGCAGCAACAATGGACTCATCAACACTGCAGGGGTACTAGCTAAGAAAGGTATTATTTTCATCTGTCATACTCCTGCAATGCTAATACAAGGTTCGTTCCCAAAAGCTAGGTTAAGGTATTAAGGCAACAGAATAATTATAGAGCATCTTAAACAAGTTCAACTTTTCTATTTTAATCATTAAACTTGTTCCCACCAACAGACCAGCGAGGAAGTGACTCCCCCGCACTCTGTCATCCCCACCCCACTGCTACTACATGCAAATACAGTTTTAGCGAGTTATATATCATAAAACTCTTGTTAGAAATGATATTGACAATGGTGAAAGCTCTCTCTGTCTCTTCTTACTATATAATTATTACAGTGTAATATGGCCAGTCTGTATTATGCTATAGACTGAAGAACCATATATGTATTGCACGCTGTTGTTAGCTTATGCGCATGTTTGTTATACTTCTCTTTCACAAAGTGAAGATATAGGAATCACGCTGTCCGTAATGTCCCGTAGCATAACACATTTTTGTCCCGTCGCATCATGTCGCGTAACGCCTTTTTATTACTTGCATTCCTCAAACAATTTTGGATGTGTTGTTCCCAGACTTCATATACACATAACAACTGATCAAGAAATGGAAGTATTCATCACTTCCAGTGATAGTTCTAGTTGTACATGCTTTCAACAGGCATTGGAGCTTAAAAATGGATTTCCTATTTTACTGAGCATGTCAATGAAACCTCCCAGTGTTTTCATGCATTGAAACCTAAAATGTCGAGGTGCCATGTGCTGCTGGGATATACATCACATGTTTTAATATTGACAATGTGGAAGGAGTTTTATTACCTGGAGTAGCAGGTAAAGCGTAATTATAATGAATATCGTTAGATAGCAAGACATCACATTGTTAGCTCTACTGATCAGAGATCAGCAGAGCTTATGCCGTTGTGCGGCGTCCGTCGTCCGTCCGTCCGTTAACTTTTTTTTTGTAGCGACTACTCCTCTGAAACTACTGAATAGATTTTCATGAAACTTTACAGAAATGTTGCCCATGGAGTCTAGTTGATCCTAGCAAATATTCATGTAGATGTGAAATCCAAGATGGCCGCCAAATCTAAAAATAGGTTTTTAAAAAACAAGTTTGTAGCGACTACTTTTTGAAAACTCTAAGGGATATTGCTATGGGACTTTTTCTAAAATGATCAGCATGACATGATGTTAGTCCTTGTCGAAAATCGTTTTGATTCGACGTTAAACATGGCTGCCAGCGGCCATCTTTGTTTACATAGAGTTATATAATGAAAACTTGTAGCGACTACTCCTCTGAAACTACTTGACGGATTTTCATGAAACTTCACAGGAATGTTGCTCTTGATGTCTTATTGATCCTAGCAAAATTTCAGGTTGGCCGGAAATTCAAGATGGCCGCCACGGCTAAAAATAGATTTTTAAAAAATAAGTTTGTAGCGACTACTTCTTGAAAACTATAAGAGATATTGATATGGGACTTTTTCTAAAATTATCAGCATGACATGATGTTGGTCCTTGTCGAAAATCGTTTTGATTCGACGTTAAACATGGCTGCCAGCGGCCATCTTTGTTTACATAGAGTTATATAATGAAAACTTGTAGCGACTACTCCTCTGAAACTACTTGACGGATTTTCATGAAACTTCACAGGAATGTTGGCTCTTGATGTCTTATTGATCCTAGAAAAATTTCAGGTTGGCCGGAAATTCAAGATGGCCGCCACGGCTAAAAATAGATTTTTAAAAAATAAGTTTGTAGCGACTACTTCTTGAAAACTATAAGAGATATTGATATGGGACTTTTTCTAAAATTATCAGCATGACATGATGGTTATCCGAGTCGAACATTATTTTGATTCGACGTTAAACATGGCTGCCAGTTGCCATCTTTGTTTACATAGAGTTATATAATGATAACTTGTAGCGACTACTCCTCTGAAAATACTTGACGGATTTTCATGAAACTTCACACGAATGTTGCTCTTAATGTCTAATTGATCCTTGCAAAATTTTAGGTCGGCCGGAAATTCAAGATGGCCGCCATGGCTAAAAATAGATTTTCAAAATACAAGTTTGTAGCGACTACTTCTTGAAAACTATAAGTGATATTGATATGGGACTTTTTCTAAAATGATCAGCATGACATGATGGTTATTCAAGTCGAACATTATTTTGATTTGACGTTAACCATGGCTGCCAGCGGCCATGTTTGTTTACATAGAGTTATATAATGATAACTTGTAGCGACTACTCCTCTGAAACTGCTTGACGGATTTTCATGAAACTTCACACGAATGTTGCTCTTGATGTCTTATTGATCCTAGCAAAATTTCAGGTCGGCCGGAAATTCAAGATGGCCGCCATGGCTAAAAATAGATTTTTAAAAAATAAGTTTGTAGCGACTACTTCTTGAAAACTATAAGAGATATTGATATGGGACTTTTTCTAAAATGATCAGCATGACATGATGGTTATCCGAGTCGAACATTATTTTGATTCAATGTTAAACATGGCTGTCAGTGGCCATCTTTGTTTACATAGAGTTATATAATGAAAACTTGTAGCGACTATTCCTCTGAAACTACTTGACGGATTTTCATGAAACTTCACAGGAATGTTGCTCTTGATGTCTCATTGATCCTAGCAAAATTTCAGGTCGGCCGGAAATTCAAGATGGCCACCACGGCTAAAAATAGATTTTCAAAAAAACAGTTTGTAGCGACTACTTCCTGAAATCAAAATCAATCAAGAGAGCTTCAAGGTCATTGACCTCTTGTTTCTTTTATTATTGAGAAAATGCAGTTAACTGCAAGAATCTTTATTAAAAGTTCACTGAACATGCATTTGTTTTCTGTTTTACACCAGTGGAAGTTAATGCATTAACTTTATTTTGATGTGAAATTGTCGAAATTGAGCACATCGCACTTGTGTGCATTTTAGGGTTATCTGCAATGTCGACATTTAATTTTTAAATATATAGGGGATCTTGCATGTCAAGTACTCATTCATTATTGAATTTATTAAACGAGTTGGCAAAATGATATAATGCGAGGCTCTTGCCCAGCATTATATCATTTTTGCTAACGAGTTCAATAAATTCAATAATGAATGAGAACGAATGTTAGATTCTATTTATTACATAACTTATAACGTCACATTACGTCAAAAAACGTACATCAACGTGGCGTCCATGACGTCATTAACGTTATGTTATACCACTAGTGGAATATCGAAAATATTGAATGGTGTTATGACACTCCCACACCACATGTTATGTGATAAATTATTATATACATGCTTCATGGACAAAAGAAGCAGCGTGCCTCCATGGCCGGGGTTTGAAAGATGCTTTGTTTGATCCTCTCACCACTGAGGAATCGAATCCCACTGAGAGCTTGACTTGTAAGTGAGAAAGTGTCGATTCTTAAGGATGACGAGAGGTATACAGTACTGGTTCTTCCCAGAAAAAGTGGGTGGCCCGCCACCACCACTAAAAAAATTACCATCATACATAGCCTAAAATGTGCTGGAAAATTAGATACGAAACAAAGATAAAAGAAGCATGTCATAATTGTCATATCAACATGTTCACTCCTAGTTAAAAACACATCAAATTCCAGTGGTGTATTACAACCCTCTCTGTATGGTTTCCTGGGTAATGATGAAGCTTATGAACACCTTTTATTGCTTGTTTATCTGACAGCATCATAAACACAGATGCAGTTTACACAGGTACCAATGCAGTTTTTAGCTCTACTGGCCAACGGCCAGCAGAGCTTATGGGATGGTGTGTTGTCCGTCGTCCGTCGTCCGTCCGTCCGTCCGTCCGTCCGTCCGTCGTCTGTTAACTTTTGTCTCGTTAAGACAATAGGGCCTTCATTTTTCATCCGATCTTTACCAAACTTTAACAGATTGTTAATATCAATGAAAGCTCGGACAAGTTCGAAAACCAGCCAGATCGGACCAATAACAGCAGAGTTATGGCCCTTGATTTAGTTAAAAATGCTATATCTTGCCTCGTTAAGACGATAGGGCCTTCCTTTTTCATCCAATCTTTACCAAACTTTATCAGATTGTTAATATCAATGATAGCTCGGACAAGTTCAAAAACCAGCCATATCGGACTAGCAACAGCGGAGTTCCCTTGATTTAGTTAAAAATGCTATATTTTGCCTCATTAAGACGATAGGGGCTTTATTGTTCATCGGATCTTTACCAAACTTAAACAGATTGTTAATGTCGTTAAAAACTCGGACAAGTTCGAAAACCAGCCATATCGGACCAGTAACAGCGGAGTTACGGCCCTTGATTTAGTTAAAAATGCTATTTTTTGCCTCGTTAAGACGATAGGGGCTTCATTGTTCATCCAATCTTTACCAAACATTATCAGATTGTTAATATCAATGAAAGCTCGGACAAGTTTGAAAACCATTCATATCGGACCAGTAACAGCGGAGTTATGGCCCTTGATTTAGTTCAAAATGCTATATTTTGACTTGTTAAGACGATAGGGCCTTCATTTTTCATCCGATCTTTACCAAACTTTATCAGAATGTTAATGGCGATAAAGGCTCGGTCAAGTTCTAAAACCAGCCAGATCGGACTAGTAACATCGGAGTTATGGCCCTTGATTTAGTTAAAAATGCTATATCTTGCCTCGTTAAGACGATAGGGCCTTCCTTTTTCATCCAATCTTTACCAAACTTTATCAGATTGTTAATATCAATGATAGCTCGGACAAGTTCGAAAACCAGCCATATCGGACCAGTAACAGCGGAGTTACGGCCCTTGATTTAGTTAAAAATGCTATTTTTTGCCTCGTTAAGACGATAGGGGCTTCATTGTTCATCCAATCTTTACCAAACATTATCAGATTGTTAATATCAATGAAAGCTCGGACAAGTTTGAAAACCATTCATATCGGACCAGTAACAGCGGAGTTATGGCCCTTGATTTAGTTCAAAATGCTATATTTTGACTTGTTAAGACGATAGGGCCTTCATTTTTCATCCGATCTTTACCAAACTTTATCAGAATGTTAATGGCGATAAAGGCTCGGTCAAGTTCTAAAACCAGCCAGATCGGACTAGTAACATCGGAGTTATGGCCCTTGATTTAGTTAAAAAGGCTATATTTTGCCTCGTTAAGACGATAGGGTTTTCATTTTTCATCCGATCTTTACCAAACGTTACCAGATTGTTAATATCAATGAAAGCTTGGACAAGTTTGAAAACCAGCCAGATCGGACCAGCAACAGCGGAGTTATGGCCCTTGATTTAGTTAAAAATGCTATATTACGATAGGGCCTTCGTTTTTCGTCCGATCTTTACCAAACTTTACCAGATTGTTTATATAAATGAAAGCTCGGACAAATTCGAAAAACCAACTGGATCGGACCAGAACAGCGGAGTTGTGGCACTTGATTTAGTTAAATGTGCTATATTTTGCCTCGTTAATACGATAGGACTTTCATTTTTCATCCGATCTTTACCAAACTTTACCAGATTGTTACTATCAATGAAAGCTCCAACAAATTTCAATACCAGCCAGATTGGACCATTTACACCGGAGTTAAGGCCCTTGAATTTCTGAAATATGCTATATTTTGGCCTCATTAAGAAGAAAGGGTCTTCATTTGGCCAGATTTCAGTGAAACTTTTCAAGAATGATCAGTACCAAGCCTAGTTGTACACGTCGTCATCGTGTTCTGGTTGATGATTTTGGCAGAGTTATGTCCCTTTAAAGGTTTTAATACACAAACTTTGTCTGGACTAGTTCTCCTGAACGTCTCCTCACATTTCAACCAAACTTTACAGGGATGATCAGCACCAAGCATAGTTGTGCATATCATCGTCGCGTTCCTGTTAACAGATTTTTGGTGGAGTTATGGCCCTTTAAAGGTTTCTGATACACAAACATTTTCCGGGCTAGTTCTCCCGAACCCCTGCCTGGATTTTAACGAAACTTGACAAGGATGATCAGTATCAGGTCTGGTTGTACAAATCATTGCTGTGTTCTGGTTGAATGATTTTTGGCAGAGTTATGGCCCTTTAAAGGTTTTAATACACAAACTTTGTCTGGACTAGTTTTTCTGAACGCCTCCCCACATTTCAACGAAACTTTACAGGGATGATCAGCAGCAAGCATAGTTGTACATATCATCGTGGCATTCCGGTTAACAGATTTTTGATGGAGTTAAGGCCCTTTAAAGGTTTTTGATACACAAATATTTTCCGGGCTAGTTCTCCTGAACCCCTGACTGGATTTCAGTGAAACTTAAAAAGGATGATCAGTATCAAGCCTAGTTGTGCATATCTTCGACATATTCGGGTTGAATGATTTTTGGCAGAGTTATGGCCCTTTAAAGGTTTTAATAGTCAAACGTTGTCCAGATTAGTCTCTTCTGAACTCCTTGCTGCATTTCAACGAATCTTGATGGGGATGATCAGTACCAAGCCTAGTTGCACCTGTCATTGTCGTGTTTTGGTTGAATGAATTTTGGCCCCTTAAAGGTTTTAATACACTAACTTTGTACAGACTAGTTCTCCTGAACCTCTGGCTGGATTTTAGCGAAACTTGTCAGGGACAATCAGTATCAAGCCTAGTTGCGTATATCTTCACCATGTTCTGGTTGAACGATATTTGAAAGAGTTATGGCCCCTTATACATAAACTTTATCTAGAGCCAGTAGAGCGTCCACAGGCCCTCTTGGGCCTCTTGTTGATGGTAATGATCCCAGTGTATTGGTTGTTGCTTGCTTGATGTAATCACAGAGAACATTCAGGAACATCATACAGAGAGATCTCTCAAGGAGTAAATGATTATAGCACTTGTTATGATGATTTTTTTGGCAAAAAAAACCTTGTAAACTTGAGTTATTCCTTAATGTTGCTTTGAAAATCATATTTATATTCAGATACACACCTGGGATTAGCGAAAATAATTTCATTTTATTAACCTCTTAAACACTGACCTGACCTGGTAAAAGTCCATTTCAACTTTAAGTGGCATGTGAGCTGTT
Organism: Cyrtodaria siliqua; assembly: GCA_037043455.1. Taxonomy (NCBI): domain Eukaryota; kingdom Metazoa; phylum Mollusca; class Bivalvia; order Adapedonta; family Hiatellidae; genus Cyrtodaria; species Cyrtodaria siliqua. The sequence continues at coordinate 289,256 of JAWPHD010000337.1, forward strand.
ACAGCTGTACTGTACGTTCATAATTGTAACTCATCTTTGGTTAAATTATATTTTTTTCAGTATTTTTACAACATATGCAGGGCTTTCCCGAGCCCTTTAAGACGTGGCGCTACCATGATGCCTTCACTTAAAATATTTACATTAATTTTTAATTACTACTTCATTTCTTCATCTTTTGTCGTTTTTTGCGCACAATATGACCTATTTATGTATCGATGTGCCGTAAAACACCATTCATTCATTCACTTTGTAAAGTGACCTGCTGCCACACCTTAATGTAGCCGCTATGCCTCAAATTAGTTGCTGTGATGCCTTAATCTGATCAACATTTCAAGTTTTCCCATGGCTTATTTAGAATAGCTGATTACCTTTACGGATTCCTTTAATTAATGCCTAGATAACTGATGACGGTCATTTTCGTCTTTTTTCAACCGACATTTAAAAGAATTGGGATGCGGGAAACCGCCCACCCTTCCCACGCCCATCCCGTTCCAACGCAAAAGTGCTACCACTCCTTAAAAAAATCCTGGGGAAAGCCCTGATATGACGTATATCCTCTAATAGGAGCACCTCCCTATATAGCAGCACCACCCTACATTTTCAGGAAAAAAAACGAAACTTTTTTTTTTATTTAAATTTTATAAGAACGCCACTTGTCATTTTGCAAGCACCCGGGCACTACTATTAAGGCCAAATAAAATAATAGTTGTGTTTCCGGTTACCCGACCTACCCTAGAAATTCCCGCCGACCCTATGGTTTTTATTGCATTCCAAAAAAAACAAAAACAATTCAAGCCGACCCCCGTCCGTAATGGATTCCGTAATATACCGTCTCCCTGTCAGGCAGGCGCTTGATTGAGTTGATAGATAATAGGTTCTCAATAGACGCGTACACACGCGTTTTGACGCATGGAAATTCAATTTGACCCAATTCTGACGCAGCTAATTTACCACCTGTGCGTTTTTATGACGCGCGTGTATTTGCTTCCAAGCATCAATCCAATACACATGTACCTATTTTCGATAGCCCAAACATCACAATAATGACCACGCGCTGCATAACAGTGATTGACACCTTGGCTGACGACCTTGATCGCCTCTCGACCAATCAAATTCGCTGCTGTCACAGCTTGTGTGCGGAAATAACCTGTCTATAAATGGTGTCACTGTGTAATCTAATCGCTGCTATTGTGTTAATAATTTAACGATTATCTTTGAAGTTTATGATGCTTTTTGCGGAGACTATTATGACCTCATTGGATTAACTGTTTAATTGATTGCTACCGGCTTCTGATTGATTATCGGTTAATTAGACCGAACTGAAATAAAACAAATGCTAGCGGTCAAACATGTGAAAAATATAAAAATCGGCAAAAATAAAATTGACTTTATTTGTGTTTGTTGACGTTGTTTTTTATTAGCTCGACTGATCAGAGATCAGCAGAGCTTATGCCGTGGTGCGGCGTCCGTCGTCTGTCCGTCTGTCCGTAAACTTTTATTTGTAGCGACAACTCCTCTGAAACTACTGGATGGATATTCATGAAACTTTACAGAAATGTTGCCCATAAAGTCTAGTTGATCCTAGCAAAAATTCATGTTGATGTGAAATCCAAGATGGCCGCCACAGTTAAAAATAGATTTTCAAAAAACAAGTCTGTAGCGACTACTTCCTGAAATCAAAATCAATCAGTAGAGCTTCAAGGTCATTGACCTCTTGTTTGTGTTTGTTGTTTGTTAATTTTGTTTTACGCACATTTTAAAGAACAAAGAAATATAATTTTAATGAGGATAATTTAAATATTTATAAATCGGCGAAATGTACATAAACAGCGCGTATTTTAACCTGGGTTATCGTTCAGTCAAAACTTACCGGACATTACGCATTGTTATATTTTGTGTTGACATACTATTTTTGTGCTGTTGAGTAACGGACTTTATTAATTTATGTATGTTCAATACACAAATGGCGCAAAGAAGTATATTTTCATTTATGTCATCGCAGTCTACGAAACGGCCTGTGTGTTGGGGATGCACTGTCTGAGGTAGTCTCATTTATTTGACGTCTTCGGGTGCCTTTCTTTCTTTTTTACATACGGATGTTTATAGATGCACCTTAGGTGCAGTCTGACCCCGAAGAAGCAGAAAATAAGAGAGCTAGTACTATAATAACACCAATAACTTATAATTTCACCAATAACTTATAATTTTAACAGATGTGGACCCCAACTTATTAAACAGCCTTTCATAACTTTGAATCTTTGACATAATGACACATTATTGTAAAATGGAATAGTAGTTTTTTAAGTTCAAATGCATATCCTTGCACACCTTTCTTGGCAATAAAATATTGACAAAAATTAAAGTTATTAAAGGATGTTTTATAAAACGGCGCTTCGATTTGTTTGATTTATATTTGACCTTTGACATTTCAATGTAATGTAATATACATAGTGATATAGAACACAAGACGAGGCAGGAATTGTCCGGCACCAGTTTCAGCACCATTTATTAAAAAAAAAAAAAATCCCTACCTACCCTACTAAATTGGCAATAAAAAGTAAAACCAAAAAAAAAAGATTTCACCTACCTACCTACCCTATCTTTTTTTTCAATGTAACAGGAAACACAACTATTATTTTATTTGGCCTAAGGGAAATACAGTATACTTTACACATTACAAAGTTAATATGATTGAAACGGAAAGAAACATTCTTACAAAGTTCCTCTCCTTACATAAATCTTCTTTGGTTCTAAGTAATTCAGGAAAAAAAACACCTAAATTATCACCAGAGTGTAGTGTGTTGTAATAGGGAGCATTACCTGCATACTCTTGGTTAATTATCTCATTTTTCATTCCTCGCTCACTTTATACCTGCCATTTTGCTGTATTTTCTGGCAATATTCATTATGAGGAGATTTGTATTTATTGTAAGTGTTGTTCACTACAAGTGCAGCAATGGTTATTCACCTTAACTTATCTGCAGAATTAATATGCAACACTTACTCTCATATTTCTGCACTAGACCTGAACATCCTGGTTCTGGCTTATCAGTGTCTTTGGTTTTTGCAATACTACAGATAAAGTGATGCTTATTTTAGCATTGCTGACAAGCAGTGTGTACACGGTGTTATAGTAATTACTTAAGGGACTTATTCACAGTGGCAAAAAGTCTCGAATTATTATGTAACTGATTACATTTCACTGGTTCCTAGTGTTCAACTTGGCAAACATTACAAAAGGACAATGTCAGCATTGTTAAGTTGTGAAATAAAATAGTATAAATTTATATTCATAATAACAAAAATGAATTTTGGGAATTGTATAAGATAGAGTTTTCTTGGATATTTTCTTGGGCCATTAGGGCAAGACCTTATCCACTGAGCTATGTTTGTATGAAAACAGTATTATGAGTACTGCCCAGTGTCTTCAGACCACCCAGTTTACCACATACCCTGGGGTAACTATATACAAGTTAAGCTGTCTGAAAGTCTAGATTTCTCTCAAGTAAGATATGCCCAAAGACTAGCAGATCCATGTCGTCTCAACCAGCAATAATGGTGCCCTCCACATCATAAAACCATCGTGCTATTATTTACTGTCTCTATTTATGAGCCTGCTACTTCATATTAAATCATCAGCAGCTGCCATAGGACTACCGTGTTATGAGGAGCTTTAATGGTTCTACCCAACTACTCCACGGATTTTCATTAAACTTCGCAGGAATGTTGCTCTTGATGTCTAATTGATCCTAGCAAAATTTCAGGTCGGCCGGAAATACAAGATGGCCGCCATGGTTAAAGATTGATTTTCAAAATACAAGTTTGTAGCGACTACTTCTTGAAAACTATAAGTGATATTGATATGGGACTTTCTCTAAAATGATCAGTATGACATGATGTTGATCCTTGTCAAAAAATATTTTGATTTGATGTTAAACATGGCCGCATCTTTGTTTACATAAGAGTTATATAATGAAAACTTGTATTGACTACTCCTCTGAAACTGCTTGACTGATTTTCATGAAACTTCACAGGAATGCTGATCTAGCTATCAAAAACCTATCAGTAGAGCTTCAAGGTCATTGACCTCTTGTTCGTGATAAGAGCATCTCCCCGACTACCTTCAACTGCCCCTTAAAGCTACAGATGCTATACTTAAACTAGTACTTACTCATGAATATGAACGAATCACGTGTGAAGTAGTTTCAATTTGACGAGCAGCCAAAAAATCGATATATAAGCCAGAATCGATGCGTAAAATATTACATTTTATCTAGCCTTCGTACAGGTAACATCGATCAATTGCGGCTTCCAATTATATTTCATGAAAAATTAGCTGTTATTTGTGCTTGTTCATGCAGATATACCCACTCATCCATGGATATTTGTTGGTACGTTGTAGTGTTTTTAAAGGGGTTGATGCACTATTTTCAAACAAGGTGAATTTTAAAGGGCTCTGAAAAACTTGAAAAAAGCTGAAAGAATTATCAGAATGCCATAAAAAATAAAGGAGATATGACCTATTGAAAATTTGCAAAGAAATATAAATGGAGGCGGCCATCTTTGAACGATGACGTCATCGCGCCTTTTTAAGATAGATGGCATATGGACAAAATGTCTTTTAAAGCAAAGAAAATCACTGCAAATGAAAAATAAGCATACCATTTATATATTTTACATCTGTATATTTATTTTTAATCAATTTGCAGTGATTTTCCTTGCTTTAAAATACATTTTGTCAATATGCCATATATGGTAAAATGACGCGATGACGTCATCGTTCAAAGATGGCCTCCTCAATTTATGTTCTTTTCAACTTTTCAATAGGTCACATCTCCTTCATTTTTCATGACATTTTGATAATTCTTTCAGCTTTTTTTCAAGTTTTTAAGAGCCCTTTTAAATAAACCGTGTTTGAAAATAGTGAAATCAACCCCTTTAACAGTAAATAAAAACTAAATATGCAATAACTAGTGAAGACACACACACAAACTTATCAATAGCACATTAAAAGCTTGAGATAACGTTGTTCTGAAATTGAATCCTAGTTATAATTTGATAGAATAGTTTATTATATCATGCAAGGTTAATTTACATGTGCCACATGATGTACTATATACTGACATGCCTGAGGTGTATTAAAAGATGTTACGTTATTTTGCATTATAATAAATGGTACTACATATACCATATTTTCAAGAAGCCCCTGTAGTTTGGTGGATAGGACGGCTTTCTGTAACTGAATGTAAATGAGAACATCGTGTGTTCAAGTCCCGAAAGAGGCAGACTTTTTTTCCTTCAAACTATATTGTTACCTGTACGATGTGCACAACTCGATGATGGTGAACATGAAATTACAGAGAAAGACACGCCTACGAAGAAGAAAGCGATTTAAATACAGGGTCTGTTGCTTTAAGTGGAAACACACCATAGGAGGAATGCACAAGACGGTGAAATTACACACAACTGGGAATGCACTAAACTGGGAACACAACCAACTGCAAATTAATGCTAGGTTCCCACGGTCGTGCGATCCGTTACGAACGCCACGATTGGCCATTCGTAGCTGATCGTGGAACTTCTCTGAAATTTCAGGTTTGGATACGAGGTGATGCCAGTCGATACGTTCTGATACGATTTGTTGCGCTCGGATGCGATCTGGTCACGGTTTTGTCAATTTCAGGTGTCACGATCTGTCACGGTCTGATCTCCCGTTCAGATACGATCACATACGTTCCGATAGGATTGTTTCGATCGAGTCCACGATTGGGTCTTGATCTGAAACGATCATCACGATCGGGTTCCCCGAGTTGGGACGATCTGGTACGTGGTTTAGATACGATCACATACGTTCCGATAGGATTGTTTCGATCGAGTCCACGATTGGGTCTCGATCTGACACGATACGTGCAGATACGTTCCGATACGTTCATCACGAACCGATGCGCTCCGATACGATAGGATACGATTGTGGTCGCGATGTCTTTCACGATCATGATCGAGGGTGATCACGATTTGAGCTAGGACTGGACCCCGACGGGTATATATACAGCCCGACTGACCATGGACTTCATTGTTTCTTGAACTTTTACAGAGTGAACACTACAACCCTCAACCATTGATGATGGCAGGAGTTGCAGATGATGACAACGTGGCATTTGCAGTATTACTGTATACTTACATTATCCGGTATATATATGGGCACGAGAACTCGTAACAGATCGTGAGCGTTCTTGTAAAAACGTAACTACTCGTATCTACTCGCATCTTCTCGTATCAACTCCTATCTGCTCGTGAGTCATTCGTGTCAGGTCTTGAGCAATGGGACCCGACAGAGCGTAACATATCGTGACAGATTGTGGGAGATCGCAACACATCTCAACAGAGCGTGGTGTTTGTCTTGTCTAAGATCGATCCCGATCACCACGATTTGGAAGCACGATTAGATGCGATCTGTCGCGCTTTGTTACGATGCAATACGATCTGATACGATGATCCTGATTGACAATTGATCGTGTTGACCGTAGAACATTTTTGAACCGTTCAAAAATTGTCTACGATTGATACGATTGCCACGACTGACCTCAAGATCTGATAAGATCTGTTAGGATCACCACGATTAGTCCACGATTAAGACCACGATTTCAATCGTGCAGCGAATCGTGATAGTGGGAACCTAGCATAAAGAAGCACCAAACTAGAAACACACTGTACTATGTGGACACCCAAATTGGGAACATACTTAACTGTGAACACAACATATAGAAATGTACCAACCATGGAACACAGCATACTGTGAATTCAATAAACTGGGAACACATCAAATTGGGAACTTAACCATGGATGCTGGGAACCCACTAACTGGGAAAGCTCCAAACTAGAAATGCACCAATCTTGGAATCCATCAACTTGGGAACTCACTTTACTGCAAACAAACCATACTAAAATGTCCTAAACTCGGAACACACCATACTAAGAATGCACCAGACTGGTAGTACACTGTACCAGGATCAAGCCAATATGAGGACACAACATACTGGGAACACAGCAAACTTGGAATGCACCAAACTGGTAACCCACTAGAATAGCAACACACCAAACTGGGAACACATTAAAATAGGAACACACCAAACTGGGAACACACTAGAATAGGAACATGCCAAACTGCGACACCAAACGTGTGAAGACACTGGAAATGCCATAAAGTGGGATCACAACCAAACTGGGATTGCACCAAACCAAACAGGAAGACATAAAACTACTGGTACACATGAACTGGAAAATGGGGTTGGTCTGACATGACCTAGAAGCATCACCCACCTATATTATATAGGCTTTCACCAGTTTCTGTTATTCTTGGTAACTAACAAACATAATAATTACTTCTTCCCCCTGGTATTTCTGAGTGGCTGTAAATGTAATTAACTTCTTCTAGTTTTTGGTAAACCTTTGTTGTCTATTTTTGGATCCACTTGAAGGTTCAGAAATTAACAGCAAAGTCACCTCTATGTTGCTGAATTGTAAATACAAACTGTGTCTGATTAGTTTCTGATGCAGTTTTTATGTAGTTTCTGATGCAGTTTCTGGTGCTGTTTCTGATGTAGGGGTCAGAAGGTAAAGATGAGGGCAGATACACCACCATAAACATCATAAAGTTATGCATGATGCACCATGGAACTTGTACATTGTTGTATTCGATGTACTTCAGGAGTTATTTATTTCCCCAAATCAGTTCTGATCTGCTACTGTAACAGCAGCTGTATAGAAAAAAAGAGGAACAATATAAACTATTATGCTATTACATGTATGTGCAAATAACCATGCAAATAAATGCTTGATAACAACTTATTGTTCCAAGTGTAACCCCCCGTTTACACTATGTTCCCGGCGGCCACGGCAGCCACGTTTCAGACAACCGTGGACGAAACGGGACGAAACGGGGTGACCGTGAGACAACGTAGGGGAACGGTATCGACTAACGTATCTCGCCGTGACTGCCGTGGACGCCGGGACAAATTTTAAGTCAGACTTAAAATTTGCCACGGTCGTCCCGGCGAAGATGACCTACTTTATAGAACGCAGTAAAACGGGGTGAACGCAACGAAACGTGAAAGTACGTTACAGACCTTAACAAAACTTGGACAGTGTCCGTAGCAAGACGTGAAGCAAGAGTATGACCCGGCAACTTACGGTCCTGTGAAGTTGTGTTACGGTCTGCCACGTTTAGTTCCCGTTTAGCTGCGGTTGTTTTAGGGTGGCTGCACGTTTTATCCAGGCTTGCCACGATTTCTCACGGACCTCACGGCGAGCTACGGGGAACGTTAGCCGTTTCGTCACGTTCAATCACGATATGTCTCGGCGTATTACGGTTTACCTGAAGTTCTGCTACGTTTTGACAAGGTGCGCGCAGGCGCACAAGTAGTATAAAACTGTTCAAGCCGACAGGGACGTTTCATTCGAGTGACAAACACCGACGAGTGCAGATATATTATCTTTTTCATAGTATAAATAATGCCAACAAAGAAGGCTGCTGGCGGCATTCTTGCTTACGCAAAGACCGAATGTATGCGCCCAGCAAACATACAAATACGAAATCATCCTCGTCATGCACATTCATGTTCTCTCATTGAAGGTTCAGAATACACTGACTGTTGCAGTATTTTGTTGCTGTTTTTGCCCCCCCCCCCCCCCCCCCCCCCCCCCCCCCCCCCCCCCCCTTACCCGGAGGTCACGGCTAACCTTAGTGGGCCTTGATAGAACTTGACAGACGTGGCAAACCTTGATTGTTAAGCGACAAAACGTGAGAGGTCCCATCAGAACGTAGCAGGCCGTGAGGAAACGTACAAGCGTCCGTGACATACCGTGGACTTAAACGTAGTGCACCGTCGGGTCTCCGGTTCGGCGGCTCGTTTCAGCTCACGGTGTGTAACGGATACCTTAATAGACCGTAAGAAAACGTAATGATACCTAACAGAACTTGAGTACCAAGACAAAAACTGTCCAAAATCCCACGGCGCACTACGTTTTGGGCTGCCGTGGCTGCCGTGGTCGCCTGGAACATAGTGTAAACGTAGGGTAATAAACTAATAAATCACAAATCAAGTGCTTAACTATAAAAGAGGAAACAATGAGAGCAACAAACTCTAAATAAAGAAGTAATTGCACATTAAATGAGACAATGAGAGAATGATGTTGTATTGTCTGGCACTGTGTACCTCCATCAGAATCCTGAATATTTACTTTCTGTCACTTATTCAAATGTCAAACAGACTTTATTGAGACATTATAAAAATGTTTCTCTTCAAAATAATAAGAAAAAAGTCCATTGGAAGTAAGTTAATTATTATGAAGTATGCATGGAGCTGGGAGAACAGTGGTGGTGTACTTTGTCTACAAACGATGTGCAAGCCCAGTGTTGCTTGGGGTCTGGTGTTGTGCCACTCAGAAACAATTTGCTTTTAGGTATGCATTTGGTGAGCGACTTGAGCAAAGTTGTTTTTTTGTAGAATAAATGTGCAAGCACAGTACACAGTACACACACACTGGAGACAGAATAAAGCATATTTTATTACAGACTATATAATTATGCACAATGACAATATACAGTGTACTAGTATATAAAGCCCATTAGTGAAGAAGGATAGCAGGTGCTTATAACATATATAATGAGATGGTTCTTGTATATACTAATGGGATGATATAATGGTCATGTTACGTACAGTATAGTGGATCAATTATGACAGAACAGAGTTTACTGCTTCCTGAGTATGTGCATTCCACATACAAACAATAAACACAAATAACAAATGCAAACAATAAATGCAAATAATACATGCAAACAATAAGAGCAAACAATATACTTCAAACAATAAGTGCAAACAATACAAGCAAACAATAAATGCAAACAATATACATCCAAACAATAAATGCAAACAATAAATGCAAACAATACATGCAAACAATACAAGCAAACAATACATGCAAACAATACAAGCAAACAATACATGCAAACAATATACATCCAAACAATAAATGCAAACAATAAATGCAAACAATACAAGCAAACAATAAATGCAAACAATAAGTGCAAACAATAATTTTAAAAAGCAGATGCAAACAATACATGCAAACAATAACTGCAAATATTAGATGCAAACAGTAAGTGCAAACAATATACATCCAAACAATAAGTGCAAACAATTCATGCAAACAATACAAGCAAACAATACATGCAAACAATAACTGCAAATATTATATGCAAACAATACATGCAAACAATAAGTGCAAACAATATACATCCAAACAATAAGTGCAAACAATAACTGCAAATATTAGAGGCAAACAATAAGTGCAAACAATACATGCAAACGATAACTGCAAATATTAGAGGCAAACAATAAGTGCAAACAATACATGCAAACAATAACTGCAAATATTATATGCAAACAATAAATGCAAACAATAAGTGCAAACAATAATTTTAAAAAGCAGATGCAAACAATACATGCAAACAATAACTGCAAATATTAGAGGCAAACAATAAGTGCAAACAATACATGCAAACAATAACTGCAAATATTATATGCAAACAATAAATGCAAACAATAAGTGCAAACAATAATTTTAAAAAGCAGATGCAAACAATACATGCAAACAATAACTGCAAATATTAGAGGCAAACAATAAGTGCAAACAATAAATGCAAACAATAACTGCAAATATTATATGCAAACAATAAATGCAAACAATAAGTGCAAACAATAATTTTAAAAAGCAGATGCAAACAATACATGCAAACAATAACTGCAAATATTAGATGCAAACAGTAAGTGCAAACAATATACATCCAAACAATAAGTGCAAACAATTCATGCAAACAATACAAGCAAACAATACATGCAAACAATACAAGCAAACAATACATGCAAACAATAACTGCAAATATTATATGCAAACAATACATGCAAACAATAAGTGCAAACAATATACATCCAAACAATAAGTGCAAACAATACATGCAAACGATAACTGCAAATATTAGAGGCAAACAATAAGTGCAAACAATACATGCAAACGATAACTGCAAATATTAGAGGCAAACAATAAGTGCAAACAATATACATCCAAACAGTAAATGCAAACAATAAGTGCAAACAATAAGTGCAAACAATAACTGCAAATATTAGATGCAAACAATAAATGCAAATAAACAATTATATGTGATGAATGAATCGATTACACTTTATACTCACATACATATTCTAGCATATGTACAATACAAATCAAATCAAATCAAATCTTTTATTGGTCTAAAATCCAACAGTAGGAATATCACCAAAACACACAGACATACACAGTGAAATACAAAGCACGTACAAAACAAGAAGCAAGAAAATAAGTCATATATCTCTCTCCATATATGCTTATTTATATTTATAATAACAGGAAATTGTTATCTTATATAAATCCACTCCTGAGGGAGATCATATCCATGATATCTAAATACTACCACATATATAGTGTTACTTCACCAAGTAAATTTTATATCCCTAATACAATACAGCTGATAGAGTATTAGACACAGAGGATATAGGTACACAAATAAACATTAAAGGGGGCACATCAGGCTTTCTTTAGAGAGAATCTAAAAAAATAAAGAATGTTTCTGTTCATGATAACAATGTAATATCAATCATACTATGGTATCGGCAGCATGTTGTTCAGGTATAAAAGCTGATTTGGAAAAAATAAAATTGGACATAAACGGTGCATAACCTACGTTTATCACATATCGCTGTGCAGAATGAATTTCCTTGTAAATTAAAGGAGTCATTTTTAGGCACATTTATTGTTTTGGCCCTTTAAAGAAACTAACCTGCCAAATTATGGCAAAATTACACTACAAAAATTGTGTATCAACACTATCCAGGTGTTCAGGTCATATAAGAATGTATATGTGCCAATTAAAATTAAAAGTTTATTCAAGGGTTCTAAAAACACCCATGATTGAATATGCGTAAATGAATTATAAGTTGGTTACTCTTAATTTTACACTTAGTTTCGGGGTTCGGCCTGGCCGGTTAAAACTGTTTATATTGTGTCTATAGAGTTTGGATTCTCAAAAAATGTAAGTTGTAAATATACCTCGCCATCAGTAGTTTTAGAAACCGTGTACATATAATGTAAAATTTGGCTGTTGTTGTCGGGATAGCTACTTTAATTAAAATAAGAAATACATTTTTTTAGTCAATTTTAAGTTGGATCCCTAGACCCCCAGGAATAGCCTGATGCACCCCCTAAAACGTCATAAAAAAGATGGGTACACAGCAATCCAAGTACTAAGTCTGAGATTGGGGCCTGAAATTCGGAAGACATTTAAAAATGATGTGTCTGGCAGATTTATAAATAATAATATTGTAATAAATTACTCGTACCATTCTTCTTTTTAGCTTTGTCAATTGAGAAAATGTCGAGTTCTTACGGATGGTGGAAAGGTATATAGTAATGGTTCTACCCAGGAATAAGTGGGTGGTCTGTCTCCACCACAAAAAATTGACCGTCGTACATAGCCTAAAATGTGCTGGAAAATGATGCTAAACACCAAACAAAATCTTTTAGTGTGTGCCAAGCCTTATATACAAAAGAGTTATGTGTTTTTTAGTTGTTTTGCAGTGTTCAAGATTGTTTCTGAGTCGAGATGTTTTGTTGTTTGCTGCGTGTTTCTGAGTCGAGATGTTTTGTTGTTTGCTGCGTGTTTCTGCTTGGTTTGCAATATTTTGTTTATGTTTCTGCTGTCTGTACTGAGGTTTTGTGAATCAGCCATTCTTGCAGATTCTGTCGGACATTTGTTGAAATGACGTCAGGGTTTAACGAGTGATGTACGTCGGATGTATGCGTCGTTTGATGAGTACCTGAACAGTTGCACGGTTTGTATATAAAGGGAAACTTATGGCACGTCTTTGCAAACATGTGCTGAATAACATCTGTTGTTATGTATGCTGTGGATGAATAAACATAGCAAATTTGTTTAGCGCCTACGGCATAATGCACATCCAATTAAATTCAATTACCCAAAATGAAGATTTGCACTTCTCTAATTATTTCTCAGTGTCATTTGAGCTTAATATCAAAAACTTTTTATCAAGTCCCATTAAATTTGAACTTCCTAGCTAGTTTTGAGCTATAATTCTACTGTAAAGGTGTGGCAGTGGCATCGATTGTTTGCCTTGCATACTTTCACTTTCTGTCTGTTCACAATTGATGATTCTCAACCGAACTTTTAATACATAAATCAGTGTGTAGGCACAAGGTCTAGGGGTGTCAGGGGGCCCCCCACTCCCCTCCGGGATTTTTTTTTTAGAAGGAAGCCAAACTGCATTCTGACGGTAAAAATTGATGAGCTGACCATACCCCTCCACCCACTACCCACCTCAGTTTCTATTGCATTTTTGGCATTTTTATTTTTAGCTCTACTGGCCGAAGGCCAGCAGAGCTTATGGGATGGCGAGTTGTCCGTCGTCCGTCGTCGTCCGTCCGTCCGTCGTCCGTCCGTCCGTTAACTTTTGCCTTGTGAACACTCTAGGGCCTTCATTATTAATCGAATCTTTACAAAACTATGCCAGTGTCTTTATATCAATGAAAGCTCGGACAAGTTTGAAAACCAGCCGGATCGGAATAATTTCACCGGAGTTATGGCCCTTGTTTGCTGAAAAATGCCATATTAAGCCTTGTGAACACTCTAGCACCTTCATTTATTATTTGATCTTTACCAAACTTGCACAGATTGTTAATATCAATGAAAGCTCGGACAAGTTCGAAAACCAGCCAAATCGGATCAGTAACACCGGAGTTATGGCCCTTGTTTTTTCTGAAAATTGCCATTTTCTGCCTTGTGAACACTCTACCACATTCATTTATTATTTGATCTTTACCAAACTTGCACAGATTGTTAATATTAATGTAAGCTCAAACAAGTTCGAAAACCAGCTAAATCGGATGAGTAACACTGGAGTTATGGCCCTTGTTTTTTTCTGAAAAATGCTATTTTCTGCCTTGTGAACACTCTAGGGCCTTGAATATTAATCGAACCTTTACTTAACTTTGCCAGTGTCTTTATATCAATGAAAGCTCGGACAAGTTCGAAAACCGCCAAGATCGAAATAATTTCACCGGAGTTATGGCCCTTGTTTTGCTGAAAAAAATGCCATATTAAGCCTTGTGAACGCTCTAGCACCTTCATTTATTATTTGATTTTTACCAAACTTGCACAGATTGTTAATATCAATGACAGTTCAGACAGTTGCGAAAACCAGCTAGATCGGATCATTAACAGCAGAGTTATTGCCCTTGATTTAGTTAAAATTGCTATATTTTGCCTCATTAAGATGATAGACCCTTCATCTTTCATCCAATCTTTACCAAACTTTACCAGATTGTTTATATAAATGAGAGCTAGGACAAGTTCGAAAACTAGCTGGATCGGACCATTTACAGCGGAGTTATGGCCCTTGATTAAGTTAAAAATGCTATATTTTGCCTCGTTAAGACGATAGGGCCTTTATCTTTCATTCGATCTTTACCAAACTTTACCAGATTGTTTATATAAATGAAAGCTCGGACATTTCGAAGATCAGCCAGATCGGACCAGTAACAGCAGAGTTATGGCCCTTGATTTAGTTAAAAATGCTATATTTTGCCTCGTTAATTCGATAGGGCCTTCATCTTTCATCTGATCTTTACAAAACTTTACCTGATTGTTTATATCAATGACAGCTCAGACAATTTCGAAAACCAGCCAGATCGGACCAGTAACAGATGAGTTATGGCCCTTGATTTAGTTAAAAATGCTATATTTTGCCTCGTTAATTAGATAGGGCCTTCATCTTTCATTTGATCTTTACAAAACATTACCTGATTGTTTATATCAATGACAGCTCAGACAATTTCGAAAACCAGCCAGATCGGACCAGTAACAGATGAGTTATGGCCCTTGATTTAGTTAAAAATGCTATACTTTGCCTCGTTAAGACGATAGGGCCTTCATTTTTCATACGATCTTTATGAAACTTTATTACTAGACGGTTAATATCAATGACAGCTCGGTCAAGTTCGAAAACCAGCCAGATCGGACCAGTAACAGTGGAGTTATGGCCCTTGATTTAGTTGAAATCCTATATTTTGCCTCGTTAAGACGATAAGGCATCTTTCATCCGATCTTTAAGAAACTTTACCAGATTGTTAATATCAATGAAAGCTTGGACAAGTTCGAAAAACATTCAGATTGGACCATTTACATCGGAGTCATGGCCCTTGAATTTCTGAAATATGCTATATCTTGGCCTCATTAAAATGAAAGGGCCTTCATTTGGCCAGATTTCATTGAAACTTTGCAGGGATGATCAGTACCAAGCCTAGTTGTACATAGTCACCGTGTTCCACTTGAATGATTTTGGCGGAGTTATAGCCCTTTAAATGTTTTAATACACAAACTTTGTTCTGACTAGTTCTCTTGTACCCCTGGCCGGATTAAACAAAACTTTTTAGGGATGATCAATTCTATGTGCATTTGTGCAAATCATAGCCGTGTTCCGGTTGAATGATTTTTGGCGGAGTTCTGGCCCTTTAAAGGTTTTAATACACAAACTTTGTTCTGATCTACTTCTCCTGAACCGCTCGCCAGATTTCAATGAAACTTTGCAGGGATGATCAGCACCAAGCCTAGTTGTGCATGTCATCGTCGTGTTTCGGTTTACAGATATTTGGCAGAGTTATGGCCCTTTAAATGATTTTGATACCACAATTTTTATCTGGGCTAGTTCTCCTGGACCCCTGGCTGGATACAAACAAACTTGACAAGGATGATCAGTATCAAGCCTGGTTATGCATACCATCGCCATATTTCGGTTGAATGATTTTTGGCAGAGTTGTGACCCTTTAAATGTTTTAATACACAAACTTTGTCCTGATTAGTCTCTTCTGAACTCTTTGCCAGATTTCAGTGAATCTTGGCGAGGATGATCAGTACTAAGCCTAGTTGCACCTGTCATTGCCATGTTCTGGTTGAATGATGTTTGAAAGACTTATGGCCCCTTATACATAAACTTTATCTTGAGCCAGTAGAGCGTCCACAGGCCCTCTTGGGCCTCTTGTTTTGATTTCTGGTGACAATGTGTAGGCACGTGCCTACAGTGCCTATAGGCAGCTACGACACTGACATATGCATCTAGATGGAGATAATGATTTTGAGGTTCTATGTCAAACTTTGATTGGATTAAAGGATAAGTCACATTCAGAAATGAAGGGCAAGGGGGTCACCTTTAATGCCTTTGGAAAGCTGTCGGTGGATTCTGATATGAAAATAATATACAACAGCTTTGTTTAAGATTATAGAGAGAGCATCAGGGGAGATTCTGTTTCTGACTGGCCTGGGTCACCGTTTTTGAACAACATGATCAAATATAACAAAATTTAATTTAATCTGTAAAATAGTAAAACTGTTATATCGAAAGTTGTAAAGTTTTTTTTAACCACAGGCAGCATTTACGCATAAACATCTTAAAACAGCTATCATACAGCAGTAAACAGAAGCCTGGGGTTATCTTTTCTTATCCCAAATTGGCATAATTAATACACAAGTTGGATGCCTTTCATGTTTTATGTTTCAAAGAAGATGGTTTGCAGCAAAAATTACACATAACTTATAATTTGTTTACATGTTATATGTCTCAAAGAAGATGGTTACCCTTGTTAATTATTTTGTAGTTAGATAACTAATTAGTAATGAATGAATAAATGGTGTTTTACGGCACGTTGACACATAAATAGGTCATATTGTGCGCAAAAACTGATGAAAGAATGAAGTAGTAAATAAAAATAATGTAAAACTATATACAAATAAGGGATGATATGGTGGCAATATAAACTATGTATATATGTAAATCAACAAATGCCTGCCAACGGGCTTGAAAACAAGTTAATATTTATAGGAAAAAATTATTTTGATTTATAAAGTCGGATTTCTTTAAGGAAATCTGAAACAAAACTAAAATCTATAGTATCAAATAACTCTTTCGAAGTATTAACCGTGTAGTATCTTTGTCGCATAGGATCAAAGTCTACACATTCCAACAAGATATGTTGGACCGTTAACGGTGCAAAACAGGGTATACATTTTGGCAACTGCTCACCTTGTAATAAATATGAATGAGTACAGCGTGTATGCCCTATCCTGACCCTGGCCAGGACAACTTCCTCTCGACAAATGGGTCTACTAGAAGGACGCCATTCTCCGAGTAACGGTTTAATGGAATGGAGTTTTTTGTTCACCGACAAGTCCCAAGCGGCTTGCCAAGAGTTACGAATATATGTGTTGATACAACTTTTAAAATCAGTATAAGATAATTTAGTATTAGATATATGTAAACCTAATGCTGCCTTAGCAGCACTATCAGCTCTATCATTACCACGTATTCCTACATGGCTATGAAGCCAGCAGAAAATAATAACATTATCAACTATAAGAGAATTGTACTTTTCTAAAAGTTGAAGTACAACTGGATTATCATGTTTCATATTACCCATTGCTTGAAGAGATGAAAGGGAATCAGAAAAGATTATGAAATGGTCATCATCAGATTCCTGAGTTCAATTGCCTTAAGTTCAGCTGAGAAGATAGAGGCCTTGTCAGGCAGGCGGCTCTTTATGCTATGTTTGTGAACAACAGCTGCTGCAGCTACCTTGTCTCCATCTTTAGAACCATCTGTGTATATATGTTGAAAGTTACTGTATTTATGGCTCCCCCACACAAAGTGTGGTAGGGGAGCCATATTGATTTTGTGCTTTCTGTCTGTCTGTAGGTCTGTAGGTCTGTCTGTGTCACAAACGATGTCCGATCAATAACTAGAGAATGGTTGGACCTAGGGTCCTCAAACTTGGAAGGATGGTTGGTTATGACAAGTAGATGACCCCTATTGATTTTGGGGTCACTAGGTCAAAGGTCAAGGTTGCGGTGACATCAACTATCAAAACGATGTCCGATCAATAACTAGAGAATGGTTGGACCTAGGGTCCTCAAACTTGGAAGGATGGTTGGTCATGACCAGTAGATGACCCCTATTGATTTTGGGGTCACTAGGTCAAAGGTCAAGGTTGCAGTGACATTGACTATCAAAACAATGTCCGATCAATAACTAGAGAATGGTTGGACCTAGGGTCCTCACATTGGGAAGGATGGTTGGTCATGACCAGTAGATGACCCCTATTGATTTTGGTCCTCAAACTTGGAAGGATGGTTGGTCATGACCAGTAGATGACTCCATTGACTTTTTTTTTTTTTTTACTTTTTTTTTTTTTAAATATGTTTCTTTTTTTTCTCTTTTTTTTCTTCTTTTTCTTTTTTTTTTTTATGTTTTTAATTATTTTTTTTTTTTTTTTTTTTTATTTTTTTAAAAAAAAATATATTTTTTTTAAATTTTTGTATAAAAAGTTTTAGGGTCGCCCCTTAAAAAAAAAAGACGATATAGGGTCGGTCGGGTTACTTAAACCACACATATTTTTTTATGTGGCCTTACTGATACAGATAGTAGATACTGTCACAGGGATATTGAATATCAAAACGATCTCAGAACAATAGAGAACAGTTGGACCTAGAGTCGTCAATTATGTCTGTTCGGGCGAGTGGGGAAGCCATACGTTTTTGTCCCATGGACAATAACAATTTCTAGTTCGATTTAATTTCATTAAATTTGCTTTGAAAGATAGTAGGATCTGTAATGGATTTGTTATTATTACAAAGATCAAAAATAATTGTTGGTGTTTCCAAAGTCCACGGTGGAATTTGTGGTACTTTGTACTTGGCAATCAAATTTAGGTCGATTTCAGTGACTCGTAATTTTGGTTTAATACGAAGACCAAATGGCCGAATGGCCTTCGGTTTTCGGTAAAAAAGAAGTTCATAATTAGGATTAAAAACAGTATCGAAAGTTGGATTTGAAGGGTTAGATTGTAATTTAATGGTATACTGAAGGGCTAATTTGTCCCATCTATGAGACAGTGATGGTTCGTTAGCGTCAACATATAGACTTTCGGCTGGTGATGTACGAAAGGCACCTAAGGCGAGTCGAAAACCTTGATTATGTATAGGATCGAGCATCTGCAAGTAAGACTTGCGAGTTGATCCATATACTATTGAGCCGTAGTCCAGCTTGGATCTGATAAGAGATCTGTAAAGTCGCAAGAGGACTTTTCGATCTGCTCCCCAATTAGTGTTTACAACAACTTTAAGTAAGTTAAGAGCTTTAAGGCATTTGGGACTAATTAGTAAGTATGCAAGTGCAGGGCCTAGCGTTTCCGTGGCCGAATGGTTAACGACGTTGCGTTGTAAACCTTCACCTCTCACCACTGCGGGTTCGAATCCCACTGGGAGCTCGACTTGTAAGTGAGGAAGTGTCGATTCTTATGGATGGCGGGAGGTGTGCAGTACTGGTTCTACCCAGGAAAAGTGGGTGGTCTGCCTCCACCACGAAAAATCGACCGTCATATATAACCTTACTTGTGTTGAAAATGACGTAAAACACCATACAAACAAAATCCTCTGGGCATCGCTAATGGAGCCAAATGCGAAAAAAAATAAAAATGGCTCTAAATTTTGAAATTTGGCGATAGTGTTTGGCAACATACAAAATAAACCTGAAAAGCCAATCTTGTTATATTTTCTATGCTGTAAGTGGCCTGTACACAGAAAACAATTGAAACCACAAACATGCATTGAACCTTGAATAAACAAACACGGCCTGTGATGGGATTAAGAAAGTTTATCAAACTTTACAGACCCATTTTCGTTCAAGTACCCCAAAAATGCGTTTCGTTTGCGTTCCGTCTGCGCTCCTTTTGCATTCCGTTTGCATTTCATTTTTTGAAAAATGCAAATCATTTGCGTTCTTGGATGCATTCAGCATTTATAAACAAAACTTTGCCTTCATTTAAATGCACGAAACGAACATAACAGAATGTGTGCGTTTAAATGAACGAATGGAGAAAATGCATTTGCGTTCGTTCGTACAGCGTTTACCAATCGCAACATCTCTCAAGATGAAATTACGCATGATATCTAGCCATGCGATTTTTATCATGAGTCGGCGCCTTTTGTTTATGTGATCATATTCAAGAATGGGTCTTTTTGTTGACATTATTTGGTGGTGTACCTGATGATTATTCTGTTTTCCTCTGGGTTTGTGTAAGTTTCATCAAACATGTAACATACAGAACACTATATAAAGATATAAAGGCTGTTTTTTATCAACATTGTTTTAGTTTTATATTGAAATAATTTAAAGTTTGTGCTACACAATAAATAAAATATTTCCCATTTTGAATCAGTAAAACTTAAATTAAATGTAATCGTGCTTCAGCGGTTCTAAAACACCATTTACACAGTGTAATTCTTTATGTTAAAATACTGAAAACGCTCTTCGTTTAAATTGGGATTTTATATATCAACTCAAAAGGATAATACTATAAGTTATCCGAAATTGCGAAATTCATTTGCGTTTGTTTCGTTCAAAAATGCATTCATCGTTCATTTTTTAAAACGAAAATTGCTGAAAACGAACACAACAAACGAAAAAACAAACACAATTGCGTGTTTAAAATATATAGATCATAGAATGTTCATTCTGTGTTTATTCTGCGTCCATTCTGTGTTCATTCTGCGTTCATTCAGTGTAAGTTCTGCATTGTCTGTAATGAAATCATAAAGGGATGACTGCATACAACTGCAGTTTTGTTTCTTTACATTTAACATCATGGATGTCTGTTTGCCCAGTTTCTATGTTGACAAATTGAGTGAGAAAGTAGATAACATTTTTGGCTGTTGATGATAAAAGGTATCGCTAGTAATTATAAGTTATATTTAGAAAACTATGAATGTGAATGACAATATAATTAGGGTTTACTCTTTTAATTGATAAGAGGCCAATTTAAGAAACATAATTTGATTTTGTAACAATCGCCAATTTTTAAAATGGCTTCTAAACGTAAATGAAAAAACAACGACAACATAATCTGATCTATTGCTTTGTTTTGTTTTTAATTTAAAAGAAGTAAACTATCAGCGTCCATCATGTTTATTAGTATCATTTGAAATATTTATTTAAAACAATATTTACAATATACAATTACATCTTTTACAATAAAATATGAGTGACAATACATGTCATGTATCATTTTAAATAAATAATTCACATATAACTAATTGATCAATTCCCTATCGCATTAGTTCGGGATGCGCCACCAACAAACACATTAAAATATATATATAAATCGCGAAGATATGTATCGAGTGAATTGGAGCCATTTGGCTTCAACTTCTACAATCTGCCGCAAGTGGTGGCCCAAGAAAAAAATCAGCCAGAGGAGGCCCTGAGGTGCAGATGTGCTTCAGTGCTGATGTACCCAGTTGGAGATCCTATATTATAGTTAGTACCCAGGTGCATATGTACCCTTGTAGAGATGTACTCAGGCGCAGATGTATCTGTATATTAGGCCAAATAAAATTATACCTGTGTTTACTGTAACATTGTTGAAAACAATAGGGTAGGTAGGCAGGCATTTTTTTTGTATTTTTTTTTGTGTCAAAGTTACATTTAAGGTGGCGATGAGCTTTGATGAATGGGAAAATGTGGTATTTTAAAAACTACAATAGATAACATGAATATGAAATTGTGTATGTTTTATTGTTTCCCAAAAGGCCTGGCAACAACTGGCTCTTTTCCCAAACACTTGCAATTATTGCAAAGGGGTAAAACAGTTTTAAATTTTTTCCGCAAGTCCGGAAGAGGGTCAGCTCCAACAGCAGCACAATGAGCACATGAGTCCGATTTTATATCCGTACGACAGGTGGCCTGGAACTCTGGGCATATACCGACCTGTTTACAATTCAACAATCGATTCTTTATGGAGAGTGCACGCCATGACTTTGAGCGCTTCCATGCGCTGGCTTTTTTAAAACTGTACAGCCAAAACAGCACTGGGAGATGCCATTTTGACTGTTTTATACCTGTGCACCGTATACCGTGAAATTCACACGCTGTCAAAACCGTACCGTGAAATTGAAAACTGCACCGTGATCGTGTAAACATTATTATTTTCTCAATAATTATTTTTTTTAAAAAGTAGTCTGGGTGATTTTCAGAGGGTCGGTCGGGTTACAGTAAACTCAGGGGTGATTTTCAGAGGGTCGGTCGGGTTACAGTAAACTCAGGTATAATTCTATTTAGCCTTAGGTACCCAGGTGCAGGTGCTGATGTATATACCCATATGCAGATGTACCCAGGTGCAGATCACCTATGTATCCGGGTGCTAGTGTACCCAGTTGTAGATCAAGTTTAGTTAATACTTATGTACAAATGCACCCAGGTGCAGACAACATATGTACCCCGGTGCAGATCCTGTATAGCAAGTTCCCAGGTGCATGTGTACCCAAGTTCTCATGTATCCAGGTGATACAGATGTACCCAGGTGCAGATTCAGATGTAGATACAGATGTACCCAGGTGCAGATACAGATGTACCCAGGTGCAGATACAGATGTACCCCGTTGCAGATACAGATGTACCCGGGTGCAGATACAGATGTACCCAGGTGCAGATACAGATGTACCGCATTGCAGATACAGATGTACCCGGGTGCAGATACAGATGTACCCAGGTGTAGATACAGATGTACCCAGGTGCAGATACAGATGTATCCCGTTGCAGATACAGATGTACCCGGGTGCAGATACAGATGTACCCAGGTGCAGATACATATGTACCCAGGTGCAGATACAGATGAACCCAGGTAGAGATGCAGATGTAACCAGGTACAGATACAGATGTACTCAGGTATAGATACAGATGTACTCAGGTACAGATACAGATGTACCCAGGTGCAGATACAGATGTACTGAGGTCCAGATACAGATGTACCCAGGTGCAGATGTATCTAGGTGCAGATCCTTTATAGTTAGTTCTTGGGTGCAGATGTACCTAGCTGCAGATACAGATGTACTCAGGTACAGATACAGATATATCCAGGTACAAATGTACCTAGGCAGATCCTGTATAGTATATAGAGTAAATTGTTCTACTGAGGACATATTTATGATGTGTTAGGTATTGTTACATTAGGAAATAAATGAAGTGCTATTCTCTGAGCTACACTGGCTCCACAAGGGATCTCACAGGGAATGCTAGAGCTCAGTCAACTGTTGAGATGCAGAGAAACTACTCAAAGATTCACATATTAGACCTCTGGGCTACAGGTGTGGCATGTTTAATTCTTTCAACGCCTTTGTCGCATAACTGTGACACCTACGCATAGTGTCCAGCGCCTTTAAAACATAAATGGGACATGCCACTTATGATTACCAGGTGCAGAAGCAAAGAAAAAGTAGCTCCAGCGTCTACACAGTAATAGCTACAATTTCATTAACTCTAAAAGAGATAAAATAATTGGTGCATAAAAGCCAATTATCACAGCAACAACAATATTATTATTATTATCAGTAGAGAAACAGTAGATTAAATCGCAATTTGGCACTTGGAAATGGGTTTCCTAAACAATTTGGCACTGGAAATAGTAAAGACTGCCTTATCAAAGAAGATCTCTGTATATATTATAACACAATTTGTCAGATGAAGCAACAGGTAAAGTTGAAGATATCTCACTAAATCTGAACTTGTGTAAAATGACAGAAAATAACATAACTGATGAACTTTTGTTAATTCTTACATAGTCCTAGTAATTATATCTCTAGTTCTGGCACTCGTCACTTGGCAGAGCTGGTACCAACTTTGTGAACAAACACAAAACGTGAGAAACAAACAATAAATGTTTGTATAAGTGTTGTTGTATCAGATATAATTAAGTGTTGTGTATGTGTCTGTATAGTATTGGATAGATTTCTCAATTAAGTAATGTTGTTATTCAACCCAAGAAACAACACCAATAAATGTAGTTATTCAGTACACCAATAAATGTAGTTATTCAACCCAGAAACAACACCAATAAGTAACAGATAGAGTCTTGTCTCAGCGAGGTGGCATATTTAAACACGGAGTTATTCAGTCTAGATAACTAATACAATGAATGTTATACAGTGCAGATAACTTCACCAATAAATGTAGCTATTCAGGCTCAGGTAACAACACAATAAATGTAATAAATAACAGTAAATATATTTATTCAGGTCCAGGTAACAACACTAATCAATGTAGTTAAATAACATCAATAACTGTAGTTATTTAATCTATCTAACTTATACAATGAATGTTATACAGTGCAGATAACTTAACCAGTAAATGTAGTTATAAGGAGGGCGGGAGGTTTACAGTACTGGTTCTACCCAGTTAAAGGTGGTCTGCCTCCACCACAAAAAAAATTATCGTCATATATAACCTTACATGTGTTGAAAATGACGTAAAACACCATACAAACAAACAAGTTATTCAGCCCAGATAATTTCACCAATAAAATTAAGGTAGTTATTCAACCCAGATAACAACACTAATAAATGTAGTTATTAAACCCATGAAACAACACCAGTAAATGTAGTTATTCAGCCCGTAAACAACAACGCCAGTAAATGTAGTTATTCAACCCAGCAAACAACACCAGTAAATGTAGTTATACAGTCCAGGAAACTACACCAATAAATGTAGTTATTCAACCCAGAAACAACACCAATAAGTAATAGATTATTAGTAATTAGGATTCTTGACAGGGGACATGGGCTCACATTCCCTGCCTGGAAATTATATTCACCAAAGTTGTTACCATTTATTTAAAAAAAATAATCCTAAAACACGTTTTAATTTTTATTGCGCCAATTTCCCCGTAACGTAGCCTCTTACTAGACGTTTATTTTCGTGACGTCATCGCTCTAACGTCGTTATATTTGGCGGATTATTTAATAAAATAAATGTATTTTATCACTATGTTAATGTTTTATCATCTGTAAAATTGCAAGAAATAAAATACATACGATTATTTCAGACCTTTACACACAATGGAAAGCGCAGAAAAGCAATAGAAAGGAAACAATCGGCGGTTTCCAAAAAGAATCGGCAATGTTATCGTCGCCATTTTGTTTTTGTGTATTGCAGGTATGGGGTACCTACGGGGAAATTATCCTATGTTCACGTCACGAGACATAGACATGGGCTCATGTCTACGGCCCATTGACCAATAAAATCCCGAGAATTTTCTTTGCAGTATGACAAAGAGTCTGGTCTCAACGAGTTGGCATATTTAAATAACCAAAAAGCTGAGACAGACTCTATCTTTTTTTGTAGCATGGTGTACTTAGTAACACTGACGTCAGAGTGACATCCGTACTCTAAATTCATCTTCTAAACTTTAAGATCATATGTCCCAAGAGTATAAAATGGATTGTTAAACCCTTTGAAGAGATGAGGGGTCAGTCTAAATATCATTAAAACTTCCTTTTCATCCCCTCATACAGACAGTGTCATCTCAATGGGATGGTTTTTTTTTAACCTAAGGGGCTGTAGGTCTATCTACAAAATAGATTTTGAGATTATGGATATATTTATGAAATTTGACAGGTGTTTGAAGGGCATTAAGTGGCTTATGCACAATTGTTTTTCCCCCGCTCGGATGCAAGATGGCTGTTGGGCTGTTATTTTCTTTTTCTTTGTTATGCTGTACAGACCATTTGATTGTGGATTAACGCGTTGTTCATGAAATTTGGCATGTGTATAAAGGGTATTGTGGGGCTTGTGCAAGAGCACCTGCTGGCCATTATTTTTTTACAAAATCAATTTTTGATAAAATGATAGGGGATGTTTATTAATATGCAGTAGTGAAGTATCTCATCAGTCTTGATGTCAATAAACTGTTGATGTGTTTACGTCATTCGCTGGAATCATTCAACACAGCTAAAAATCAATGTTTAAATCATGTTTGTTGAATATAATAAATATTTTATTTAATTCTTGTTTTCCTTTATGAAGAAATAATTCATAAAAGATCTGATGTTTTCGTTTTCTGAATGAGTGTCAACAAATGAGTGAAAACACTAACATGAGTTAATTATTCCATTAAAGTGTGCGAATTATTTCATTATAATCGAACCTAACTGATGGATAATCTTTTGTATACTTTATTTCCTCTAATAGTAAAAACCATAAAAAATATAATGTCTACATTTTATAAGAATGCTCCCTTGTCATTTTGCGTAGAGCCCGGGTGCTACTATTAGGGGTAATACGGTAAATAGCTGGGATATGTGACTCCACCAGTGATATGATGAGCTGTATCTAACATGGCCTAGGTGAGATTTCTGAACATAAAGTGCTCCCATCTGTATCAATATTTACATTATATTTCACAGACAAAGGGAATCATTTTGAAGCAAATATAGTTTATATTACCTAGAAACAAAGAACTGAAGAGAACTTGTATATGATTGTTTATAATATTTTTGTTGAAAGTGTTCATCAGTTAATAGACAGATACAATCTATTCCTCAAAATGCAAGTTGCTGTCTATAGTTGCAATAAAGAGGTAAAAATTCATACAAATCCCTTAACAAATGATAATTTTTGAATCAATTTCCAAAAAAAAAAGGGCAGAGTATAAAGGCGCTTTAGATGACTCCTAATATACAACAATACAATTAAAAAGACACAAGAGCCTGACAAATGAATTACAATCCCGATTAAACAGTTTGTTAATGGATTCTTTTGTAACTTTTGCCAGTTTTTATAGGAGGTAATATTCCCATTCTACTCAACTGTCATCATTTCTGAGGGATGATAATTGTCCAATTGCTATCTAAATCACTGTTAAAGCTGTTGCAGTCTTGTTAATTTTGGTCATCACTTGCTGATTATATATACTTGGCAATAAAAAGAAAAATTGTATTGTATGATTATTCTTTTTTATTTCCAATAAAAATAGCGAAAATACATTATCATTCATGTTCAATGTTTTACAAATACTGTTCCACTATTTGCCAAGGCTAATTACTTTTTTGTCCTGGTCAAAGGTATTCTCACTGCCTACCTTTGTGTTGATAACACTGATATATCTATCCCCAGTATGTTATTGTACGTTGATGGTTCCGTGACTTCTGTGCACTAGTTGAACCCTCACCTTTCTTTGTGAGTTATGATGGATTATAACCATCATTGTTCTGATCATATTCTGGTCAGATTTATATCTTCCACTGTAAAGCTGTTTATACTCACTTGGTTTGTTCTTGTTATATTCTGCCTTTCTCTGATCAAATAAATGTGGGAGGTTGTTGTTTCATTCCCCAGCTGGGTCTCACCAAGAAAAATGGTACTAGTAGCTCAGACCTGCTCTCTTGCTATAAAGAGTAGTGCTTAGGACGGGTAGCACTGGTTCTTACATATGTCGGGAGGTATACAGTACTGATTTATACATGGTAAAGTGGGTGATCTACCTCCACCTCTAAAAAAGATTGAACCATCATATATAGCCTAAAATGTACTGAAAATGACGTAAAACACCTTTCAACCAAAAAAACAAACAGTGCCAGTATTATAAAATGTGACTTGGTGGGCTATCCTGCTATTAGTCTATATAGCATGGTATTCCAGTGTGGTAGCAATGTAAACTCACTGCTGCAAGTAGACAATGTCCTGATGTTAAAATCCATATAGACACACACATACTGGAGAATAAGAATGATCATACTTGACAAAGCCATACATTATAGTATTGTTGCTTCTGGAAAGGCTGAAGATACAAGAACAGTAATATTTGACAAAGCCATACATTATAGTATTGTTGCTTCTGGAAAGGCTAAAGATACAAGAACAGTAATATTTGACAAAGCCATACATTATAGTACTGTTGCTTCTGGAAAGGCTGAGGATATAAGCACAATAATATTTGACAAAGCCATCAGTTATACACTCAAGAGATATGAAAACGCAACACGGGAATTTCCGCTATATATTGTATATACTGCACACTTAATTGCACATAATATTCCAAAGAAATCCCAAGATGTTTTTAAAAAAAGAAGTTGCAGTTAACAGTAGAGAAAGGACACAACTGTGATGTTGTAGACGTTTTAATCACACTACACTTTGTAACAAGAACTTCATCAATGTTGAAGTTGCTCTTCGAAAAATTGAGCTAGTTCAGTACTGTATTTAACGTAAATAGTTTGCAAAATTTTGCATCCTAAGTTTGCTCACATGATTGAGCCAAACGCGTACTCTGTGAATAATGAAACATTGCAGGAATACTACTTGCTGTATTATTTGTTGTTTTAGTATTTTTTCCAAAAGGAAAGGTCTTATGTAGCCATGTACCATTCGATTAAAAGCAGCATATTGTACATACAATATATAGTGGAAATTCCCGTGTTGCGTTTTCATATCACTTGAGTGTAGTATTGTTGCTTCTGGAAAGGCTGAAGATACAAGAACAATAGCATTTGACAAAGCCATACATTATAGTAGTGTTGCTTCTGGAAAGGCTGAAGATACAAGAACAATAATATTTGACAAAGCCATCTTTTATAGTATTGTTGCTTCTGGAAAGGCTGAAGATACAAGAACAGTAATATTTGACAAAGCCATACATTATAGTATTGTTGCTTCTGGAAAGGCTGAAGATACAAGAACAATAATATTTGACAAAGCCATACATTATAGTATTGTTGCTTCTGGAAAGGCTGAAGATACAAGAACAGTAATATTTGACAAAGCCATACATTATAGTATTGTTGCTTCTGGAAAGGCTGAAGATACAAGAACAGTAATATTTGACAAAGCCATACATTATAGTATTGTTGCTTCTGGAAAGGCTGAAGATACAAGAACAATAATATTTGACAAAGTCATCAATTATATTATAGTTGATTCTGGAAAGGCTTAAAACAATAATATTTGACAAAGCCATACATTATAGTATTTTTGCTTCTGGAAAGGCTGAAGATACAAGAACAATAGCATTTGACAAAGCCATCAATTATAGTATTGTTGCTTCTGGAAAGGCTGAAGATACAAAAACAATAATATTTGACAAAGCCATCAATTATAGTATTGTTGCTTCTGGAAAGACTCAAGACTATAGCACCCATACATACACACTTACTATAGAATGAGATCAACACTATGTCATCAATTACCTGGAAATAACACTTATCTGTAAGGTACTATATTAACCCATAAATCTGTCCCAGCATTCCACACTCCAGTCCTACTGGGATGTGATTATGGTAGATATGCAGAAGTTGTGGTCTACATTCTCTCAGATTCTGCAAAAAGTGCAGTCTGGCAAGTACTGTATGCATAGTCATAGTATTCATAGTTTACAAAGAAACTTGTAAGAGCTAATTAATCTTCCGACATGTTCGTTAATGTTGAATGTTTCTGTTTAAAGAGACACTCCCAAGTCTTGATTTTCTTAAATCTCTCAGCATCCCGTTTTTCTGCTGATCAGGGTTTACAATGTCCCGTCTGCTAATCAGTCGTTTTCCCCAAAACACCCCTTTGTCACATAAATGGAATGGTCTTAGTTCAAAGAAAGAACAGTCCATTATATATATGTAGGTGGTTAAGGGTTAATTGATGGTAGTACAATTTGGAGTTTTCAGTCTTTCTTCATTATTCTATGATATGTTTTAAAGGGACACATGGAAATCTTGAAGTCTTTATCAGGCATTAAAACTAGCCATTCAGTTTATTAATCCAGTATCATTTTGACTTGAATCTGCTTGCATAAATGTAAATATAATATTGAGTCTTCAATTTTTCTTCGCTATATTTATTAAGGTATTTTATTGGTGAAATGTAATCAACGTTAGTAATATGCAAAAACTATTTGCTTTATACTTTTCTTATAATTAATTTTAATGATTAAATAAATGCAATTCATGTAAAAACAACAACAACGCTAACAGGACGCTACAAGTTTTTTAAAAAAAGCAAGATTCCTGTGTATCCCTTTAAACGTAAATATAATCAACATTAAGTAATATGCAAACACAATTTGCTTTGAACTGTTAAAGTAATTATAAGGGGATTTATCCATGCCGCGAAGCGTCAGGGATGAAAATCCGCTTAACGGTATCAACTTTTGTCCACATACTATCAGTTTGAAAAAAATTATCCCTTTGGTTTCCGATTTCGGCCAAGTATATGAGAGTCGAGCTTAAGGAACGGGAAACCAGTCTCTACTTCCGCTGATAGGCATGGTAAATTCACTTCGGGCCTCTTCGGCGAAGTCCCTTGTCTGGGTGCCATTCGCAACATATCGCAATAACCGAAGAATGACGGAATTGGCCGACTATGTACGATCAAAGACATCAGAACTCTTCGTTAATTTCAGCAATTGCAGAGGATGAATCAATATTGGCCAATTGTCTCGCCAGTTACCATTAATCGATAAATACGTTTAAACAGAATTTTTTCAATTGATTTGGGTTTTAAAAAACTCTATTACTCAGGTCTTGCGTAAGTGTCAGGAGTCGTGGAAACAGACTAACGCATTAAATTATATATTAGTTAATGAGGATGTCGTATAATTGTTACTGTGGCCTAGTGGTAAACACTGTCGCCTGTCATGCAGGATATCCAAGTTCGAATCTCCGAATATAATTTTATTTTGTAATTATATTATTTTGTAACTGTAATAATTAATTAAAAACTTTTTTTAAGAAATAAAATGAAAAGAACGAAATAATAGACGGAATCTTCTAAAGTGAATTTTGGTCTTTGATTTAGATTATAATGATAAACAGAAAACAAAACACCCTAATGGTTCCAATATCCAGCATTTCCATGAATACTTTTGACAATACATGTACATTATATATTACTATATTTTTTTAAAACTAAATAAGAATTTAAAACGCAGTTTATAATTAGAAAATTAGTTGAGAAATACATATTCTACAACCGAAGCACTTTTATGATAAGACTCCTGGCAAACAAGTTTAATAATATATTATTATTTGTTTCAGTTAAACGTAACATTTTGTAATGAAAACAAACGCAGAGGGTTTTGATTCAGATTTATCGAATAAATTACAACCTTATTTTTTATGTCACATTATAACTTGTGCTTTGGGTTTGAGTCTTGAACAGTTTAGCATGCATACATTCTATATGTATGCTTATCTTCTAGATTACTAGATACCTACTTCCCGCGATCAAGATGCAGAATTATGCTTTAAACATATGGTTGCATGAAATGAAATATTGATCTTTTTGAATTACCTCGATAATACTTACCCGTATACGAAGTATAGCATGTGTATGTTAATCTGAGTTTTGATGCCATGAAAGTCTGTATTTTCTCGGCAAACGTATTCTAACTGATAAAAATGTGTTTATTTGTATATCATACTCATTTTTACAAGTGCACGTTTACATTTAACCGATGATCGATTATAGACTTTATGATGATCTTAATCGGATGCCTAACAAACCGATGATGGGTTTAAAACAATCGAATAATCGGTACTTCACTTGCGTTAACATTAAATATTTCAAAAGCGTCTTCTGCAAAAGCATTTGTGGTGATGGTTGTGGTGCTAGTAAAATATAATGCCGAAATAATTTTAGTTGGCATATTTTACAATTCGGAACATCGAAAGCTGCAATAATTCAAAGTACTAAAGTACTTAACAAAATCCGAACGTGTTTTAGAAATTCTATCTAATGCATCATTGTACAACGTCAACCAATCTTTCCCAGGTCATGCGCATATAATTACAAACTAGACGTTGGTATGGGTGTATTAGAATTGTTGTTTCGTACACAATAAAGTTTAAAAAAAAGAAAACTAAAACCATAAAACCTAAGGCTTTTCCTAACACTGTTAATGCATTATGTAGTTCACTTTGTAAGGTGCAACATCGTTAATAATCTGACAATTGCATCCGATTGCCTACGTTCATGCACCTTCGCAACATCTAGATTGATTCAGAACTTATCTGAAATGAGGAACATTTATATTAATTCTTTTATTTCAATTTTCATCCCAGAACACGTGCATGTGAATCTCTGTCCTTTTCTTACGTAAAAAGAAAGATGAGTGCAATATCCTCAATTATACAGTTT
The DNA here is from genome assembly GCA_037043455.1 of Cyrtodaria siliqua. NCBI lineage: Eukaryota > Metazoa > Mollusca > Bivalvia > Adapedonta > Hiatellidae > Cyrtodaria > Cyrtodaria siliqua. The sequence continues at coordinate 321,363 of JAWPHD010000337.1, forward strand.
GATATTTTAAGGAAATAGATATATAAAAGTAGATACTGAGCTAATTTTACATTCGATCTCCATGTCAGCAAAATTGTGTTTACAGTATTTTTACAGCAAAAATGTCAAACTACATGCAACTTCAAATTATGTGTAATTTATAGAAATTGTAATTAAACAATGATTGGAACCTAGATCTATATATATTTACTTGTTTTGAAAGAAATATCATAGTACCTTGTCATATACAAGTTTTAACAAAAGTTGAGCATTATGACATACTTTTTTTTTTATCTTGAATTTATATTTTTTGCTAAAGAAAAAGGTGGAGTACTGTCCATATATGTTTGCTTTTTAAAGTAAAAAGACGAATGAGGATGACTGACGTGGCGGAGTCGGTAGCGCTGCGGATTTGTAATCATAGGCCCCGGGTTCAATCCTCCGTGGTGCCACTGAGTTTCGTCGGTGTGTTCTTGGGCAGGACACTTTCCCTTAGCCTCGTCCGTCGGATGGGGACGTAAACCGGGCGATCCCGTGTATAGGTCTATCCTCCGAGCACGTTAAAGAACCATAGGAATCTATTTGATAATGAGAGTAGGGCACGGTTCCCGGATTCCTATGTATCCTTCCCCTCTCTCGAGGGCAGCTCTAAATAACATATACTGTGTTGATGAGCCGTTAAACAACATTCAATTCAATTCAATTGTTTTTGTATGTTTTCAAAGATATATATATATACATATATATATACATATATATATATAGGAATCGAACATTAATCTTTGTTTTTCAATAAATGTAATGTTATGAATAAAATGGTGAAAATGTTCAGTGACTCTATTTTTCCTCTTTTTAGTGACATTTTGGAGTTAGAAATATATGTCATCTTCAAAGACGTCTAGTGGAAATAAAGTGTGATGGCCTACCTTTTTTTGATAATGTTGAATCTAAATGATACCAAAGAAATTTTAAGTATTAATGCAATACAAATCTCAGTACTACGTCATTTCCTAGCCAACCCCACTGTTGAAAACCAAAAAAATCGTATGTTTAAATCAAAAGGATAAATTTTACTATGAGCTACACATATATATTTTGTTGACAACAAAAATGACCACAAATGACGTTAACAATATGAAGAGAAAAAAAAGCTTAACATTTGATATGTTACCATCTTAAATCCTACATTATATCCATATCTATTAGAATGTAAAACATGAAACAATTCTGTTTTCAAATATATCTAGGATTTAAAAAATAAAATTCTTAAACTTGAAAATTTCAAAATTTGCCAAGCCAACATCCTTAAGTTTATTACTGAAGCCGGATAAATCCCCTTTTAGGCTGTGCCTTTTTCATATTAATAATGAATTGTTATGTAGAATCACTAACTGGATGATTCAAGTTTTAAAAAAATCAAGATTGCTGCGTATCTTTAAATCATTAAAATGTCCAAGAGTATATCTTGCAATGTATGGCATCGGAATGCGTTTCATACAAACAAATCAAGATGGCAGTGTATCTTTAAATCATTGAAAGTTGCAGAATACATCTTGCAGTGTATGATATCGGAATGTTGTTTTAATGCAGTATGAGCAATAATTAGATAAAATGAGATTCAAGATCAGGTAAAATGAGACAAGATTTTCGTTTGTTTGTTATAAATTACTGTTGCAGTGTGTATTTATTATCAGAATAAAATATGTTGAGACATTTCTTTCATTTTGCAGTGGTAAACAAGAGTGCTGTAGGGAGTACATTTGTATCCCGTTTTTATCATGTTGTCAATACAAAGAAAAAAAAGCTTTAAACTTGGTGGTTGGCATTAATCATCCTTCAAGGTGGGGGGTAACTGACCATAACTGCTTATATTGTGAATGTCAATGACTGCTTATTGGTCAACGACCCAATTCATTTATTTTTTATTATTTTTTTTATTTTTTATTTTTAGATACTAGTACATTTTAGCAGCATGGAAAGTTGCTGATTACTGTCAGTTCTTCATTAAAGCTCTGCATGTATTGAGCAGCTCTTGCAACAAGACTTATGTCTTTTGTAATGCAGTGTAATGCTGTCTTGTTTTGTGATTATAATTTTTGTTGCTTGCAATTGGTATATTCTTGGAACATATCAATAGATATTAATTTAAGATCATAGATGCACACATCTACAGCTATTGTGTGACACCTTTGTGTGATGCTATTCAATTTATTATGTTTATGAATATGTCTTGAAAACTTGGCTATGGTAGTTTTTTTTGTTTAACAATAACTATTAATTAATATGGGGAATATAGTGCTACACATATTATGTGCATGTAATTAAAAAAAAAAAGTACTCCGAGTTAACGGATCTTAAGGGAGCTATGAGTGGTGAGAAGCTGTCAACCAATCAAATCTAGTGGAGGTTTTCATCCTAATCTCGTCACTTATAACAAGGTTGGTAACACGATTTGCACTTTTCTCATTTTAGGCAGTACCGGCAAGTATTACTGTGGTATGAAGTTGCTTTCCTGCAGCTGTTGTGATGGAAACTGTGGACCAAATAATGGCTGTAACTGTGAACCTTGCTCCACCCTCGACAAGGTGGAGGCTGAGAGGGAGGCGGAGATTACCAACAAGCCTCGCCCATCTGGGCCCATGATTGAAAGCTGGACCTGGGGACAGCAGCCAGGTGTGTTGTCAGTTATCTTGATCTATACATTTTTAGAAAAATATATCACATTCTGTGGTACAACCCTTAACCCGCTATAGTAGCCTTTGTGTCCATTGTAAACCCAGATCAGCCTGCGAGTTACAGATCAGCCTGCGAGTATCTTTCAGGCTGATCAGGATATACTGTGTCCGGCTGCTGATCAGTCATTTTCCCAAAAACACCCCTTTGTCACATAAATGAAATGGTCTTAATTCAAAGAAAGAACAGTCCATTATATATATGTAGTGGGTTAAGGGTTAAAGGAAATGTCTGGGCCCTTAAGTGATAATGATATTGGGGCCAGTATGATTATTATTGAGGTTTACAGTCCCTTTGCCTGTAAATAGACTATATTTTTGAGACATATTGAAAATACATTGATGTTTATTTAAAATAATCATTGAAAACTATTGACATAATAGGTCAAATACTGAGAGTAAATGTAGAGAATTGGTCACTTTATAAGACCTGTATGAATATTCAAATGGACAGCAATTATAGAATGTAGAAGACGCCCTTCTATGTGATTGCCTTATTATTAATAGCACTGGCAGTAAATTTGTATTTTATAGTGTACTGGTACAACATATTTTTGTTCAAGATGTATATTGACAGTATTGTTTCATATCTGACTGGATATCTCGATGAATTCAACAACACTTTTGCCAAGTTTTAGTTAGATCAGTCAGGTAGGAGATATAAATGTTCCTTTTTTGTCTCTACCTGCCATCATGCTTATAGACAGTGCAGTGTATGGCAAGTGTAGCCATTTCCCCCTTTTCTCTGTTTTTGTAGTATGACCCCACACTGCTCCTTAGGACATAACCAGACTGTTCCATACAAAAATCAGGAAACACTAATCAGGACATTTATTCAGTTGGTAGGACCATGTCTTGTCATCTTTCTCTCTAGAAATGAGACTCCATGGTTGAGGGGTTAGCGGCATTGAGTTTTAAACCTTCTCGCCTTTCACTGGTGTGGGTTCGAATCCCACTGGGAGCTCAGCTTGTGATAAAGTGTCAATTCTTATGCATGGCGTGAGGTAAACAGTACTGGTTCAACTCGGGGGGAAAAAGTGGGTGGTTGCCTCCACCACATAAAAATCATGTTGAAAAATGACATTTTACATCAAACAAACAAACAAACAAACCCTGGAAGTGGCACAATATAAGTTTTCATATGTTGATGATACCCCATACTCACCCCAGTGATCCAATTGTTGTAAACTGACAACCCAAAGTATGTTTTCAGACACGGCCAAGTTACAGGCATGCCTTAGTTCCCTTCTGTACGAGAACCAGCAGTTATGCACGGAGGCGGCCTGCACTTCTCTGTCGACTACCAGGCTGCAACAGCGCCTCGCCGTCCTGGAACGCTACTTCAGCGCCCTCTCTAGGCAGGCACCACCTGAGAAGAGTGGGCCGTCGAAGAAGAGTCAGGCAAATCAAACTAATCTTAACAAACAGAAATGGTGAGTAATGCTTAAGCTTATTCATTTTGGGATCAATAAGGTCAAGGGTGCCATGACACAATTATGACCAAATTCACAGGTAGAATTTCCACGTTGTCCAGATCACCCCTATTATTTAGGTTTGATTGGAAAGATTGGAGCCTTTCCTTATTTAGGTATGAGTTGAAATCCAAAAACATGCCTCAGACAATAGTGTTATTGAGCTAATGAGTGGAAAAAAAAGGACAGTTATTGCATAATTTATACACTTATTAAACATTTGGCTACTTCCTTCAAATGTTTTAGTACTCGCATATTTGGAATAACTTATAAATAACACATTTCTGATTCAGTAACATAAAGCCAGCGGAGAAGGCCACAATGGGCCTGGCACGTGTCGGATCACGAGCAGCTCTCAGTTTCGCCTTCGCATTCCTGCGTCGGGCCTGGAGGTCGGGAGAAGACTCGGACCTGTGCACAGAGCTGCTCCAAGAGTCCCTGGAGGCCCTACAGTCCCTCCCTGAGGCCAGTCTGTTTGAGGAGGGGTCGGTGTCCGCGGTGTGGTTGGATGTAGTAGAACGGGCCTCCAAGTTTCTGCATAATGTAGTATCGGGGTAGGCATTGTTAACTTATACGAGATCAGTGGTCAAAATGTTGGGAATAACACAAAGAAAAACTAACTAGATAAAATCAGAAATGAAATTAAGATATAGTCTTGGAAATAAAAATATTTATCTAGATGAAATCGGAATTAAAATTAAGATAATATTTATATTCCAACACACCTTTTAACAAATGTTGCATATAAAATAAAAGAAAACCAGTGTTTAATAATCATTTTGGAGTAATTAGTATGTGTTTCCTTGCCTATATCTTTTCTTGAATTTGTTTACCATGGGAAGTTGTTTACCTAGGGATGTGAATTCGTCCAGCAGTGCTAGTGGGAAGACTCCAGTTCCTGTGCAGGACCAGCAGACTGCCCTGGCCCTGATCCTGGAGCTGGCCGTGCAACGTGGGACGCTTGGGCACGTGATCGGGTGTGTCCTGCTCCTCCTGAACTTGTGGAACAACAGTCGCCATGACTACGACAACCGTGTGAGCAGTAATCTGTACAGTGCACCACTAATTCCCCTGCTGAAGAGATTCCAGAACATCCAGTGTACAAAGTCACGTGTGATAGAGTCTTCACGTTGGGACGAGGTACGTAGCTATAAATACGCGGATTGGTAATTGGATGACACTTTCATAATGTTTTCTAATTGTCAATTGAAGTACAATACAGAGGGATCCTAAAAGAAAAGAGTCAGATACATAGAGGATGTTACACGAGTGCCTGTTTAATATTGCATTTATTAAATGAGTTGGATAAAATTATATGAAGCTGTACTGAGTATCATATCTGTTTTATCCAATGACTAATAAATTTAATATTAAATAGGCACAAATGTAAGATCTATTTATCACATAAGTCCAATAAAGCCCAATAAGCAACATTTATTGAGGTAGTTGCCTATATATAACATTGTCGTATGATGACGTCGTATGTTGACTAAGGTCTTCACGACGCCAACAACTACGCCAACAACTACTTTGTTGATTTCCATAATCTGGTATTTTAATGGTTATGGAAAGCGATGAGGCAATTCCGATGTTCCCCGAACTGAACAGAGAAGACTGACCGATGATTCGGCCATGCATATTATACTGAATCCAGCTGGACAGCGCAGGTAAAAAAAAATCTGAATTAGGAAAAATTAATAACATTTCTGAATCTAACACTTTTCAGACCTGAGCACAGATGAGCGTGTATCAAAGGAAGATTTCGTTTGAATGAAAGTGAACTCGTGTCATTAACCACTCATATAGGATCGGGCATAGAGATACTGTTGAATATTAATATACCTCATCTTCACACTAATTAAATGATGATTGATTGAATACATGTATATTTACAGAACAACTACTACGTGAGTCCGACTGATTGTTTCCTGAGATACCTGACATTTCCCGAGGATCAGAGTCTGGCTGTAGACTTACGGATGAGTGCCGTTGTCATCATGTCTCACCTAGATCGATTGTGCGCCCCCTACCTGCCGCCTTCCATCTCTCATAAGGTAGGAAAAATTAACCTTGACAAAAACTGTAAGTCTCATTTTTAGCCGTTTTTTTTGTGGAAAAAATCGGCTTATAGATTGGCGTAAACCAGGCGGGTGGCAAGCGGCCACATTTTGTTTTTTCTATATTTCTCCGCATTACCATGTCCGATCTTCATCAAACTTTAACAGCATCTTACTCCCATTAACCACTGACCATAACCAGAAAAATAGGTCACTGTGACCTACTTTCTCCGAAATATATTGTTTTGTTTAAGTTTCGGCGGGTTTGGGAGGAAATAAAGTTTTTGTTATATCTCCGCATTACCATGTCCGATCTTCATCAAACTTTAACAGCAACTTACTCCCATTAACCACTGACCATACCCTGAAAACTAGGTCACTATGATCTACTTTCTCCAAAATATACGTTTTTGTTTAAGTTTCAGAGGGGGTGTGAATAAAGTTTTTGCTATATCTTCGCAACACCATGTCCGATCTTCATCAAACTTTAACAGCACCTTGCTCCCATTAACCAATGACCATACCCTGAAAACTAGGTCAGTGTGACCTACTTTCTCCAAAATGTACCTTTTTGTTTGAGTTTCGGAGTGGGGGGTAAATAAAGTTTCTCAGCATTATCTTGTCGAATCTTCATCAAACTTTAACAACACCTTCCTCTCATCAAGCACTGACCATACCCTGAAAACTAGGTCACTGTTACCTACTTTCTCCAAAATATGCATTACATTAATATTTTTGTTTAAGTTTGGGCCTGGGGAATTACGTTTTTAGCTCTACTGATCAGAGATCAGCAGAGCTTATGCCGTGGTGCGGAGTCCGTCTTCCGTCTTCCGTCTGTCCGTCCGTCCGTCCGTCTGTCCGTCCGTCCGTCTGTCCGTCCGTCCCGTCCGTCCGTCTGTCCGTCCGTCCGTCTGTCTGTCCGTCTGTCTGTAAACTTTTTTTTGTAGCGACTTCTCCTCTGAAACTACTGAATGGATTTTCATGAAACTTTACAGAAATGTTGCCCATGAAGTCTAGTTGATCCTAGCAAAAATTCATGTTGATGTGAAATCCAAGATGGCCACCAGATCTAAAAATAGGTTTTTAAAAAACAAGTTTGTAGCGACTTCTTCATGAAAACTATAAGTGATATTGATATGGGACTTTTTCTAAAATGATCAGCATGACATGATGTTGGTCCTTGTCGAAAATCGTTTTGATTCGACGTTAAACATTGCTGCCAGCGGCCATCTTTGTTTACATAGAGTTATATAATGAAAACTTGTAGCAACTACTCCTCTGAAACTACTTGACGGATTTTCATGAAACTTCACAGGAATGTTGCTCTTGATGTCTAATTGATCCTAGCAAAATTTCAGGTCGGCCGGAAATTCAAGATGGCCGCCACGGCTAAAAATAAATTTTCAAAATACAAGTTTGTAGCGACTACTTCTTGAAAACTATAAGTGATATTGATATGGGACTTTTACTAAAATGATCAGCATGACATGATGTTGGTCCTTGTCAAAAATCGTTTGATTCAACGTTAAACATGGCTGCCAGAGGCCATCTTTGTTTACATACAGTTACAGGGCTCCGGAAATATGGTTGCCCGACGCCCCGGGCAAGTGGAATTTGGGTGCGGGCAGGTGTCCTTCGCAAATCTGGTTGTCCGACACTTGCCCGACTGGACGTTTCCGTTTTAGACAAAAAATCAGACGAAAACTCGGCTTATCATAAAGTGTGCCGATTACGAACCCATCGCTTTCGCCGCGAGCGGTAATTAAGAAATCCCTCTCACTTTGACAGTTTGTCAAAACCTGATTGGCCGAGGAAAGTTTGAGGTGCCAATCAAAAATGTCCATGCGCCGATAGCATTAATAATATTCATCTCCCTATTTATACTAAAGTGTGTCCTCTACTAACATGATAAGACCATCCCAAAAATTAATACAATTATAATCAAATTAATCCAATTATAATCGATAAAACGTAACCATTGTAAAGTTTGTAGACTTCTGTTATGCATTTTTTTACGCGCAACATAAATCATATGTTTAGCCGAACTTTCGAATTATGTTTGAAGAGTATAACCGCACCAAGAATTTATGCAACGCATATTGTGTATTGACGCTGAATGTTATCGGAAAAGGTAATGAATACACACTGATTAGTCCGCCAACTACTTATAGCTGTGTAAAAGGTGAAACGCGGGTCATTGGAAAATTGTAAACAAACAGCAATTTATAAACGATTACGGCAAGTACTGTACTATACACAAATAACGTAGAAATTAATTACTGGCACTAATTAAGGAAGGTATGTGAATGCAGCGGGTTGCTTTATTGAAGTTATTTTGACACATATTATTAAACAAACTTTGTTTGAGAGTTTGTATTTTGTTTGGCACATTTGGTAACACGATTATCACTTTATTTGTGGCCTGGCGTTGACGATTAAAGCTGAGTAGGCAGATGTTTTGTTTGCAGTTACTATGAAGGGAAACTTTTGAAACGCATTCACGAATGTTGATGTAAAATTGATGATGTAATCAAAGGCGGTTTGGAAATGTGTGAAAGGGGTCATTGTTTCTTTTGATATTCATGAGTTTATATGGCAATTCAGAGGAATCGGACGTATTGTAAACATAGTACAGTATCCCCATATGTAGGTCCCCGCATGTATATAAAAATAGATTTTAATATACTAGTAGTGGATAGTCAATGTGGTTTATTACATGCATTTACAATATGTCCGATTCCTGTGGGTAATTACATGATGCAGTATTTAATAAAAGATCCTTCATTATTTCAACAATCTTACAAAAAAAGTTACAAATTAACCATGTCTCTATAACGTTCCTTGTAAGGACAAAACCTAAACATGTGTCTAAAATTACTGAGGAAAATACACCTGGTGATCTTAGAAATGTTGATTTGTGTGATTCTGGTGGTCAGTCTGACAGTGAACTTGGATTTAAGGATAGTAGTGATGGTGCTGATTTGTGTTCACCCAGCCAATCTGAAAATGGATCTATTTCTCGTGATTCTCCAGTGAAATCCAGCTCTAAACGTAATCTACTACCCACCATGGATACGTCGGTGGCGCGCAGCGTCTAGAAAAGTTTGGTACGTTGACAAAGGCTTGATTTTGGGACAAGTGACTTTTGAATTTGGGGCAAGTGACATTTTGGACAGGGCAAGTGGATTTTGAACAGGGCAAGTGGATTCTGAAAATCCACTTGCCCTGGGCAAGTGGATTTTCAAAATATTTCCAGAGCCCTGAGTTATATAGTAAAAACTTGTAGCGACTACTCCTTTGAAACTACTTGACAGATTTTCATGAAACTTTACAGGAATATTGCTCTTAATGTCTAATTGATCCTAGCAAAATTTCAGATCGGCCAGAAATTCAAGATGGCCGCCACAGCTAAAAATAGATTTTTAAAAAAGAAGTTTGTAGCGACTACGTCTTGAAAACTATAAGTGATATTGATATGGGACTTTTTGTAAAATGATCAGCATGACATGATGGTTATCAGAGTCAAACATTATTTTGATTCGACGTTAAACATGGCTGTCAGCGGCCATCTTTGTTTACATAGAGTTATATAATGAAAACTTGTAGCGACTATTCCTGTGAAACTACTTGACGGATTTTCATGAAACTTCACAGGAATGTTGCTCTTGATGTCTAATTGATCCTAGCAAAATTTCAGGTCGGCCGGAAATTCAAGATGGCCGCCACGGCTAAAAATAATTTTTCAAAAAACAAGTCTGTAGCGACTACTTCCTGAAATCAAAATCAATCAGTAGAGCTTCAAGGTCATTGACCTCTTGTTGTTATATCTCAGCATTACCATGTCTGATCTTCATCAAATTTTAACAGCGTCTTACTCCCATTAACCACTGACCATATCCTGAAAACTAGGTCACTGTCACCTACTTTCTCCAAAATATATGTTATATTAGCCTTTTTAACTTTGATATACGGTCATCAACATTTTTTTTATATCTCAGCATTGCCATGTGCAATTACCATAAAACTTGGACAGTCGGTTGCTGACATGTACCAAAGATCATGCGCGGAAAATGAAAACGAGGTTCAATGTTAAAGCATCCTTCCACTCCCAAAAAACAAATTTATCTAGAAAAGCTCAATTCATTTCAGCATACACACAGGCACTCATCTTTAACATTTTGGAAAACTCGGCTTTAACGCCACCAGGCATTTATCTCTTGTCTTAACTAGGCTAGCACATTGAAATGGACGCATATGAATCTAGACCGAGCTCTATTTATAACAAGAGCTGTCCGACAGCGCGCACGACCTTCGAGACCTTGTCTATTTATTGGGCAATTAAGTTGAAAAGGGGGAATTATCCTGTATAAATTCATGTGTTATGTCACTTGTCTGTATGAGTTCCTCTTATGGTAGTAAATATATATTGAATTCTGTCAAGTATTTTCTGAGATATGAGCTAACCGGAAAAGGTTAAGCAACGCCGACAGGGATGCCGACACAGACGCCGACCCCGGGGTGAGTAAAATAGCTTGGCATTTCTTCGGAATGTCAAGCTGAAAATGTCTTGGTATATAGACATCCATAATCAGACAGATTTGTTTAATTCAGACTCGTATTATTGCAAACATTTTTATACAATTACATATTCCTGGTACTTTCAGAGTCAAAAGTCGAACGTGACCCAGGAGGTGATAGCATGGGGCTGGTTTGCGTGGAAGGGAGGTAACTCTACCAGTGGTCCCATCACACTGGACTTCCTTAATGATGTGGGTGGGGTACAGCAGGTTGTGTGTGCTGAGAGAGTAATGCTGTTGCTGGCTGGTAATGGGAAAGTCTACCTCATATCTTACACATCCGAGGCTGCAGTAAGTCTATACAGCCATTCATTGTGGCATATATATAGAAATATATTTGTTCCTTAAACATTTACAAGCATAGTTATCATTGATAACATTTACTTGCTTAGTTATCATTGATTTGAATAAATACTTGAAACAACATTAAGGGCTATTGGTCACCTGTCTTTGAAAAGAAAATCCAAAATAGATGGGGTATGGTTAATTGAAATTTTCTCATCTGTGTAAGGCACATTCATAGCTCCATTGTTCAGGTGCTGCATTTATGTCATCTGAGTAAGGCACATGCATAGCTCCTTTGTTCAGGTGCTGTATTTATCTCATCTGAGTAAGGCACATTCATAGCTCCTTTGTTCAGGTGCTGTATTTATCTCATCTGAGTAAGGCACATTCATAGATCCTTTGTTCAGGTGCTGTATTTATCTCATCTGAGTAAGGCACATTCATAGCTCCTTTGCTCAGGTGCTGTATTTATCTCATCTGAGTAAGGCACATGCATAGCTCCATTGTTCAGGTGCTGTATTTATCTCATCTGAGTAAGGCACATTCATAGCTCCATTGTTCAGGTGCTGTATTTATCTCATCTGAGTAAGGCACATTCATAGCTCCATTGTTCAGGTGCTGCATTTATGTCATCTGAGTAAGGCACATGCATAGCTCCTTTGTTCAGGTGCTGTATTTATCTCATCTGAGTAAGGCACATTCATAGCTCCTTTGTTCAGGTGCTGTATTTATCTCATCTGAGTAAGGCACATTCATAGATCCTTTGTTCAGGTGCTGTATTTATCTCATCTGAGTAAGGCACATTCATAGCTCCTTTGCTCAGGTGCTGTATTTATCTCATCTGAGTAAGGCACATGCATAGCTCCATTGTTCAGGTGCTGTATTTATCTCATCTGAGTAAGGCACATTCATAGCTCCTTTGTTCAGGTGCTGTATTTATCTCATCTGAGTAAGGCACATGCATAGGTCCATTGTTCAGGTGCTGTATTTATCTCATCTGAGTAAGGCACATTCATAGCTCCATTGTTCAGGTGCTGTATTTATCTCATCTGTGTAAGGCACATGCATAGGTCCATTGTTCAGGTGCTGTATTTATCTCATCTGTGTAAGGCACATTCATAGCTCCTTTGTTCAGGTGCTGTATTTATCTCATCTGAGTAAGGCACATTCATAGCTCCATTGTTCAGGTGCTGTATTTATCTCATCTGTGTAAGGCACATGCATAGGTCCATTGTTCAGGTGCTGTATTTATCTCATCTGAGTAAGGCACATTCATAGCTCCTTTGTTCAGGTGCTGTATTTATCTCATCTGTGTAAGGCACATTCATAGCTCCATTGTTCAGGTGCTGTATTTATCTCATCTGTGTAAGGCACATTCATAGCTCCATTGTTCAGGTGCTGTATTTATCTCATCTGTGTAAGGCACATGCATAGCTCCATTGTTCAGGTGCTGTATTTATCTCATCTGAGTAAGGCACATTCATAGCTCCTTTGTTCAGGTGCTGCATTTATCTCATCTGTGTAAGGCACATTCATAGCTCCATTGTTCAGGTGCTGCATTTATCTCATCTGAGTAAGGCACATTCATAGCTCCATTGTTCAGGTGCTGTATTTATCTCATCTGTGTAAGGCACATTCATAGCTCCTTTGTTCAGGTGCTGTATTTATCTCATCTGAGTAAGGCACATTCATAGCTCCATTGTTCAGGTGCTGTATTTATCTCATCTGAGTAAGGCACATTCATAGCTCCTTTGTTCAGGTGCTGCATTTATCTCATCTGAGTAAGGCACATTCATAGCTCCATTGTTCAAGTGCTGCATTTATCTCATCTGAGTAAGGCACATTCATAGCTCCTTTGTTCAGGTGCTGTATTTATCTCATCTGAGTAAGGCACATTCATAGCTCCATTGTTCAGGTGCTGCATTTATCTCATCTGAGTAAGGCACATTCATAGGTCCATTGTTCAGGTGCTGTATTTATCTCATCTGAGTAAGGCACATGCATAGCTCCATTGTTCAGGTGCTGTATTTATCTCATCTGAGTAAGGCACATGCATAGCTCCATTGTTCAGGTGCTGTATTTATCTCATCTGAGTAAGGCACATTCATAGCTCCATTGTTCAGGTGCTGTATTTATCTCATCTGAGTAAGGCACATTCATAGCTCCATTGTTCAGGTGCTGTATTTATCTCATCTGAGTAAGGCACATGCATAGCTCCATTGTTCAGGTGCTGTATTTATCTCATCTGAGTAAGGCACATGCATAGCTCCATTGTTCAGGTGCTGTATTTATCTCATCTGAGTAAGGCACATTCATAGCTCCATTGTTCAGGTGCTGCATTTATCTCATCTGTGTAAGGCACATTCATAGCTCCATTGTTCATTTGCTGCATTTATCTCATCTGAGTAAGGCACATGCATAGCTCCTTTGTTCAGGTGCTGTATTTATCTCATCTGAGTAAGGCACATTCATAGCTCCATTGTTCAGGTGCTGCATTTATCTCATCTGAGTAAGGCACATTCATAGCTCCATTGTTCATTTGCTGTATTTATCTCATCTAAGTAAGGCACATTCATAGCTCCATTGTTCAGGTGCTGCATTTATCTCATCTGAGTAAGGCACAGTCATGGCTCCATTGTTCAGGTGCTGTATTTATCTCATCTGAGTAAGACACATTCATAGCTCCTTTGTTCAGCTGCTTCATTTATCTCATCTGAGTAAGGCACATTCATAGCCCCATTGTTCAGGTGCTGCATTTATCTCATCAGAGTAAGGCACATGCATAGGTCCATTGTTCAGGTGCTGTATTTATCTCATCTGAGTAAGGCACATTCATAGCTCCATTGTTCAGGTGCTGTATTTATCTCATCTGAGTAAGGCACATTCATAGCTCCATTGTTCAGGTGCTGCATTTATCTCATCTGAGTAAGGCACAGTCATGACTCCATTGTTCAGGTGCTGTATTTATCTCATCTGAGTAAGGCACATTCATGGCTCCATTGTTCAGGTGCTGTATTTATCTCATCTGTGTAAGGCACATTCATAGCTCCATTGTTCATTTGCTGCATTTATCTCATCTGAGTAAGGCACATGCATAGCTCCTTTGTTCAGGTGCTGTATTTATCTCATCTGTGTAAGGCACATGCATAGCTCCATTGTTCAGGTGCTGTATTTATCTCATCTGTGTAAGGCACATTCATAGCTCCATTGTTCAGGTGCTGCATTTATCTCATCTGTGTAAGGCACATGCATAGGTCCATTGTTCAGGTGCTGTATTTATCTCATCTGTGTAAGGCACATTCATAGCTCCATTGTTCAGGTGCTGCATTTATGTCATCTGAGTAAGGCACATGCATAGCTCCTTTGTTCAGGTGCTGTATTTATCTCATCTGTGTAAGGCACATGCATAGGTCCATTGTTCAGGTGCTGTATTTATGTCATCTGAGTAAAGCACATGCATAGCTCCTTTGTTCAGGTGCTGTATTTATCTCATCTGTGTAAGGCACATGCATAGCTCCTTTGTTCAGGTGCTGTATTTATCTCATCTGTGTAAGGCACATGCATAGGTCCATTGTTCAGGTGCTGTATTTATCTCATCTGTGTAAGGCACATTCATAGCTCCATTGTTCAGGTGCTGCATTTATGTCATCTGAGTAAGGCACATGCATAGCTCCTTTGTTCAGGTGCTGTATTTATCTCATCTGAGTAAGGCACATTCATGGCTCCATTGTTCAGGTGCTGTATTTATCTCATCTGTGTAAGGCACATTCATGGCTCCATTGTTCAGGTGCTGTATTTATCTCATCTGTGTAAGGCACATTCATAGCTTCATTGTTCAGGTGCTGTATTTATCTCATCTGTGTAAGGCACATGCATAGCTCCATTGTTCAGGTGCTGTATTTATCTCATCTGTGTAAGGCACATGCATAGCTCCTTTGTTCAGGTGCTGTATTTATCTCATCTGTGTAAGGCACATGCATAGGTCCATTGTTCAGGTGCTGTATTTATCTCATCTGTGTAAGGCACATTCATAGCTCCATTGTTCAGGTGCTGCATTTATCTCATCTGAGTAAGGCACATTCATAGCTCCTTTGTTCAGGTGCTGTATTTATCTCATCTGTGTAAGGCACATGCATAGCTCCATTGTTCAGGTGCTGTATTTATCTCATCTGTGTAAGGCACATGCATAGCTCCTTTGTTCAGGTGCTGTATTTATCTCATCTGTGTAAGGCACATGCATAGGTCCATTGTTCAGGTGCTGTATTTATCTCATCTGTGTAAGGCACATGCATAGCTCCTTTGTTCAGGTGCTGTATTTATCTCATCTGTGTAAGGCACATGCATAGGTCCATTGTTCAGGTGCTGTATTTATCTCATCTGTGTAAGGCACATTCATAGCTCCATTGTTCAGGTGCTGCATTTATCTCATCTGAGTAAGGCACATTCATAGCTCCTTTGTTCAGGTGCTGTATTTATCTCATCTGTGTAAGGCACATGCATAGCTCCATTGTTCAGGTGCTGTATTTATCTCATCTGTGTAAGGCACATGCATAGCTCCTTTGTTCAGGTGCTGTATTTATCTCATCTGTGTAAGGCACATGCATAGGTCCATTGTTCAGGTGCTGTATTTATCTCATCTGAGTAAGGCACATTCATAGCTCCATTGTTCAGGTGCTGTATTTATCTCATCTGAGTAAGGCACATTCATAGCTCCTTTGTTCAGGTGCTGCATTTATCTCATCTGTGTAAGGCACATGCATAGCTCCTTTGTTCAGGTGCTGTATTTATCTCATCTGTGTAAGGCACATGCATAGCTCCATTGTTCAGGTGCTGTATTTATCTCATCTGAGTAAGGCACATTCATAGCTCCTTTGTTCAGGTGCTGCATTTATCTCATCTGTGTAAGGCACATGCATAGCTCCATTGTTCAGGTGCTGCATTTATCTCATCTGAGTAAGGCACATGCATAGCTCCATTGTTCAGGTGCTGTATTTATCTCATCTGAGTAAGGCACATGCATAGCTCCTTTGTTCAGGTGCTGCATTTATCTCATCTGTGTAAGGCACATGCATAGCTCCATTGTTCAGGTGCTGCATTTATCTCATCTGAGTAAGGCACATACATAGCTCCATTGTTCAGGTGCTGCATTTATCACATCTGAGTAAGGCACATTCATAGCTCCTTTGTTCAGGTGCTGTATTTATCTCATCTGAGTAAGGCACATTCATAGCTCCTTTGTTCAGGTGCTGCATTTATCTCATCTGTGTAAGGCACATTCATAGCTCCTTTGTTCAGGTGCTGCATTTATCTCATCTGAGTAAGGCACATGCATAGGTCCATTGTTCAGGTGCTGTATTTATCTCATCTGAGTAAGGCACATTCTGCACACTCTGTCTTGCATGGGTTAGTTTGACCCTTAGGTCATGACACATCTGGCATGGGTTGGTTTTATCACATGAAGGAATATTATTGTCTATCCCTTCCAGAGTTATCTTTCTCGATATAACATATCGCCCATTGAAAAGCAAAATTAAAGGTAATACAAACATTATTATACTATGCTTCCAGTCCATGTGGATGGTTGGTGGCTTTGGTGACAGAGAAGTGGTGAAACTGGCCGCCCATCCTGACGGCAAACACTACCTGGCCCTCACCAAGGAGGGAGAGCTGCTGTCCTGGGGAAATGGGGACGGGGGCAGGCTTGGGCATGGGGATAACATGTACGTATTCCATAATATAATACAGAAAATCTGTGGTACATGTTCTGTCTAAATATAAGAATTTAATGTTTTGGATCAATTGGCATTTTGAAATACTTCATCCCTGATGTACAGTATAAATGTAACAGTGTGGAACAGTTCATATTTTTGTCTTCAAAATCCTATCAATTGATCTGACTGGAAATAAAGTCCACCCTATCAAATGATCCGAATAGAAATAATTTAACATGTCGCTAGTTGTCAATCATTTATCCATTTTAACCAATCAAATCAATATCAACAACCTTTTGTCAATATACTCCGACATCAACAATAGGGCGGAGATATCTAAGTACTGGCGACATGTTAAAAGTCCACCCTATCAAATGATCTGACTGGAAATAAAGTCCACCCTATCAAATGATCTGACTGGAAATAAAGTCCACCCTATCAAATGATCTGACTGGAAATAAAGTCCAACCTATCAAATGATCTGAGTGGAAATAAAATCCACCCAATGAAATGATCTGACTGGAAATAAAGTCCACCTTATCAAATGATCTGAGTGGAAATAAAGTCTACCCAATCAAATGATCTGACTGGAAATAAAGTCCACCCTATCAAATGATCTGAGTGGAAATAAAGTCCACCCTATCAAATGATCTGACTGGAAATAAAGTCCACCCTATCAAATGATCTGACTGGAAATAAAGTCCACCCTATCAAATGATCTGAGTGGAAATAAAGTCCACCCTTTCAAATGATCTGACTGGAAATAAAGTCCACCCTATCAAATGATCTGACTGGAAATAAAGTATACCCTATCAAATGATCTGAGTGGAAATAAAGTCCACCCTATCAAATGATCTGAGTGGAAATAAAGTCCACCCTTTCAAATGATCTGACTGGAAATAAAGTCCACCCTATTAAATTATCTGAGTGGAAATAAAGTCTACCCTATCAAATGATCTGACTGGAAATAAAGTCCACCCTATCAAATGATCTGACTGGAAATAAAGTCCACCCTATCAAATGATCTGAGTGGAAATAAAGTCCACCCTATCAAATGATCTGACTGGAAATACAGTCCACCCTATCAAATGATCTGACTGGAAATAAAATCGGAAATAAAGTCCACCCTATCAAATGATCAGAGTGGAAATAAAGTCCACCCTATCAAATGATCTGACTGGAAATAAATTCCACCCTATCGAATGATCTGACTGGAAATAAAGTCCACCCTATCAAATGATCTGACTGGAAATAAAGTCGGAAATAAAGTCCACCCTATCAAATGATCTGAGTAGAAATAAAGTCCACCCTATCAAATGATCTGAGTGGAAATAAAGTCCACCCTATCAAATGATCTGAGTGGAAATAAAGTCCACCCTATCAAATGATCTGACTGGAAATAAAGTCCACCCTATCAAATGATCTGACTGGAAATAAAGTGCCCCTCAATTCATTGACTAGAATGCACATCGTAAGTTGTAAAGAATTGCACTGGTTTTACGACGCAGGTTACAAACTGCACACAAATGTAGCAGCCACATACTAAGAAGGTAAACATGGTTTATTGAACCTATGCATGCCTTCTTCGTACGACATCGTACGAAGATGACTGAGTGAACATACAACATCATCATACAGACATACGACGCCAGCGTACGACGTTATATATAGGCGGCTAAACTAATACATGTTGCTTATGAGGCTTTTTTTGAGTTATGTGATAAATAGAATCTCACATTATTTAAGATCCTCTATATATAACATAAATGACTACACATATATAACATATTTGATATTAATATTTGACTTGTCTACCCTGTCATTTAGATCTCGCGATGAGCCCACCCTGATCACAGCTCTGTCAGGGAAGCAGGTGGTACAGATTGTGTGTGGTGGTACCTACAGCGCTGCCATCACCGCCAGCGGAGAGTTGTACACGTGGGGGCGGGGCAACTACGGTCGTCTTGGTCACGGAGGCAGTGAGGACCAGTGTACACCTAACCCTGTGACAGCCTTGAAAGGTCACCGGGTGATTGACATGGCATGTGGAAGTGGGGACGCCCAGTCTCTGGCTGTTGTTGATACAGGTTTGTAGGGAACTATGATCTGTAATTTTGCTATCATTGCTTCCATTTAAGGATATATTTTTCACATAACTTGCAGTGGGGTGGTGGGTGGGTAATAAAGCCATGATGTATTTTTCATATTACATTTTTGAAATAAATATGCAAATGAAGGCCAAATAATTATTCGGTCTTTTCTGTTCAGCTCGGTGTGTTGGAATTACAACGTCATTATAAAACATTAGATATAGGACGCTACAATGTACAGGGAGGAGTTACAATGTACAAGGGAGCTACAATGTACAAGGGAGCTACAATGTACAAGGGAGCTACAATTTACAAGGGAGCTACAGTGTACAAGGGAGCTACAATACAATGTACAAGGGAGCTACAATGTACAAGAGAGCTACAATGTACAAGGGAGCTACAATGTACAAGGGAGCTACAATACAATGTACAAGGGAGCTACAATGTACAAGGGAGCTACAGTGTACAAGGGAGCTACAATACAATGTACAAGGGAGCTACAATGTACAAGGGAGCTACAATGTACAAGGGAGCTACAATACAATGTACAAGGGAGCTACAATGTACAAGGGAGCTACAATGTACAAGGGAGCTACAATACAATGTACAAGGGAGCTACAGTGTACAAGGGAGCTACAGTGTACAAGGGAGCTACAATACAATGTACAAGGGAGCTACAATGTACAAGGGAGCTACAATACAATGTACAAGGGAGCTACAATGTACAAGGGAGCTACAATGTACAAGGGAGCTACAATACTAGGCTTCTTTTTTTGTTATGTAATAAATAGAATCTCAAAGTTGTACCTATTTAATATTTAATTTATTAAACTCTTTGGATAAAATTCATATGATGCTCGGTACTGCCTTGCATCATATAATGTTATCTGCTCGGTACTGCCTCGTATCATATAATGTTATCTGCTCGGTACTGCCTCGTATCATATAATGTTATTCAACTCTAATAATAAACTGGCACTCATGTAAGACCTCCCATCATATAATGTTATTCAACTCTAATAATAAGTTCAGCATTTAACTGGCACTCATGTAAGATCCTCTGTTTATGCATTTGACTTCCATTTAAGGATGAAAATATTAATTTGGTGCTTTCATAACCCAGTGTTTTAAAGAGAAGCCTTTTTGTACATTCCTTGGTCCAGTCTGGTTTAAACCCTGTTTGGAGCACGTGTGAAGGGAATGTTACATTTACTAGCATCGTCTACATATAAGGGCTATCATTCCATTAAAACATACCCGGGACCCCCAGGAAGGCAATTTAATAAACATCTATGGTTGAACCCTATTTTCTGAAATTTGGTTCTTTAAACTCAATTTTGCATCTATGGGTGGGTGTTCAGTTTCAAAAGTGCCTTTCTGGGGTCCCATGCATGTTTTAATGGCATAGGTCGAATAATAAATGAGAAAAATCATTTGAAAAGTTTTATGGTATGAAAATGAAATTTATCAAAACCAAATTGTGTGAATATTATTAAATCAAAATGTTCCATATTCTATTCCTTATTTTCTCCTGCAGGGGCTGTATACTCATGGGGTGATGGAGATTACGGGAAGCTAGGGCGTGGAGGCAGTGATGGATGTAAGACACCCAAGATCATTGAGAAGTTAGTGGGACAGGATGTGACCAAGGTGTATTGTGGGGCACAGTTCAGTATGGCTCTCACGAAGGCTGGCACCCTCTTCTCATGGTATGTGGGGTTCAAAATGGCTTAAACTTTATTATTAGACATGAAAATTATTACTATTTGTGCAAGAAGTGTCAAACTAGAACAGTTTTTGCATTCCTGAGATATGAAGGTGGTAACCTACACTACAGACAAATTGGCTGAGTCTTAACAATTCATTCTAGGGTTAATATTCATATAATTTTGTCTCGTATTGGATGTCTGTCTGTCCGTCACAAGTCGTGTCCTCTCCATTTCTCTTGAACCGCTTAAAGGATTTTGAAATAACTTGGCACAATGTTCACCATATCGAGACGACATGCAGACGCAACTTTCAGCCACGTCTGTTCAAGGTCACACTTAGAGGTCGAAGGTCATATGCACTATATTTCATGTCCGCTCCATATCTCTTGAACCGCTTCAGCCCGGTTGGTTCGTATGCATTACACTGAGAGCGTGGGGGGAGACATATGTGTTTGTTACAAAAACAACCCCGTCTAGTAAATATATATATATAATACATATTTTTTTATATATTCTTTTCAGGGGTAAAGGTGACAATTTCCGTCTGGGACATGGGAATGAGGAACATGTGCGAGTACCCAAACAGATTGAATTTTTCGTGGGCAAGAAAGTGATAGACATTTCCGTCGGCTCGATGCACTGTCTGGCTGTGACTGAGGATGGGGAGGTGTATGGGTGGGGCCGTAATGACCAAGGACAGCTGGGCGACATCTCCATACAATGTAGGACAGAACCCACACTGCTGCCTGGGCTTGAAGGAAAAAACATTGTCGGGGCGGCCTGTGGTCCCTCACAGGTGTGTGACTAATTTGTTGTTAAACTCAATGTCAGGATACATGTTAAATTTTTTCTTTAATTAATATATGAACTACCAAGAATAGCATGTTATGATAGTAAATTAATACTAAGAAGATTTTTCTTAGATTCTCGTGATGAAATTTACTTCTCATTAACACATCATAATACATTATATTACATTTCTATGCGTGAAAGATCGGGATTTCTCAGTTCAAGAATATTCATAATCGCTAAATATTAATAACTAACTCAGAACACAATAATAACTAACGTTGCTATCTCAGAACACAATAATAACTAACGTTGCTACAGTGAGGCGTGACGTCAACAAAGTGTTGCTGACGTCAACGTCATCCGCCGATAATGTTCAATAAAGCGAATATTTGTTTGAAAAACGTAATTTAAAATGTAATAAATAGATTATTTAACTGCTGGGATCGATTATTGGGTAATCCTCCACTTGATGGTAGACGTGCTTTGTTTTTTCACTCACTCGCGTGCGCTTGTTCATGAAAAGAACCACACGTCTACCACTCGTGAAGGGTTTCCCTATAATCAATCCCAGCAGTTAAATAATCCCTATATTAGGATATATTGGGACCGCAACCTCAGGGGGAAATGAGATGAAGGATGAAGTGTCTCATCAGACACACCTCCACCAGGGAGCGAACCCACGAGGGGCAGAAGTCTGTCGTTCTTAAGCGCAAGGTCTTAATCACTGAGTTACGTAGGCCACTTTCTTTTGACATGTTGAATTGAATTGCATTTTATAGTCGCACCAACAGCTAAGGTCATATGGCGCCTTTCCAGCTTTCATTGGTCGAGGAAGATCTAAGATGCCCCTCTGGGCTATTTTTGTGCACGGGTCGGGCATCTGGGTATATCCATCGACGTTCCACAAGCCAGCTGGATAGCTGCTGCACATTTCTCTTGACGAATCTTTCGTGTAAATATTGTAGGACTAGATAATTCAAATGGTAAGATGAAGAGAAAACAAAAGGTCAAGGTCGCTGTTACTAAAAACAAATATGCTTACAGTAACCTTGGTGTGAGCAATCTACCACTATTGTGATGGCTATTGTTGTTCCTTGCAGAGTTTTGTCTGGTCTTATGGAGGTCAGTCTACAGTGGGGTCACACATACCATTTGTGGTGGACATCAGCAGGAGCACATTCGAACAACTGGATGAGTTGTTGGGGGAAGTTTGTGAGGGGATGGATGGTCAGACTGACTGGCCCCCACCACAGGAGAAGGAGTGTATGGCTGTGGCCGGTCTGAACCTCCTTAACCTTCAGGTAAGTCGTGGCTGTGGCTGTGGCTGAACCTCTTTAACCTTCAGGTAAGTCATGTGGTTGTGGTCAAGAGTCGTCTTGGGCTGATTTTATTTTATTTCAATGCATCAAGATATTTGAATTATGTAACCGTAGAGACATACAATTTTCAAAATGGCTGCAGTGCCATTTCTTAAATAGATGTAAACGACTTTCTTAAAAGGCTTTGCAGCTGTTTTATTATTCAGTTTCATAAATCAGGATTTCCATGTGGCATTGGACACATTTTCTAGTTGCCAGAATCCTGATACATTATAATAAAATTTGTTTTCTATTTCAGCTGCATGTAGCTATTTCGCAGAATGAAAATCTGGAGCAACTTGGACTAGGCACCGGCAGTTCTCTGGTAACCAGTCTGAAGAAGAGGGTTGTCTCCCTTGCCAGTGTCAGTGGAGTTATCTCCACTGTCCAGATGGCAGCACAGAGCACCTTGCAGAATGGCTGGTCTATACTACTGCCCACTGCTGAGGAGCGAGCCAGGGCGTTATCATCTCTGTTGTCATCAGGAGGTAAAGAAATTTGTAAAAGATATGAATTAAAGCAGTTGATTGTTTTCGGTGACACTCTGCATGAAATAGTTTTTTTAAACATGTATTCTTTGGGATTCCCAATGTATTCATTTCTAATATAAAACTTTGTGATATTTGGATATTTATTTCATCGTTCATTATTCAGTGCGTGATACATCTGGCATGATGCGAGACACATCAGGTATGAGTGCAGGACAGAGATTTATGACAGATCTGCTGGTAAGCAGCCTGATGGCTGACGGAGGACTCGAGTTTGCCATGGAGGCCGCCATCAAGAAGGAAACTCAGGCGTTTGAGGATAAGAAGGTTTGTCATACATGTAGCATGTTTGCTAGTTTAGATAGGCTAAGGGTTAAACATTCCTTATATGCTGCAGTAGGTCTCGGGTGTGGGGAGGGAGGTATATGTAAATAGATAGGTTTAGAAGCGCATTACTGCTGTCTCGCCAAAGGGCTAGCTTTTATGGCAATATCGGTAGAGCGTCGGATTCACATGCAATTTTACCAAGTTCAGACCCCGCTGAGTGTCCTAATTTTTCCTCGTCAGTTTACAATATCATAAATCTGCAACTATTTTCCCTGGTAGAACTAGTTGCTGATTTGTCTGTCCACTCCGTGATGTTTGAACCACTCGGAGAAATTTTGATGATCATTCATGTTGTGAATTTGAATGTTAAGTGATTACAAATCCTGTGAAAATGTGCAAGTGTTAAAGCAGTAACTTATTATTAAATTATTAAGCTGTTAATTTTATCTTGCAGGAGTCTGAAGAAAAAGAAAACGAAAATGAGAAGAAATCTGATGTAGAGGCAGCTGCTGAGGCAAAGATGGAACCAAGCGGAGACAGAGATGATGATGATGGCGGAGCCACCATTCCACTCCTGCAGCTGATACAACAGCTGCTTAGGTAGGTGAACAGATGGACAAAATTAATAGTGAGCAGATGGTCAGATGAAAATATTGATGGAGGACAGAAACTTTAGACGGGTAGGACAGGATGATGAATGAGATACAAGTATAGTCAAACTTGCTCATGCAACCACGTGCATTCAGCGACTAATTGTCTTATGCGACCACTTTTGATCATTTCCTTCTACATTTAAGTGCATTAAGTGACTTTTGCCTAATGCGACCAACGACTGTCGTTTGTCGTTTTTCGCACCAAATATCAATAATTTCGATCATTAAGCGACCACTAATGATATAAGTCATACATGCCAAATCTCCCGCATTCTCCGGTAGACTACCGGATTTGCCTTTGATCACACGGAAACTGCTCAAAATCTTCCGGAGATCAATTATTTGCTGAGTATGGTTGATTGCCTGTAATTTGTAATACACTGCATGTGTTTAATGCGTGTCAACCAATGAGGTCACAGCTGTTGCATGTCAAATCGATCAAGGCGGATTATGATCATGTAACCAACCAATGAAATTGCATCTACCGTCTCTCGGCACACACAAGATTTATTGAAATAGGCCATGGCCGAGTAAACAATCACATTTCGCAAATTATCACCTTGTTATGAAAACATGGACCTAAGTAATTGAAGAGTATAGGTGTGATGCCAAAAATTAACGCTAGCTACACAAATCAACAGGTGGTTGTTTGCATCAGCTTGTTTTATTCAGAAGGATTTTGCCGAAATCTACACTTTTTGATCATTGTATTCGGTAAATCATTACAATGTTATATTCTCCGCAATATTACAACTAAAACCATCTTTCATAATTGCGACACCTTTTACAGCTTTAATGATAACTAACACCATTTTTTTCCCCATTTAATTTGCGAATTCGTGTCGTATTGTGAAGAATTTTTGTACAACACTGGTTGTAACATTTCCAGGTTTCAGAGGACAGGTTTAAACGCGGCTCTAAAAAAACGGAAAGCAGTTTGGAAAATCGGTGTAAAAATGTCTTTTTTATTTCTTTTTTTATAATGGCCTATACTGCTATTTGTTTTCATCTATTTTATATACAGTATAGATATATAAATGAAATACAAAATAAAATTAGTAATAAAGTAACAGTTGTCAACATTTCTATTCAATATTTGAGTTCATGGCGTTTCGTAAAATCTCCCTGATTTGGAAATCCAGTCTCCCTGATGTGATGCTGGACAATTTGGCATGTACTATCAAATAGTAAATTATGGGCTTATTGTGTCCAAATTAGATAATGGCATCTTTATTTGTTGTTAACAATTGAAGTGAGAAAGGTGCGAACAAACATTTTGTCTCAAGACAATAGTTTCAGTCGGAACACTGTTGTAGGGGAAACAAACATTCAATTTCCTTCACTCACGCAAAATTACCGAAAAGTAGTCAACACATGACCGTTTAATTAGATAAGATCTACACAATCTTGCGAGAAATAAATGTTTGAAACAAAACTGATTTTCCCGACAACTGTATCATAAAGCATGCATTATGATGTAATTTTCAGCTGAATATTTACTTCCGATTTCGTCACGGTATTCGAATTCGAATAGTGCTATTTTCAGATACGGTTTGATATTCAACAACTGTTTTATTGAGCGACCATTTTTAGATGCTCTCTTGAGTGGTGGCTTAATACAAGTATGACTGTATACAGAAAGGATGCTGTCGTTATGTAACGTTTTAAAGGCAAACCTATGTACATAGTTAATAGACATGAAGTTTGTTTATATAATCATGACAATGGGCAAGATATTAAATAATATCATGATCTTGGAGATTCATTGCTTCTTGAAGAAAACAGAATTCAAGAAAGAAAATGAATAGACTGTGAAATCGTCCAGTTTTGTGGGTAACAAATTTAGTTTCTACATAAAAGGTCATTTCCAGGGGGTCAAAATTGAATCGATTTTCCCTGAAATAAAATTTAACAGTTATAAAAGCACTGAGTTGGATATTGTATTTGAATTTGTAATTGAAATGACAGAAGGCTTAAACATGAATTAAAGTATTATTACTTATCCTACTGTATTATTAAGTTTGTTTGATGTATTCCAGAAACTCTTCGTCACATTCTCAGTCACTGCTGCACGAGATGTCACGTGACGGAGTGATCAAGATGGAGGAAACCGTGATGAAGGATTCATCTCCGTCACTAGACCTCCTTCTGCAGTTCCAGCGTCTACTCATCGCACGCATGTTCCCCAAACATAACTCTTACCTTGCCTCACCAGCAGACGTAGGTATGGGGATGTCACATAGGCTCAAGTTGTTATATTCCTAATCATAAAAATAGAAAGTTCATAATTCTAATAGTGCATAATCCCCGCAAATACAGTCATGTGACCTTCATCCGTCAAAAATTATTTTTTATTTCAATGTGTTTGTGAGTAAAATTGTCAAAAACAAGAAACGTGTTAACCTGTATTAAAATTTTGACTTATGTGACCGTATATCAGTCGTTTAACGGTCATAAATTGCGTTTAAGTTAACTGTGTTCCTCACTGTAACATAGTTTGCCAGTTTCTTATAAGTGTGACCTACTTTTATCGCAACTGATTTTTCATATTTTTAGGCTCGACATGTCATGTCTATCTAGTTTATTTGAGATTTTATTTTTTTCAGATTCTGAATTACAAGGTGCTGGTTCCCTGTTGAGGAAGTATGTGTCCCTGCTGTGTAACCATGTCAATGACATACTGCCGCTGGGAGCCAGTCTAGCCAGTATCAGCTGTAAACATTTCTCCCTCGTGTCCAAGATCGTCACAACTGATGTTACAGGTAGATGTGTCTATGTTGTGTTTCTTTATTACCAAAATTATTAAAACAATTACTTTAAATAAATTTAATATATGTGTTTAACTGAATAACCTGATACCGAGGGTCATGCTTATGATTTGAGACCATGGGTCATGCTTATGATTTGAGACCATGGGTCATGCTTATGATTTGAGACGATGGGTCATGCTTATGATTTGAATTGATGGGTCATGCTTATGATTTGAGACCATGGGTCATGCTTATGATCTGAGACCATGGGTCCAGTTTTGAATTGAGTTCATGGACTTATTTGTTATGCTTTGACTTTAAGTTTGTGGACTTGAGTACATGGGTCATGTTTTGACTTGAGGCCATGAACTTGAGTCTGTGAGTCGTATTTTGACTGAGGTCATGGACTTCAGTCTGTGGGTCATGTTTTGATTTGAGGTTTTGTACTTGAGTCCGTGGGTCATGTTTTGACGAGTCTGTGGGTCATGTTTTGACTATCAAACTTCTGTACTTTACTGTATGTGTAATTCCCTGCAGGTGTGTTGTTACCGGAGATGTTGACATGTATGGTTCTGTTACAACTGCGCAGTCCAGCGGTGGTGCAGACGTCTGGTGCGGTTCCAATCCTGGAAGAGATTCTGGACATCTTGGACAAGTATAACCGGCTGGCGCCCGGCCTTAGTCGCGATGATAAGGAAGATTTATCTTGGCCTGGTGTCTGGAGTGAGTACTATATGGAGACTACTTGGTTGGTCTTTCAGAATGTATATCATGTATCTGTTTATATTACCGCAGAGAACAGTTCTAACATGTTCTTGTGCTTTGCATATTAAGCGAATATCTTTTATAGTCACACTGCTCAAAAGATCAGCTCTATTAAGAGCACCTGTTTTAAGAGACCAATATTAAGAGACCACCTGTTTTAAGAGACCAGTATTAAGAGACCACCTGTTTTAAGGGACCAATATTAAGAGACCACCTGTTTTAAGAGACCAATATTAAGAGATCACCTGTTTTAAGAGACCACCTGTTTTAAGAGACCAATATTAAGAGACCACCTGTTTTAAGAGACCAAAATTAAGAGACCACCTGTTTTAAGAGACCAATATTAAGAGACAACAATTTAAGTTAACAATTTAAATGCACCTTTATTAAGAGACAGCCTGTCTCTCTTAACACTTCCCTTTAATTGTCTCTTAATAAATGTTCATTTAAATTGTTAACTTAAATTGTTGTCACATTGCCATAGGTATATCTTATCATTTACCTTTTAAACAATACCTCTTCAGTTACACCACTGATAAGGACATAGATCTATGTAAACTGTTGATTACAATGTGAATAAATACCGATAGAAGAAATGGATGGACGTATGGGGTTTAACGTAACTTTTATCAATCTTGCAGTCATGTCAGGTTGTCATGTCAGGTTGGTGTCTACTTGCAGGAGTGAGCTGTATGCTCAACTTTACAGTACTACCACCGGAATATCACGCCCTAGACACATGACATGATACCCCACCAGGTCACATTATACTGACACCGGGCCGAACCACTTTATATGCTGAAAGTCAAGCAAGGGAGCTACTTGTACCATTTTTATGAAGCCTTTGGTTTGACCCTGCCGGGGATTGAATGCACAACCTCCTGCATGCAAGGCAGATGCTCAACCATGCCACATAAATAAAAATGGATTGAAATTATTTAATTTTCCCACCTTCATTACAGGTCACACACTGGATAAATATGGCCAGAAGAACCAAGAAGAGGTACAGATTATACGTAAGGCTGACCTGGAGAATCACAACAAAGATGGCGGCCTCTGGATCGTCATCCATGGCAAGGTGTATGACGTGCACGACTTCAAGTCTCAGGCTCCCTGCGGCTGGGAGATACTGATGGAGTATGCGGGGAAGGACGCCACTGCCGTCTTTGAGGACACTAATCATTCCGTTGAAGCCCGCGAAATGTTGCAGGCTTTCTATGTGGGACAGTATGTTGAGGTAAAGTTCACTTGTATTGCTACCACTGACAAAATATGTACAGCAAATTCAAAAAACCATTGTAGAGTTAAAGAGATGCTGCAGATGTCCTTACAGAGACAGTCTTAAGACATCATACTGTTTAGAGCATAATTTTTCAATTTATAAAAAAATGAAAAGTTGCCACAGGTAACATAGACTGCTGTAACTGCAATAGTTTTGCCTGTGACAGAGTGAAGAGAGAATATTAAAGGGGTTGATGCACTATTGTCAAACAAGGTTTATTTTAAAGGGCTCTGAAAAACATCAAAATGCCATGTAAATGATATGACCTATTGAAAATTTGCAAAGAAACATAAATGGAGGCGGCCATCTTGGAACGATGTCATCGCGCCTTTTTCTCATATATGGCATAT
Organism: Cyrtodaria siliqua; assembly: GCA_037043455.1. NCBI lineage: Eukaryota > Metazoa > Mollusca > Bivalvia > Adapedonta > Hiatellidae > Cyrtodaria > Cyrtodaria siliqua. The sequence goes on from JAWPHD010000337.1 coordinate 350,740, forward strand.
TGACAAAATGTCTTTTAAAGCAAAAAAAATCACTGAATATCAAAAATAAGCACACATTTTATACATTTTACATCTGTTTATTTATTTTTGATCAATTTGCAGTGATTTTCTTTGCTTTAAAGTATACTCTATCAATATGCCATCTATGGTAAAAAGGTGCGATGACATCATCGTTCAAAGATGGCCGCCTCCATTTATGCTTTATTTTTCATGGCTTTTTGATAATTCTTTCAGCTTTTTTCAAGTTTTTCAAAGCCCTTTTAAATAAATCTTGTTTGAAAATAGTGCATCAACCCCTTTAATATCGGATTTTTGCTCTGAAGACAATGCTAAAAAGGTCCATAGAAATCCATTTATGATTAATATTTGTTTTGCTTTGCAGCCTGAAAAAGACATAATTCAGTTGATGGACACCAGCACGGCCTCGTCACCTCTGATGGACACGGAGCGCACCCTGGGCCTACTCCTCGGTCTGCACGCTGCCCAGCAGGCCCGCAGTACCCCGCTGTCACAGGAGGAGAAGGACTGCAGCGAGTGGCTCAAGTCAGACTTCTTCCGTGGCGGGCTACAGTTATTGACGCCGAGGAACCCGTTTGAGGAGGAGAAGGGAGAAAGTCGTACACCGTCATCTAGCGCAACTACACCAGGTTATAACATAATGATATTTGATTAATAACATACAGAATAGCCAACTGAAATACATATAGCATTGAATGGTTGATATGATGTGCCTGTAAATTTTGTTAACTGTCAATGAAGTTTTTCTTCACCTGGTTATTTATAGAATAGAATAATATGGTTATGCATGTTATTATGAATTATGAATATGATGTACATTCCTTGTAGTTTTACAGTCTTTCATTGTTTATTTTTAAAGAAAGGAGATATGGACGAGCAAATCTTGTGTATAAGAATAGGACAAATACTTCAGCTTTGCCTTCAAGTTAAAACTGAATTTTATGTTTAGCTGCTTCATTTACTTGGTGAAATTATTTACAAGTAACTGTATGCTTTATCATGTGAGGTTGCCTTGTCCACTCTAGAAATTCATTTACTTGCTGAAAGTGTTTACACATGGCTATATGCTGTAACAGGTACTGGTGTAGTGTCATGCCCGGTCAAGAATTCATTTACTTAAAGTGTTTACACATGGCCATATGCTGTAACAATTACTGGTGTAGAGTCATGCCCGGTCTAGAATTTATTTACTTAAAGTGTTTGCACATGGCCATATGCTGTAACAGGTACTGGTGTAGTGTCATGCCCGGTCTAGAATTCATTTACTTAAAGTGTTTACACATGGCCATATGCTGTAACAGGTACTGGTGTAGTGTCATGCCCGGTCTAGAATTTATTTACTTAAAGTGTTTACACATGGCCATATGCAGTAACAGGTACTGGTGTAGTGTCATGCCCGGTCTAGAATTCATTTACTTAAAGTGTTTACACATGGCCATATGCTGTAACAGGTACTGGTGTAGTGTCATGCCCGGTCTAGAATTCATTTACTTAAAGTGTTTACACATGGCCATATCCTGTAACAGGTACTGGTTTAGTGTCATGCCTGGTCTAGAATTCATTTACTTAAAGTGTTTACACATGGCCATATGCTGTAACAGGTACTGGTGTAGTGTCATGCCCGGTCTAGAATGCATTTACTTAAAGTGTTTACACATGGCCATATGCTGTAACAGGTACTGGTGTAGTGTCATACCCGGTCTAGAATTCATTTACTTAAAGTGTTTACACATGGCCATATGCTGTAACAGGTACTGGTGTAGTGTCATGCCAGGTCCAGAACTCATTTGCTTGATGAAAGTGTTTACAGTTAACTTGATGTTTTATCAGGTGCCGTTGCCACACTTATTCCAGAATTCATTTCCTAGGAATTACATATAACTGTATGGTTTATCAGGTGCAGGTGCCACACCCACTCCAGAACTTTCCTCATCAACACTGGAGGACAAGGAGGCACTGTTTGATCGGCAGGCATCCATCGGTGATGTGTCACGCCCCTTCCTGCAGGCCCTGGCAGAGGGGCGGAGTCAGGACACGGTTGTGAAGACATTCCTTAGTATAGTAGACAAATACGCTAAACAACAACGTATAGTATTCCCCATAGAGTTCCCCATGGAACACCCAGTAGAGGAAGTTGGAAGGTAGGACTGTCAATTCACTTCATTACCCACAAAATAGTAGAGTAGTGTATCAATGGTAACATACAAACTGTGGTTTATGCAAGTACAAGTCTAGTATACTAAGAAGTAAATCATAATCTCAGTTAAATATATGGAAAACTTCTTGTAAAATATGTATTTCTTCTTGAAATATTTTTGATAGAGTTTCCTAGCATATCAGTCAAAAGTCATGTTTATGACTGTACCTCTATATTCATTTTCCAGTTTACACTAAAAGGTGTACATTAAAACGTAGTTCATGAACTCCCAGTCTATCTGCCTCAGCAAAAGCCTTTGATATAGATATCACAATTTTTTTTTGGCCATGAGTTCTAAAATGTATACATTTGTATAGATAAGCTCAGTTGCTATCTAAAGTCACTGATTGCCGTAGGGTCTTCATACATTTTACATGCTCAGTTGCTATCTAAAGTCACTGATTGCCGTAGGGTCTTCAGATATTTTACATGCTCAGTTGCTATCTAAAGTCACTGATTGCCGTAGGGTCTTCAAACATTTTACATGCTCAGTTGCTATCTAAAGTCACTGATTGCCGTAGGGTCTTCAGACATTTTACATGCTCAGTTGCTATCTAAAGTCACTGATTGCCATAGGGTCTTCAAACATTTTACATGCTCAGTTGCTATCTAAAGTCACTGATTGCCGTAGGGTCTTCAAATATTTTACATGCTCAGTTGCTATCTAAAGTCACGGATTGCCGTAGGGTCTTCAAACATTTTACATAGAAACATATTGATGATCATTATACATTCCAATGAAAAGTAGGTCACACTAACCGTGACTTTTTTGACTTATACACTGGCATCGCAAATTGTTGGCTGTGACCATCTAGTAGTAAAAATAAATCAAAAGTACTTTATTAAAGTGTTTACATTGAATAGTGGTTCAAATCCAAAGGCATATCTGACAATGGGGTGGACAGTTTCTGGCCACATTGATAGCTGTATACCAACATGTTTGTCAAGTATTTAAAACGGTTTGATGCCACTTTGGTATCGATGGGAAATGTTTTTAAATTCAAGATGGCCGTACATCGCAAATTGTTCATAGATAATGACTTTTGTATTTATTGTAGGATACTGCCGGGCTGTGCTGATCAAGCACCATGATCTGGGTCATGTGCTTCTGGTGATGTATCTGTGTATGTATTTATTGTAGGATACTGCTGTGCTGATCAAGCACCATGATCTGGGTCACGTGCTTCTGGTGATGTATCTGTGTATGTATTTATTGTAGGAAACTGCTGTGCTGATCAAGCACCATGATCTGGGTCACGTGCTTCTGGTGATGTATCTGTGCCTGTATTTATTGTAGGATACTGCTGTGCTGATCAAGCACCATGATCTGGGTCACGTGCTTCTGGTGATGTATCTGTGTATGTATTTATTGTAGGAAACTGCTGTGCTGATCAAGCACCATGATCTGGGTCACGTGCTTCTGGTGATGTATCTGTGCCTGTATTTATTGTAGGATACTGCTGTGCTGATCAAGCACCATGATCTGGGTCACGTGCTTCTGGTGATGTATCTGTGTATGTATTTATTGTAGGAAACTGCTGTGCTGATCAAGCACCATGATCTGGGTCACGTGCTTCTGGTGATGTATCTGTGCCTGTATTTATTGTAGGATACTGCCGGGCTGTGCTGATCAAGCACCATGATATGGGTCACGTGCTTCTGGTGATGTATCTGTGCATGTATTTATTGTAGGATACTGCCGGGCTGTGCTGATCAAGCACCATGATCTGGGTCACGTGCTTCTGGTGATGTATCTGTGTATATATTTATTGTAGGATACTGCTGGCTGTGCTGATTAAGCACCATGATCTGGGGCACGTAGTCCTGGGGTTGGTGGAGCATGGACATGGGGACATAGGAAAACTATCCATGCCCAAGTCTATAGTCGAACTACTCAGGGTCATCGCTCAAGTCAAACGATCTCTTATAAAGGTAGGAAGAAAAGATGTTGGAGTAAGATATGGACAAACTGTTTCATAGTTTATGAACACGTACACCTAAAGGCTAATGTCCGAGAGTAATTTCTTTCACAGTTAAAGTACTCGCGTTGTTGAATTCCTATAAATAAAATTGTACACATGTCAGGTATGATACTTTCTTTTAGAATGGCTTCAGAACATTGCAACTATGCTATTTGCAATCGAGTTCTTTCGAAGACAGTAAAAACAAAGAAATGAATTAAAATGCGATTATCACATCATATTAGGCTATATTGGGACAGCAACCTCAGAGAAAGATGAGATTATGTTTCCCATCAGACATGCCTCCACCAGGGATTGAAAAACAAATATATATTTTTTCTTACATATCCCATCAATGTAACCTTAATGTGTGGATTTTAACACATACATGTATATATCACATCTATGCAATCAACAGGCTTGCAGTCTATCTCATCTATGTAACCTAAATGCTTGTATTCTAACACATCTATGTAACCTAAAAGTTTACATTCTGTTTTCAGGCTCACCAGGATCAGAGCAGATCCTACAAAGAAGTTTGTGCACCAGTCATAGAGCGATGCCACTTCCTGTTCAATGAACTTCGACCCGCCATTGGCAATGAGGTCAACGCCATGAGTCGCTCAAAACTTCTCCGTAGTACATCACGATGGAAGATGGCGATCAACAAAGTTATGGAGGAAAATAGGAGCAAAAAATGTAAGCTTCTGAAACGTTCCTGCTCTTGTTGCTGTTTATATACAGAATGCTTGTGGATATGTCAGAACTGTTTGTTTATTATTCTTCCTACCATTAAATAAAAAATAAGGCAGTGGCGTGGGATTTGGATGACTGCATCTTCTTGTTATTTTCCTATTAAAAAAAAAACATACCTTTTTAGCTTGACTATTTTTCTGAGTATATAAAGTTCACCTCTGCCCATCTCAGTCATCACTGTCGCTCATCCAACCATTCTATTCCCTCATTTTTACCCACAGTTGTCGGTGTTGTTGATATTGTTCATAGGCATAGTGCGTAGCTTTGCATATCTCTTTTATCAACCCACTCTCCCTCGAAATAATACCACTCTAACCCCACCCCCTCTTATTTTTTTTGTTAATATTGCATATGGAGATTGTTTGTATGAAGAGATTCCACATTCTGATTGTATATCAGGGACCCGTTTTATGAAACAACTTAAGATAAGTCTTAAATTATGTGTGCACGTAGTGCAGCAATATCACATGTATAAAAAAATAAATGAAATCACGTTTATTTGAAAAGTGTAATTTATAGTGAAGCATTTAAGAAATAGATTTACGATTAAAATGGGGACCAGGTGTATAAGTTGGTGTTCTCTTAAAAAAATGAATAGTCAAGCTGCAATGTTCTCCGACGGTTCTTGTTATGTTAGGACTAGGTCTTTTACATTTATTTATTATCTGTTATTACAAATGCTTAACTTTGATTTAAACATCATTTTTTGAAACGTACATGTCATTATTTTCTTCCTAGATTGCCCAGTGTCAGTAATTCTGAATGTTGGGGATGGGGACAAGACTGACCTTGAGTCTACTAATGAAAAAGGTTATGACAGAGAATTTGGGGAGCTTGGCCAACCAGACATGACCACAGGGGGCGCCACTGATACTGATGAAACTGTTGCGGGTGGAGCTACAGCAGATGTCGTTGTTGTCCCAGAAGAAGAATATGTGGTGAAAGTTTTTGGAAAAAATGATGCACGACCCCCACCCATACCAGATAGTGATCATATGACACAACAGTCAGAGGGTGTGCAACAACACCAACAAACTGCAGACGTATTTCCACAGGATCAAGATGTCTGCTCATCAGCTGTACCTCAAAAAAGACGACATTCAAAAACCAAAAAAAAGGTATGTAAGATCTAAATTAAAACCAGCAGTAAGAATTTGATCTTGTTATAATTACAGCTAGGTCCAATTTACGTAAATAAGTTGTATATCAGTGAAACAGACTGTAGTGGTGAATAAAAATACCTTTCTTTTTCAAAAAATCGGTTGAGAAATAACAAATTAACGTGCGAAAGTTAGTGTATAAAACAATTTTTTATGCATTTTTAACCAAAAAATTTATTTTAATGTGTTGGTTAAACGTAAATTAAGACATTATGACAGTTTGATAGCAGAATATTCAGACTGACTGAAGTTATTCTAGATTTCCTAATGTTTTGCTGTATTTATTTCTCAACTTGAAAACTGAAGTTATTCTAGATTTCCTAATGTTTTGCTGTATTTATTTCTCAACCGATTTTCAAAAATAATGTATTTCTATTTACCACTAAAAATTCCATTCTCAATAATAGATAATTTATGTACATCTTACTAAAATTGCTCATATTCATGCTGAAACACCCCAATAACAATAGTCAAGGTATGTCCATGGAATCATTGGTTAGCTTTGGTGCACTTGCTTGTTGAATTGAGCCTGTGTTTCAAGTCTAGTCAGTGGCAGAAAACAATAAAACGTGGCTCCAGCATAAATGGAGTGTCTACAATAGAATTTGCAGCAACTTTGCAGTTCTGCAGGTGAGAAGGTTCTAGGCTCATTCTCCATATTTAGTCTGGATGTACATGGAGGATGAGCCTGGCATGTTCATTCCTGCTAGGCGCCATATAACATTTCATGTGTTGGTGTGCCTTAAAACCCAATTCAATTCAAGTCTAGTCAATCAAATATAAATAATATATTCAAAATTGAAGGATTTTTGTCTCGCCTTTTCGAAGGAAAAAAAAGAGACATAGGTGTTGCTTTTCCGGCGGCGGCGTCAACATTCAAGTTTTGCGTTTAGGTCATTTTCTCACAAACTGTATGCATTAGACCTTTCAAACTTTGCTTAAAGTTGTATCTTGGGTGGTACATCGCAACGTGACAAAGCAAATGTGGAAGTGACCTTGACCCTCCAAGCAAAGGGCAGATAACAATAATGTTTAGGTTCAACTTTTGCGTTTAGGTCACTTTTTCACAAACTATATGCACTAGACCTTCCAAACTTTGCTTATAGTTGTATCTTGGGTGGTACATCGCAACGTGACAAAGCAAATGTGGAAGTGACCTTGACCCTCCAAGCAAAGGGCAGATAACTTAATAATTTTTAGGTTCAGCTTTTGCGTTTAGGTCACTTTTTCACAAACTGTATGCACTAGACCTTTAAAACTTTGCTTATAATTGTATCTTGAGTGGTACATCGCAATGTGACAAAGTAAATGTGGAAGTGACCTTGACCCTCCAAGCAAAGGGCAGATAACCTTATAATTTTTACCTTCAAATTTGGCATTTAGGTCACTTTTTCACAAACTGTATGCACTAAGACCTTTCAAACTTTGCTTATAGTTGTATCTTGAGTGGTGCATTGCAACGTCACAAAGCAAATGTGGATGTGACCTTCACCATCCAAGCAAAGGGCAGATAATTTAAATTGTTACATTTACATCACTTTCTCATGAACTATAATTATGCACTAGATGTTTTAAACCTAATTTATAGCTTAATCTTCGGAAGAAAACATTCTATTTTGACATAGTTGTGTCTTGGGTAGTGCATCTTTTTGGATGCATGGATTTCATCTATGACCTTGACCTACTTTTTTGGAGCTGATGATTTTTAGCTCTACTGGCCAAGGGCCTTCATTTTTCATCCGATCTTTACCAAACTTTAACAGATTGTTAATATCAATGAAAGCTCGGACAAGTTCGAAAACCAGCCAGATCGGACCAGTAACAACGGAGTTGTGGCCCTTGATTTAGTTAAAAATGCTATATTTTGCCTCGTTAATACGAAAGGGCTTTCATTTTTCATCTGATCTTTACCAGAATTTTTTTTTTTTTTTTTTTTATGGTGTTAACGCCATGTTAGCAGGAAGCATTGCTATGATTTCTAGTTGTGCCTATTGTGTTTTTTCCGATTCGTTGATTTTTGATGAAGTTACGGCCCCTTGAAATTTTTACTTTTGAATTTCTTGTCGGCGCTACTCCTCCTAAACGCCTTGTTGGATTTCGACGAAACTTGGCTGGAAGCATCGGTTAGATGTCTAGTTTTATGACGGAGTTTTTGCACTTTGACATTTTTACTTTAAATTTCTTGTCGGCGCTACTCCTCCTAAACGGCTTGTTGGATTTCTACAAAATTTGGCAGGAAGCCTCAGTATGATGTCTAGTTGCGCAAAGCGCGGTATATCAATGAAATCTTGAACAAGTTCAAAAACCAGCTAGATATTGTTAGTAACGACAGGTTATGGCCCTTGATTTGTTTAAAAATGCTATATTGTATTTTCCTTTGTTAAATCTGTTATTTCATTTAAATATCTGATCTTTACCATATTTGTCTAGAATGTTAATATAAACCCCCCCCCCCCACCATTTTTATGAAATTTCATTCATAGAAGAAGTGGGTAAAATTAAAAAATACCCATGCCAGACTAGACACAGCAGACATTGCCCATGATTACCAGGTGAGCGATCTAAGGCCATTCTATCCCTGTTGTTTTTGCAATGTTTTAAAAAAAGTACTGATGGCAATTTTATGTCGACAACCCTTGATATAAGAGTCGTTTTAGCCAGTAGAGCATCCACATGCCCTCTTGGGCCTCTTGTTTTAATAGAATGGTATTTTGTTTTTAAACAAATGCAGTTAAATGTCATCTCAGCATAAGCAAACCGCAATCTCGATTGTTTTTAGTTACTAAAATTTTTACAAACTTTCATTTAAGCACCATTGACATTTGTATTTTTAAGTCCAGCCCCCATTAGGCGAGACATGTGAATCTGCGGATTTCTTGTGTTACACTAGGCGTTTATGTTGCCATATAAATAAATTTTGTTCCTGAAATGTTATGTATTTTGCAGTAAGTGTTGAATGAGACCTTCCTAATCCATAATTTGTTATTTCAGAAGGATTCCTGGGACCCGCTAGTCAGTATGGTGAGGAGCAGCCAGAAGTTCAGCTGGCTGAGACAGAGACTGACGGGCTCCAAGACTGAGATGCCCCTCGTCAACAAGATCGTCGAGTTTGTCATGCACGAGAACCCGATAGATATAGAGAAACTGCGCAGGTCGCTGTACCATCAAGTAAGTGATGCACTATTGTAGACTCTTTGTTTAGAAGAATCTGTCAAAAAGGCAAAGTTGAAGGTCATATAGCGATTATCATCCAAAGGTGAAGGTCATTTAGTGATTATCATCCAAAATCATGCAAAGGTGAGGAAGGTGAAGGTCATTTAGTGATTATCATCCAAAGGTGAAGGTCATCTTGTGATTATCATCCAAAGGTAAAGTTCATTTAGTGATTATCATCCAAAGGTGAAGGTCACATAATGATTATCATCAAAAGGTGAAGGTCATTTAGTGATTAGAAAATGAGCCGTATGTGTATGTTATACAGTCGATTCCGTTTAATCGCATATCGGTTAATTGCATATTTCGGTTAATTGCATAAAGTTTTGAAACACAAAACCATTCGTATTCTTTTGCATGTAAAAAACCCCGTATAATCGCATAGGTTTTTGTCACATTCCGGATAATTGCATAACAAATATCTGGCTAATTGCATGATGAAAGTCAAATTTACCTATATTTTGCAACTGTTAATTGATTGACGCGGTCACAGAGATAAGCCCGAGGCAATTTGATTGACAAAAGGTGCTAATTGACGCCGAAAGTTTGCCATTTTGTGCGGTTTCCGTGAAGCTTCCACGCCATGACGATCGCTCACCAATTAGCATACACGATTTAATAATAAGTTTGTATGCAGTGTAAAGCAATGTGTTGTTAATTATTTACTGCTCTCAGTTTGCTAGTGTCCATAGAGATGCATATGACATTGAGTAGCTCATAGAGGTTATTAATAAATGAAAAATAAAATAAGCTTTTGTGTTATTATCATGACTGTGTAATTCACACTACACACTACAAACAATAGCAAAGCGACGCAGATTGAAAGAAAACAAGTACGCATCAATATTGCATAAAATCTATCAAAGAACATTAAATACAAAATGGATATGCACAATAATAATCCTATCAAACATCTTACATAGAATTAACTCGCTTTTATGGAGTTTCTATGTAAGTTTTAACAGAACAGTAAAACGAAAGTAGAAACGTGCACCGCTACATGTACAAAATGTTCAGTTTCGGTTATTCGAATACTCCGGTTAATCGCATATATTTTCTTGACAAATGGGCTATGCAAATAACCGAAATCGACTGTAGTGGCATATGCCATTTTGTTTATTCACCATGAAATAACACATTCATTATGCAGATTCCATTTTATGTTTTGCCTCACATCAACATGAAAAAAAAAAAATTGGTTACCTAGCAATAATGCCAGGTGAATTATCCCAATGTCAGACCCTTTGACACAATCAGAAAACAACAACATTTGTTTACAATAAGCACCATTCAATTGTCACACAAAATCAAGCAGAACTAGAAATGTCCATAAGTGTCAAATTTTCACATTTTACAGGTGAGGAGAGCAGAGTTGCGACTGAAGGGTATACAGACGATATTGTCTCTGGTACACAAAGACCATCTGATACCCTCCATGAAGTATAACATGCTGTGTGGATGGCAGGGTCTACTCACCATGGGACACAGGGTGTGGTACGTCATAACTTTACTAATTATGCACCAACATAGTTTTACTTTTAATTTCCACCTCAAGTTATGAAATGAGTTTTTATTACATTGATGTGGATGCATTACAACCATATCTTAATTAAAATTTACTGATGAATTAAATTATGTCACTATTTTCTATTCAAAATGCATAAAACAATGAAAAATATAGTAATTGTTTTCATTTCATCTTTCTGTAGATAACCTGGTCATATTTAACTGCTAAGCCTTGTAGCACTGTCCCCTAACTTACTCTGGCACAGAGTCCTGTCATGTGTCCGACGACCTGGGAATATTTCCAGATGATTTCCCTGTTAAAGGTCCATTTAAAAAGCGTATTTAGCACTTTTAATATGCTCTGCATTTTCTTTTTGATCTAAATCCACAGGTATCCAATTTTAAATACCTGTAACAGAATATTACGAACATTGTAACAGTAACATTACCTTCCCAGTAAACCTGAGCTCCAGTGTGTGACAGGCGTTACCTGTCTATGGCATCTTCTCTAACATAATATTACCACTATTGTAACAGTAACATGACCTTCCCAGTAAACCTGAGCTCCAATGTACCCATATATAACATGATCATTCTTCTCTGTAACAGAATATTACCACTATTGTAACAGAATATTACCACTATTGTAACAGTAACATGACCTTCCCAGTAAACCTGAGCTCCAGTGTACCCATATATAACTTCTCTAACATAATATTACCACTATTGTAACAGTAACATTACCTTCCCAGTAAACCTGAGCTCCAATGTACCCATATATAACTTCTCTAACAGAATATTACCACTATTGTAACAGTAACATTACCTTTCCAGTAAACCTGAGCTCCAGTGTACCCATATATAACTTCTCTGTAACAGAACATTACCACTATTGTAACAGTAACATTACCTTCCCAGTAAACCTGAGCTCCAGTGTACCCATATATAACTTCTCTAACAGAACATTACCACTATTGTAACAGTAACATTACCTTCCCAGTAAACCTGAGCTCCAGTGTACCCATATATAACTTCTCTAACATAATATTACCACTATTGTAACAGTAACATTACCTTCCCAGTAAACCTGAGCTCCAATGTACCCATATATAACTTCTCTAACAGAATATTACCACTATTGTAACAGTAACATTACCTTTCCAGTAAACCTGAGCTCCAGTGTACCCATATATAACTTCTCTGTAACAGAACATTACCACTATTGTAACAGTAACATTACCTTCCCAGTAAACCTGAGCTCCAGTGTACCCATATATAACTTCTCTAACAGAACATTACCACTATTGTAACAGTAACATTACCTTCCCAGTAAACCTGAGCTCCAGTGTACCCATATATAACTTCTCTAACATAATATTACCACTATTGTAACAGTAACATTACCTTCCCAGTAAACCTGAGCTCCAGTGTACCCATATATAACTTCTCTAACAGAACATTACCACTATTGTAACAGTAACATTACCTTTCCAGTAAACCTGAGCTCCAGTGTACCCATATATAACTTCTCTGTAACAGAACATTACCACTATTGTAACAGTAACATTACCTTCCCAGTAAACCTGAGCTCCAGTGTACCCATATATAACTTCTCTAACAGAACATTACCACTATTGTAACAGTAACATTACCTTCCCAGTAAACCTGAGCTCCAGTGTACCCATATATAACTTCTCTAACATAATATTACCACTATTGTAACAGTAACATGACCTTCCCAGTAAACCTGAGCTCCAGTGTACCCATATATAACTTCTCTAACAGAATATTACCAACACTGTAACAGTAACATTACCTTCCCAGTAAACCTGAGCTCCAGTGTACCCATATATAACTTCTCTAACAGAACATTACCACTATTGTAACAGTAACATTACCTTCCCAGTAAACCTGAGCTCCAGTGTACCCATATATAACTTCTCTAACATAATATTACCACTATTGTAACAGGAACATGACCTTCCCAGTAAACCTGAGCTCCAGTGTACCCATATATAACTTCTCTAACAGAATATTACCAACACTGTAACAGTAACATTACCTTCCCAGTAAACCTGAGCTCCAGTGTACCCATATATAACTTCTCTAACATAATATTACCACTATTGTAACAGTAACATTACCTTCCCAGTAAACCTGAGCTCCAGTGTACACATATATAACTTCTCTAACAGAACATTACCACTATTGTAACAGTAACATTACCTTCCCAGTAAACCTGAGCTCCAGTGTACCCATATATAACTTCTCTAACATAATATTACCACTATTGTAACAGTAACATTACCTTCCCAGTAAACCTGAGCTCCAGTGTACCCATATATAACTTCTCTAACATAATATTACCACTATTGTAACAGTAACATTACCTTCCCAGTAAACCTGAGCTCCAGTGTACCCATATATAACTTCTCTAACAGAACATTACCACTATTGTAACAGTAACATGACCTTCCCAGTAAACCTGAGCTCCAGTGTACCCATATATAACTTCTCTAACAGAATATTACCACTATTGTAACAGTAACATGACCTTCCCAGTAAACCTGAGCTCCAGTGTACCCATATATAACTTCTCTAACATAATATTACCACTATTGTAACAGTAACATTACCTTCCCAGTAAACCTGAGCTCCAGTGTACCCATATATAACTTCTCTAACATAATATTACCACTATTGTAACAGTAACATTACCTTCCCAGTAAACCTGAGCTCCAGTGTACCCATATATAACTTCTCTAACAGAACATTACCACTATTGTAACAGTAACATTACCTTCCCAGTAAACCTGAGCTCCAGTGTACCCATATATAACTTCTCTAACATAATATTACCACTATTGTAACAGTAACATTACCTTCCCAGTAAACCTGAGCTCCAGTGTACCCATATATAACTTCTCTAACAGAATATTACCAACACTGTAACAGTAACATTACCTTCCCAGTAAACCTGAGCTCCAGTGTACCCATATATAACTTCTCTAACAGAATATTACCAACACTGTAACAGTAACATTACCTTCCCAGTAAACCTGAGCTCCAGTGTACCCATATATAACTTCTCTAACATAATATTACCAACACTGTAACAGTAACATTACCTTCCCAGTAAACCTGAGCTCCAGTGTACCCATATATAACTTCTCTAACATAATATTACCACTATTGTAACAGTAACATTACCTTCCCAGTAAACCTGAGCTCCAGTGTACCCATATATAACTTCTCTAACAGAACATTACCACTATTGTAACAGTAACATTACCTTCCCAGTAAACCTGAGCTCCAGTGTACCCATATATAACTTCTCTAACAGAATATTACCACTATTGTAACAGTAACATTACCTTCCCAGTAAACCTGAGCTCCAATGTACCCATATATAACATGATCATTCTTCTCTGTAACAGAATATTACCACTATTGTAACAGAATATTACCACTATTGTAACAGGATATTACCACTATTGTAACAATAATGTTACCGTTACAGCAAACCCGTACCTCAGTGTCTCACCAATGTGACGTTGATCCCGCCCTGTGACAGGATCCTCCTCCAGATGACGTTCTCGGAGCTGTACCGCTGGTCCATCAAGGAACTACGTAACTGTGTCCTGCAAGCAGACTTCACCTTCAAATCAAGAGGAATTAACCCCGCCCTGCCCAGCTATAACTGCCAGGATAATGCAAAGGTGAGAGGTCATCTACAGAAGTTAATTACAATGCTTGAGCGGTAGTAATGAAATAATGAAGAGTGTCGGTAAAACTTTATTTGGAGATATTTTGGCAACTTTAGAGCCATCCCCAGGATTTCATAAGTAGGTAGGTAGGTTATTAATTTTTTCCTGACAGTAAAACATTATGAAATAAAAGATAAATATTCTCAAGATATTAACAATAACAAATGTAGATCTAGAATTGCTATACAATGTTTTGGGCATGTTTCTTTTTTTTTTAGGTAGGATACAGCAATTTTAAAACAAAACACATTTATGGTCGGCTTAAATTGGTTAAATTTCTGTTAAAATAATAAATTAGAAAAAAAAATCATTTGCTTATCGCAATTTTTAAATAATTGAAAATGCTAACTTCTCAATTACTGTTTCAGGAAAAGTTGAACCTGGGAGCGTTACCTCAGGCGCGGTTCATGCTGGCGCATCTTGGCCTGTTGGTCGCTGAACACGAGGGTCACAGTCTCAGTCTGCTCCTCAACTCAGGGGTGCTGGGCCTCACACAGAGTATACTTAGACTGGTCGGTATGTATTGTTTATGTACATCGGCGTAAACCAGGCTGTCCCGTGTAGCGGTTTCAGTCCTCCATTAGATAGTAAGAATAGTTCAATGTTCCCAGACTCTATGTATCCTTTCCTTCTCACTGAGGCGGCTCTAAATAACCTATGTTGTGTTCATAAGCCCTTAATTAAACAAATAATTTATTTTAATGTTGTATTTTGGAGTGCCTCTTTGGCCGGAATAGAATAGACGCTGTGTCAAAAACCTTTTTGCCTCTCACAGCTGCGGACTGGAATCCCACTTGGAGCTCAACTTGTCATGTGAGAAGTGTCGATTCTTACGGATCGCAGGATGTATACAGTACTGGTTCTACCCAGGAAAAATGGAGTGGTCTGACTTCACCACAGAAAAATTGACCGTCATATATTGCCTAACATTTCCTAAAAACGACATAAAACACCAGTCAAACAAACATAATGTCGTATTTTTCTGCCTTGCAGGCTCAGACCCGGACCGAGTGCTACAGGACAACACCAACACCATCTGTGCCGTCCTGGAGGAGCAGAAGCACAAGAAGCAGATGGCCCCTGTACCAATATCGGGTCCCGAGCTCGCAGCCCTCATGAAGATTGGCACGCGCGTTGTCAGAGGCGTTGACTGGAAATGGGGCGATCAGGTACGAATGAATGCTTAATACCAATTATTGGTAGATACCCTGACTGATCCTAGTTATTTATACTGGCATATGGATTATTCGAAGGGCTTACTTAAGATGTTGAAGATTTAAATTAAATTTCTTATCTGGATTTCAAGACTTAATCAGCTTAATGTTTGTGTTATAAGCAAATTCAAAATGGCCTTGTACATTGTTGTTGCATGATGGACATTGGGTACCCTTATATTGTCCATATATTGATGAAGTCTATCTACTTATCTTCCTCAGTAGCATAGTGGACAAGGCCTTGGCTTTAGAGTTACAGGCATTTGTGTTCACCCTCTGGTGGAGACGTGTTAACGGGACGTAAAACTACATTTCATTTTTTCCAAATTCCATCAGGATGGACCACCCCCCAGTATGGGTCGTGTGATAGGAGAGCTGGGGAATGATGGCTGGATCCGCGTGCAATGGGACTCTGGCAGCACCAACAGTTACAGGATGGGTAAGGAGGGGAAATACGACCTGAAACTTGCTGACCCACCAGAGATACCTGATAATGACGAGGAAGATGAGGAGGAAATCATGCCCAGTAAAGGTGAGTTATCTTCCCGGTGATGGATTATATCCCTTGATTTTGAGTAAATTAAAGGCAGGAGACACATGCTTTATTGTCATATTTAACCTGACGCATTTCAGTAGACGTCCAAATATTTACCACTGCGTTGTGGGTCTGAGAAACATAACTACGAGAAGTTACATAATTATATACTGAACAAAAAAAGTTTAGCACAACTTTTTAGGGACATATGACCTATTGAAAATTTACAAAGAACAAACATGGAGGCGTCCATCTTGGAACGATGAGTTCATCGCGCTTATTTATCATATATGGCATATTGACAAAATATACTTTAAAGCAAAGAAAGTCACTGCAAATTTATCAAAAATAAATATACAGATGTAAAATGTACCAATTGAATGCTTATTTTTCATTTGCATTTATTTTCTTTGCTTTAAAAAACATTTTGTCAGTATGTCACATATGGTAAAAAGGCGCAATGATGTCATCGTTCAAAGATGGCCGCCGCAACTTATGTTTCTTTGCAAATTTTCAATATATCATATCTCCTTTATTTTTCATGGCATTTTGATAATTCTTTCAGCTTTTTTTTCAAGATTATCAGAGCTCTTTAAAATAAAACTTGTTTGAAAATAGTCCATCAACTCCTTTAAGTGTGCTTTCAAACATCAAACATTGTTTTATTAAAACGTTTAAGCTTTTATACGCCCTGAAAACCTGGCCTATGGAAATACCAGCAAAAAGTCGGGACATTTCTCTTTTTGTTCAGTATAGCTTAAACGTATGAACATTGATATTATTGTTTGAAGATATTAGAAATGCTAGTTAAGGATGTGATTTTCAAAAAAAACAAAAGATTCTGAGCCAAGTATCAGAATTACATCCCATATATTAAAAAGAACTTATTTCATTATGCGGACATATTATTTTGAAAATTTCATGTTTGGCAATTGACCATTCTGTCATTGTTTAAAAACCGCTGAAATGTGGTCACAAGCGATACTTATTGTTATTGAAATGAGAAAGATTTTCGATAATCTAAAATAAAGATATAAAAATCGAACAGGAAAAGTAGCATTCAAGTCCCATCATATTTGATTTATTTTTTATCACCGATTTTGTTTACAAATGACTTTGTAGTATTATTATTGGTCTATCTATATCACTTTATCATTGACCCCGAACAAACATGGCTGTGTATCCCATCTATGGAAATGACTAGTCTCATTTATTTGACGTCTGTGGGTGCTTTTTTGACATACGGACGTTTATAGATGCACCCTAGACGTCCCATTGCGTTTGACCAAAAACTGTGTGGACAATTTCAGACCGACGGAGGATGGCACATATCAAAAAATCGTCTTGCCGTTCATAGACGTGTATTTTATGCACTATGGAAATGACATGCATTTTTATATGTGCTAAATTTATTTTGCTCGGTATAGTTTGACAAACATTTATCATATCTACTACCATGATATCTGGTGATGGCTCGATTCAATCTACTACCATAAAACAGTCATAAACTTTTTAACAGGAAACAGATTAATAGGTACTTGGAATAGTTTGCCAAACCTCGTAGTAATGACTCCGAGAATTAACAGCATCAAGTGTAGGTTAAACAAACACCGGACGTTCCTAGCTGTACAGTTTAACCCCAACTGCTACATACCGCACCATTGAAACAAAACTAGAAAACATGGAGTACAATATAAGAAGGGCCTTTTTTTATAAGCTTACAGATTTGTAAGTTATCTGTAAATTATGTTATCTGGTGATGGCTGAGTTCACTATAGTACCATGACAGTTAACGTACCGTTATTATACCAGCAGATTCCAAGAAGTATGAAAGCAAGCACCCAACAGCCCTTTTACGGAAGACGACCTTAACTTTACTACAGGCACTGTCGCTCAGCACAGGCATCCACTCAGAGAGTACCCAGAAAGAGGCGGTCAGTACGCTGTGTGGTCTAATGAGGAACACGGTGGACTGTGGCTGTAACTATGGACTCAGTAAGTCATCAGTACAACACTATAATATAGGGGTAACTGTATTGATATAGGGGTAACTGTATTGATATAGGGGTAACTGTATTGACATAGGGGTAACTGTATTGATATAGGGGTAACTGTATTGATATAGGGGTAACTGTATTGATATAGGGGTAACTGTATTGACATAGGGGTAACTGTATTGACATAGGGGTAACTGTATTGATATAGGGGTAACTGTATTGATATAGGGGAAACTGTATTGACATAGGGGTAACTGTATTGACATAGGGGTAACTGTATTGATATAGGGGTAACTGTATTGACATAGGGGTAACTGTATTGACATAGGGGTAACTGTTTTGATATATGGGTAGCTGTATTGATATAGGGGTAACTGTATTGACATAGGGGTAACTGTATTGATATAGGGGTAACTGTATTGACATAGGGGTAACTGTATTGATATAGGGGTAACTGTATTGACATAGGGGTAACTGTATTGATATATGATATTTTAAATGTTTGCAATGTTATATCAGTCATTTAATAGTCGCACATTTTGTTTAATGACAAAATGCGTTAGTGGAGCCACTTGAAACTACTGGATGAGTTTTCATGAAACTTTACAGGAAAGTTACGGTTGATGTCTACTTGATCCTAAGTAAAGATCAGGTCGGCCCAAACTTGAAGATGGCCACCATAGCTAAAACTAGATTTTAAAAATACGACTGTGTTGACCATGTGTTATTGATTTGGTACCTTTACCAAAATTAACTGGCATAGCATGAAAGTGGTCCTAAAGGTCATTGTTTTGATTTGACGTCGAACATGGCCACCAGTAGCCATCTTTGTTTATATAGAGAATATCATGTTAGTGCCTGATCATATCCAGTTTATCAGGTGAGGCTGAGAAATAAATGAAGTTGATCGTTTAAAATCATTTAATTTACCTTTTTTTCTCCATTTTTTCCACATTTTTTTCCGTTCAAAACTACCCAGTCATCAAATATACCCTGACATCATCAAAAGAGGTGCTGAAGTCATCAGAGAAAAGTGCTGGGATAGGAACGTAACTGCCGAGATAAGGTTTTATCTCAGGCACCCTGTTTCTCAGCAGAATTATGCAGATCGACATGATAAATAGTCTTATATAGAATAAACTCCTCTGACATTACTTGAAGGATTTTCATGAAACTGTACAGGAATGTTACTCTTGTTACAAAAATGATTTTCATTTGAGAAATATTGAAAATGAAATGTATTTATTCTGACAACTGTAAGAGCAGCTTGGACTTCAAACATGCCTCCTCCAAACATGGCCACAAAAAAACTTGTATTGTTTAATGATTAACAAACACTACCTCTTCATATAATGACAAACATATAAACAGTTATGGTACTGTTCCAAGTTCTAGCTGTTCAGATCTTCAGTAGAGCATTTCAAGGTCATGGACCGCTTATCTTAAATATTAAAATCATTGATTTATATTGTGTAGATGCCAACTCCGTGGCGGTACAGATAGCGTGTGAGCAGCACTACAGCTGGTGCAGTCTGGGATTCCTGAGGAGTATCGCGACAGGACCCACCATATGTCAGGCCCTCAGCTCACAGAGATGGGTGGACCTACTGCTGAGAATACTCGAGGAGGAAAAGGCCCATCAGCAGGCCAATGTCTCGAAGGAGGTACGTTAAAATTCATGTATCACAACATTAAACAGTACTGAGAATACTCACTTAAGAAAAGGCCCACAGGCAGGCCAATGTCTCGAGAAGGTGGTACGTTACAGTTCATGTATCACAACATTAAACAGCACTGAGAATACTCACTTAGGAAAAGGCCCACAGGCAGGCCAATGTCTCGAGAAGATGGTATGTTACAGTTCATGTATCACAACATTAAACAGTACTGAGAATACTCACTTAGGAAAAGGCCCACAGGCAGGCCAATGTCTCGAGAAGGTGGTACGTTACAGTTCATGTATCACAACATTAAACAGTACTGAGAATACTCACTTAGGAAAAGGCCCACAGGCAGGCCAATGTCTCGAGAAGATGGTATGTTACAGTTCATGTATCCCAACATTAAACAGTACTGAGAATACTCACTTAGGAAAAGGTCCACCAGCAGGCCAATGTCTCGAGAAGGTGGTACGTTACAGTTCATGTATCCCAACATTAAACAGTACTGAGAATACTCACTTAGGAAAAGGCCCACAGGCAGGCCAATGTCTCGAGAAGATGGTATGTTACAGTTCATGTATCCCAACATTAAACAGTACTGAGAATACTCACTTAGGAAAAGGCCCACAAGCAGGCCAGTGTCTCAAAGGAGGTACGTTAGAATTCATGTATCCCATCATTAAACAGTACTGAGAATATTCACTTAGGAAAAGGCCCACCAGCAGGCCAATGTCTCGAGAAGGTGGTACGTTACAGTTCATGTATCCCAACATTAAACAGTACTGAGAATACTCACTTAGGAAAAGGCCCACAGGCAGGCCAATGTCTCGAGAAGATGGTATGTTACAGTTCATGTATCCCAACATTAAACAGTACTGAGAATATTCACTTAGGAAAAGGCCCACCAGCAGGCCAATGTCTCGAGAAGGTGGTACGTTACAGTTCATGTATCTCAACATTAAACAGTACTGAGAATACTCACTTAGGAAAAGGCCCACAGGCAGGCCAATGTCTCGAGAAGATGGTATGTTACAGTTCATGTATCCCAACATTAAACAGTACTGAGAATACTCACTTAGGAAAAGGCCCACACGGTAATGTAAATACATGGATTGTTATCTTAAAATGAGAAAATGTGAAAAATATAATTGTACAGTAAGTCTACTGCATAACAAATCAGCTCCCAGGCAACAAGGATCACACAAGCTGTTATCAAGCAACAAGGAATACATGATCGGTCTGTAATCATGGTCTGACATTTTGTTCTCTTATTTGTAGATTTTAACACTGAAGTTACTAAGAACTGTGCTGCCATCTTGGGACCACACTGTGGATCAGAGCCGGGTAAAAACCATTGTTAACAGACTGATCAACCTGTTGGGAAGTATACTGGTTTCCTGCTCTGCTGACCCAACTCTTATACCCCACAGTAAGTCAAATTGTATGGCTGATATATGAACACATTTAAATTTTTTACTCAATTTATACTTGAAATATTGTTTGTTAGGTTTAAAGCTCACTCAAACTTTTGTTAATATATTTTGTAAACGCACATGTAAATAAATATACCTCAGTTATTTTGTTTTATGTTCTGGCAAGGATATTACTTGTACGACTTCAAGGGTAACCATGGTAACAGTTTTTATGTCATTTGTCGACCACAGCTATCAAAGGAATATTTCAGTATTATTTTTGTCATTGTAGAAATTTTGACGACTGGCATTTTTATTTTGTTTAATACTTGTTAAAAATTTTACTACAAAAACACTAATATAATCAATTGTGCATGTGACATTGATTATGGCAAAGCTTGCTTACATGGATAAAACTGATTATGACACAGACATGATTTTGTTTTCAGTTGACTCCCCTAGGAGACACAGACAGAGGGCGCCAGTGTCTCTCACTGCCTCCTACACCAGTACTGTTGCAGAGGAACTGGTGATGTTGCTACGGAAACTGCACACCCTAGATACGTGGAGTGATTGTATCAACCAACACATAGTGAAACATCTGACACCCTTACCACATATAGCCCTGGAGCAGGCCTTTGTTAAGGTTTGTTGACACCCCTACCACATATAGCCCTGGAGCAGGCCTTTGTTAAGGTTTGTTGACACCCCTACCACATATAGCCCTGGAGCAGGCCTTTGTTAAGGGTTGTTGACACCCCTACCACATATAGCCCTGGAGCAGACCTTTGTTAAGGTTTGTTGACACCCCTACCACATATAGCCCTGGAACAGGCCTTTGTTAAGGTTTGTTGACACCCCTACCACATATGGCCCTGGAGCAGGCCTTTGTTAAGGTTTGTTGACACCCCTACCACATATGGCCCTGGAGCAGGCCTTTGTTAAGGTTTGTTGACACCCCTACCACATATGGCCCTGGAGCAGGCCTTTGTTAAGGTTTGTTGACACCCCTACCACATATAGCCCTGGAGCAGGCCTTTGTTAAGGTTTGTTGACACCCCTACCACATATAGCCCTGGAGCATGCCTTTGTTAAGGTTTGTTGACACCCCTATCACATATAGCCCTGGAGCAGGCCTTTGTTAATGTTTGTTTACACCCCTACCACATATAGCTCTGGAGCAGGCCTTTGTTAAGGTTTGTTGACACCCCTACCACATATAGCCCTGGAGCAGGCCTTTGTTACGGTTTGTTGACACCCCTACCACATATAGGCCTGGAGCAGGCCTTTGTTAAGGTTTGTTGACACCCCTACCGCATACAGCCCTGGAGCAGGCCTTTGTCAAGGTTTGTTGACACCCCTACCGCATACAGCCCTGGAGCAGGCCTTTGTCAAGGTTTGTTGACACCCCTACCACATGTAGCCCTGGAGCAGGCCTTTGTCAAGGTTTGTTGACACCCCTACCACATGTAGCCCTGGAGCAGGCCTTTGTCAAGGTTTGTTGACACCCCTACCACATATAGCCCTGGAACAGGCCTTTGTCAAGGTTTGTTGACACCCCTACCACATATAGCCCTGGAGCAGGCCTTTGCCAAGGTTTGTTGACACCCCTACCACATATAGCCCTGGAGCAGGCCTTTGCCAAGGTTTGTTGACACCCCTACCACATATAGCCCTGAAGCAGGCCTTTGCCAAGGTTTGTTGACACCCCTACAACATATAGCCCTGGAGCAGGCCTTTGCCAAGGTTTGTTGACACCCCTACAACATATAGCCCTGGAGCAGGCCTTTGTCAAGGTTTGTTGACACCCCTACCACATATAGCCCTGGAGCAGACCTTTGTTAAGGTTTGTTGACATCCTACCACATATAGCCCTGGAGCAGGCCTTTGTTAAGGTTTGTTGACACCCCTACCACATATAGCCCTGGAGCAGGCCTTTGTTAAGGTTTGTTGACACCCCTACCACATATAGCCCTGGAGCAGGCCTTTGTTAAGGTTTGTTGACACCCCTACCACATATAGCCCTGGAGCAGGCCTTTGTTAAGGCTTGTTGACACCCCTACCACATGTAGCCCTGGAGCAGGCCTATGTCAAGGTTTGTTGACACCCCTACCACATGTAGCCCTGGAGCAGGCCTTTGTCAAGGTTTGTTGACACCCCTACCACATATAGCCCTGGAGAAGGCCTTTGTCAAGGTTTGTTGACACCCCTACCACATATAGCCCTGGAGCAGGCCTTTGTCAATGTTTGTTGACACCCCTACCACATATAGCCCTGGAGCAGGCCTTTGTCAAGGTTTGTTGACACCCCTACCACATATAGCCCTGGAGCAGGCCTTTGTTAAGGTTTGTTGACACCCCTACCACATATAGCCCTGGAGCAGGCCTTTGTTACGGTTTGTTGACACCCCTACCGCATATAGGCCTGGAGCAGGCCTTTGTTACGGTTTGTTGACACCCCTACCGCATACAGCCCTGGAGCAGGCCTTTGTCAAGGTTTGTTGACACCCCTACCGCATACAGCCCTGGAGCAGGCCTTTGTCAAGGTTTGTTGACACCCCTACCACATGTAGCCCTGGAGCAGGCCTTTGTCAAGGTTTGTTGACACCCCTACCACATGTAGCCCTGGAGCAGGCCTTTGTCAAGGTTTGTTGACACCCCTACCACATATAGCCCTGGAACAGGCCTTTGTCAAGGTTTGTTGACACCCCTACCACATATAGCCCTGGAGCAGGCCTTTGCCAAGGTTTGTTGACACCCCTACCACATATAGCCCTGGAGCAGGCCTTTGCCAAGGTTTGTTGACACCCCTACCACATATAGCCCTGAAGCAGGCCTTTGCCAAGGTTTGTTGACACCCCTACAACATATAGCCCTGGAGCAGGCCTTTGCCAAGGTTTGTTGACACCCCTACAACATATAGCCCTGGAGCAGGCCTTTGTCAAGGTTTGTTGACACCCCTACCACATATAGCCCTGGAGCAGACCTTTGTTAAGGTTTGTTGACATCCCACCACATATAGCCCTGGAGCAGGCCTTTGTTAAGGTTTGTTGACACCCCTACCACATATAGCCCTGGAGCAGGCCTTTGTTAAGGTTTGTTGACACCCCTACCACATATAGCCCTGGAGCAGGCCTTTGTTAAGGTTTGTTGACACCCCTACCACATATAGCCCTGGAGCAGGCCTTTGTTAAGGTTTGTTGACACCCCTACCACATATAGCCCTGGAGCAGGCCTTTGTTAAGGTTTGTTGACACCCCTACCACATATAGCCCTGGAGCAGGCCTTTGTTAAGGCTTGTTGACACCCCTACCACATGTAGCCCTGGAGCAGGCCTATGTCAAGGTTTGTTGACACCCCTACCACATGTAGCCCTGGAGCAGGCCTTTGTCAAGGTTTGTTGACACCCCTACCACATATAGCCCTGGAGAAGGCCTTTGTCAAGGTTTGTTGACACCCCTACCACATATAGCCCTGGAGCAGGCCTTTGTCAAGGTTTGTTGACACCCCTACCACATATAGCCCTGGAGCAGGCCTTTGTCAAGGTTTGTTGACACCCCTACCACATATAGCCCTGGAGCAGGCCTTTGTTAAGGTTTGTTGACACCTCTACCACATATAGCCCTGGAGCAGGCCTTTGTTAAGGTTTGTTGACACCCCTACCACATATAACCCTAGAGCAGGAATTTGTTAAGGTTTGTTGACACCCCTACCACATATAACCCTAGAGCAGGCCTTTGTCAAGGTTTGTTCGTTTCCAATGAGGGTTTAGGCAGGGGCAATCCTTGATCCACCCAATTTAATGGTGAGGGCGCTAAAAAAGACAGTTGTGTATACCAGTCAACAGTTTGTGTGAAATGTTAACAGGCTTCATGTAGGGACTGTATGGGTTTAAATCTGCTTCAAGTATGTCTGTACATGTAGTACATCATCATCATCATCATCATCATAATCATCATCATCATCACCAGATACCTGCGTACTTGACTATCTTTACATGTATGTTTCATAAAATACACAGAGATTCATGTATAATATTGTTCTGCCAACAAAAAATCTTGCTTTTAAAAATGATATAGAACTGTATTGAAAAGAGTAGAAGTGACTAACGATGAGGCATATTTCACCTGTTTTTCAATTAGTGTGTGACTAGTTTAATTTGAAGATAAGAAATAAAAATGATTAAGCAACTATTTTTGTCTTATATTTTGTATGTTAACCAATATGATTTATTTTTATATTCTAACATCTATTTCCTCAGAACGACCCATGCAGTGTTGCTGGAGAGGCATCCATCTTGGCCATGTTGGCTGTGATTGGGGGTGTAGACAGTCGACCCAGACTTGGCGGGCTGGTGATGATTGATGAGGTGGGTGGCGGTACCATTGCCAAGATCACACCACGTGGCAAAATACACGTACAGCTGAATGACGGCACACAGTCTGTGTACAGGCTCACCAGTCTGGTAGCTGTAAGTTGTACAAGTTTCTAAGCGTGTTTTGTAATGGGTTTTATTTTTGTCAGTAATGGTGAATATGTTTTGTGGCTTTTTTTTTTGTTAAGTTACCAAATAGGTAACCCATTTATTCTCCCTGTAAATATCTGGAATATTGTTCAATTAAATTGTTGGTAAATGATGCATCAGCACATTATTTAGGTTATTTCGAGCTGCTTCCAAAGTTAGGGAGATAATAAAGAGGACCTCTATTCTTACTATCAAACTGATTTCTCTGTTTTTTTAAATTCACAGGGTATAGACTCCAGCTCATGGGAAACTAAACATAGAGAAATAATTGACCAGGCAGGAGGACAGTGTCCAGCCAAAGAATCGTCTTTTTAAAACAAATTAAATTTAAAGACATTATTAAAGATCTCCTGATGTCATCCTCTTTAGAGAATTGAATGTTGACAGATAGGCTATCAAGTAGTGTACAATAACTCCGGTTCTAGGTACAGTAGTGTCTTGTTGTTGACAAGTAAAACATTTAATAGGTCATTTTAAACAGGTTATCACATTTTTTCAATAAAAAATGTTTTTTAAAGATGTTTTATTGTCGAAATATCCTTTATAAAATGGTGGTATTATAAGCTTTCCCATCGCTTAATGGAATTAACTAACTGTTGTGTTTACAGGTGCCGAGTGTAGAGTTCAGTGTAGAGAATCTACCCTTGACGGACAACGTAGTACACACATGGGCGGCCATTATCAGCCTGGCCTGCCACAACTACCGTATAGAGAAGGAGGGAAGGGACTCGGATAAAGCACCCCTGGCCACCAGCACAACCACCGTTGAATCTGAAGGTGACATTTTTATCTCATTAACAATGGTATTAAACCTTTTATTTCTTATATAAAACTTTAGTAAAGTTTTCGTAGAGTCATGCAAATTCTGTAAATTAGACACATTAAATTTGACAGTTCAGTATTGGCTGGCCTTCAAATTTTGGTTCAATAACAGGGTTCACAGAGTTAATAGTCTGTTTTTGGTGGGGGCAAGATAATATTAACGATGACCTATTAAATCATTGGTCTGGGGTCTTGGCGCAAAGGATTATTTAGCGGTATTGGGTGATGTAATATATTTGGTTTGTCATTACTTCCATTGCCTTTTAAATTGAGATTTCACCCTGTTTCCTATAGTTAAACATTCCAATAAAATCCACGTTTTCATTACAGTGACTAGAGTAGACATGTTTGAGTTGTGTAAGCAACAAATCCGCGTGGGGCTGCTCCGGGCGGGGCGAGTACTTCTGAAACATCAGGGCATCCTTCGTAGGATCCTCACACAGTCTGTTCTGCCAGAGTTGCAGCATTCCGAGGCCGAGGTCAACACGAGTGACGACGAACTGTCACCGGACACCGACCCGCCGAATATGATTCTGCAGCAGCTGATGATGGCCGCAACTCAGCCGTCACCGCTCAAGGCACTCTTCACTAGGGAGGAACTGGAGGTGGGTTGTCTTGTTTCTGTTCCAAACAATGCGCTGTTTAATTAATGTTGATGAATGACACCTATCGGAAGAATCAACTGACAGGAGAGACCTCCATCATGAAAAACATGAGATCCCACTTGTACCTAATCCTGGCCTGGAATTCACCATTCTTCAGACTATTCTTAGACGTAAGCTCAAGTACTCAGATTTCCTTCATAAATATTCCCATGACTTTCAAAGATAAACAATCGTATGAAGTTACTATTTATTAGTATTAATCGTATGTATACATAGCAGCTATGAACGTTTATATTTCAAACTTATAGAAATATTTGTGATTGAAATTTGCATACTTGGGCTCAAGTCTAAGAATATTCTCAAGAATGTTGGTGAATTCAAGACCCGATCTACAATTATTTACGATACAAGCATGATAGATCCTTCTTTTGAGACCAGCGGCCCCAGTAGATTAGAGGATAAGGCTTTGTGATTTAGAGGTACACTCTGCACCATATGGCTCATTCCCTGGCCGATGGAACGTCATCCTTCATCTCATTGCCCTTTGAGGTTTCTGTCCCAATAAACAATGAACGCTGTGTTCACAGGATGTAAAACTCCATTTTATTTCATTTACCACTTGCAGAATATCTGACAAACATATGAAATAATTCATTGGTTACAGTTTAATGTTATTTCATTCCCCTAAGTGACCATATATTAAATGGCGTATAATATATTTTTTATTACAGGCTGCGTGTCTGTCCGTGTGCCAGTACCTGACTGCATCACGTGACACGCTAGAAGACGACTGCGAAGACTCTGAAGACTCTGATGGTGAAATCATACAACCACCGCCGCCCGTCTACCAACCCCCACCACAGACCGTACCCACTGTCCTCGGGAAACCACAGAAGATACCAAAGAAGCCACGCCCAACTGCCACTCCCCCTTTGCCTGAGGTGACCAGACTTATGGAGATGGGCTTTGGCAGGAAGCAAGTGGAGTATGCCATCAAATCTATGGGTAAGTGGGTGAGGTGTTCACAATTTTTTATTATATTATACCACCGAATAAATTATTCGTCTGTATGACATCACACTTTCTTGTCCGGACTACTTCTCCTGAACGTCTCGGTAGATTTTGGTGATAATTTGTAGGAAGAGTCTGATTGTGCATATTGTGGCTATGCTCTTGTCCATTGACTTTCGGCAGAGCTATGGCCTTATTTCAGCTGATGGCTTACCGTGGGAACATTAGTATCCACAGACACATTTCTAGTAAACATTTTTAATGTTAATTTTGTAATATCAAAATCAAAGATGCAATCATTCTGTAGACGTACAGAAAGATAATATACTATACTAGATACAAGCCCTGGTATTCCATGCTAGTTTCAAACCACCAGAACTGATTCAAGTAAGAGTCGCATGCCATCCACCGCGTTTGAAACATATTTGTCTTGGTAGGAGGATCCCTGACATCAGCGTCGGACATCCCGAGTCCCGAGTCGATGGTGAACTGGCTGATTGAGCACACAGAATCTCTGCCTGCCGACGACACCGACTCCGCCGACAGCATGTCATCCATGGATTATGACACTGATTCTGACTCCACATCGGATGATTTTGAGGATTTGGATTCTTCAGGGGAGGTGAGTTGAGAATCTAAGTTTAAATCACAAAAACCTGCTATAGCAAATCCCTTACATAAGGGTTGAGAATTTTTTATTAGTTAAATTGAAGCTTTTTTGTGCTGTTTTGCACTAAATTTGGGAGTCTTGGTCCTGGTAGTAGTTTGTAGCACACTCCCTTCTCACCAATGAAATTCTGGTTTGATTCCACGTCATTCAAATTTTCTGTTTTTTTCCCACATCAAGACAATGGTAACAATGACATCCACACCATTGAGAGTGATTTGTATGTTTCATAATTGGTTTATAACAAATTGTTTATATTTTGTACACTAAATAAAAATCTGAACTGTCTTACAATAATTTCTTCATTTTTTGTAAAAAAATCCAAAATTTCAAAATCTGTTATAAATCTGTTGAAATTGCCCTCATTTCGTTATAAATCTGGCAGTAAAATATTATAATTATGGAGCTCATATTGGTGTATATAACTATGTACTAGAATATCAAGTATTTCATGTTGGACATGGAAGCCGATGCAAAACAAGTGTACAAAGTAAAAAATACCGACAGAAAGTTTAGAATGTGATAGACAGCAGTAACAACACACGGATGTCTGTTCTCAGTTATTAGTATGATGCATTCAGGACAGTGTGTTGACGAGTCTTTCCACTTCAGTTGTTACTGTCTGACCTGACTGCCAGTACCAGCCAGGTGTACAAGAAGCGTTCAGACTTTCACACCGACGATGAGTACTCGATGTACGTGCGAGACAACATACAGATAGGCATGACGGTCACATGCTGTAGGACATACGAGGAGATACATGAGGGCGACATTGGCAAAATAATTAAGGTAGGAACCATACGTGGTCATCATTGGGCTTGTCAGGTTGGAAGTTTGGGTAGTAAGAAAAATGTGCTTACAGTAGGGACAAATGGGTTTTCACAACAATAAAAATTAATTATTAGATTGAATTGTGTCTTTGGGTGGTTGCCGGATGTTGGGCTTTGCAGAATTTAGATTTCTCCAAAACACCATAATTTAAATACTATGGGTTGATTTGATATTTGCACAATCGTTGCATAATTATGATCATTAGCTATCCAACAAAACCATTGTTCCGTGACCTTGACCTTGAGTTCAAGCCACAGTTTTCGTGGAATTTCCTCATTTCTTGTAGTAGTATGATCTGTAGAGATATGTTGAAGAACAGTACAAAATGTGTTGGTTCTTTTCAATTTTAAGATAAACATTGTCAAACAAAATTATTTGACAGTTATGTGCTCAAAAAAGCTCATCTTTTAATTAACATGCAAGTGTTCAGCTGTTTGGGTTATTTTAATGCCAGCTAAATTACTATGTGCAAAGTTTTTGAAATATTCACTAACCTATAAAAGACCTAAAAATAATTGTTATCGTCCTATTTTTTTTTTTAGTTGGATAGAGATGGACTACAGGATTTGAACATTCAGGCAGACTGGCAGAGGAAAGGCGGCACATACTGGGTCAGATACGTGCATGTGGAGCTACAGGGCTTTGTGAACCCCACTTCAGGTATCTAATAGTGTGAGGGTCATATATAATATATACTATAGGGGCCTGGTCAACGGGGTGGCAGTTTGTATGGCATTTTAGGTCAATAACACTTTTAGCAAGGTAATTCTTACATTTTGATGTAGTTAGGGCACCTGTGTATGCTGAACACATTTTTAGCTCATCTGAGCAACAAGTTACATGATAGAGGCCACATTACTTAAGCAATCTTAACCAAATTTGCACAGATTGTATAATGGACCAGATCGGACCAGTAACAACAGAGTTACGGCCCTTGAATTTATAGTAAAAAATGTTTTTCATCTTGTTTACACGATTGAGGCCACATTTCTTCAACAATATTAACCAAACTTGCACAGATTGTATATGACCATAAGATCTCGAACAATTATTATTATTTTATTTTTCATTATTATTTTTTTTTATTTTTTTATTTTTAAATGTCGTCTTGTAAAAAGCAACATTGATACCTGTTCTCCCAGTTGCCATGCCCCAAAAACTGTGCATCTCAAAAGTCAAGGTGGTACTAATACACAAATCCTTCTTGTTCACAAAGAAATACAACATATACTTGTACTCAAGTACTCTAGTACCTTCATATTCAGGAGACCAACTTATGCCAGTTTGTCTTTTCAGCGGCCTTGATAGCTCAGTGGATAAGCCATTGTACATTGGAGCTTCAGACCTCTGATCTGCATGGGTTCACTCCCTGGTGGAGACATGTCTGATGGACAACAACCTCATCCTTCATCTCATCTGCCTCTAACGTTGCTTCCTTATATAACCTAATATGATGTGTTAACATGACGTAAAACCCCTTTCATTTATTTTATTAAGCCAATTTTGTACCTCCAGTTTCATATTTCCAAAGATAACCAGGTGAGCGATCTAGGGCCATCTCTTGTCTAATTACTGCTATGATTTTCAAGAAGCATTTAGCCAAAGTCTGCTTATGGATCAATGTTATATAAACCATACATGTACTAGAAGCTACATACATAATTTATAATTTGCAGGAAGTAATCTTCCTATCAAGGTGGGCGACAAAGTTCGGGTAAAGCCCACAGTGGTGACACCTACTTATAAATGGGGGTCTGTGAATCACCGCAGTATTGGAACGGTTTCTGCCATCAACCCCAACGGACGTGACATCACTGTGGACTTCCCTCAACAGGCTCACTGGACAGGGGTCATTGATGAAATGGAGCTGGTACCTAGTACTCATACAGGGGTCAGGTAAGGGTCTTCTAGAGGTCATCGAAGGTCATAAGAGATATAGAACTGATACTCATAAGGGTCAATAAGGTTGATTCTTTAGAGATCATCAGAGGCCATTAATGAAATTGAACTGGTTCTATGGGCTCATAGAGGGGACACGTAAGGGTTATCTAGAGCTCATCAAAGGTCGTTGGAGAAATGGAACTGATACTCATAAAGGTCAAATAAGATTTGTTTTTATTGATCATCAGAGCCATTGATGAAATGGTACAGATACCAAGGGGTCATTGATGGGACAAAGTGTAATACATGTATACCTGTTAAACTGAATAATTATGATCGACTGGATAATGTAGCATGACCGCAACACAATGCAAAAGGAGTCATTGACAAAATGGAAATGGCACCTAGAACAGGGGTCAGTTAGCGGTTATCCAAGGGTCACCAGCCATCATAGACAAATTTGGACTAGTTCACATTACTTATAACAGAAACGCATTGTAGAATAAATGATGTATTGTTATTTTCATGTTACAGATGTTCTAAATATATAAGAATGTTGTAGAGTAATTTACCTAATATCAAAGACAGGTGTATGTCCTGCTTTAGTTTATCACTGTTAGTCACATGTATTATGGTAGATACACCTCATGATTATATCATACAAGGGAGATAACACATGGCTATATCAAACAAGGGATATAACACATGGTTATATCGTACAAGGGATATAACATGGCTATATGAAACAAGGGATATAACACAGTTATATCATACAAGGGAGATAACACATGGTTATACAAGAGCGATAACGTGGTTAGATCATACAAGGGAGATATCGCACAAGGGATATAACTATGTAACACAGATATATCACACAAGGGAGATAACTATGTCTGTTCCTACATTTGCAGCTGTGATGAGTGCCACATGTTCCCCATTGTTGGCACGAGGTACAAGTGCCGCATTTGTGAGGATTTTGATTTCTGCGACAACTGTTTCAAGTTGAAGAAACATCGCCATCCATTCAGCCGCATTGTTGAACCAGGTTTGTGTGCATGTTACTTGATTATCAATACAGAGCCAGCTGAACACTTGTGAGCATCCCTTAACCTTTTGAATATTTTGTGTTCTATGTATTTTTGTGTCATATAGAGCTCTGACCAACATCTTTTGCAACCTTTCCAATAAAGTTATGAAATGGATTATAAATTGTTCAGAGAAATACCTTCCAAAACACTAGCTTCTTTTCCTTCTCTTTTTCCTTACTTCTATCTTACATTCCTTAAATGGGAAGATCCCTATTTTTGTTGATCAAAAATATTCTTTAAGAAGTCTAAAAGCCGGGCTGCATGCATGTGAAATTCTGTATTGGATCTGCTTGTGCCGTAATTGCGCTAAAGTTGTCGTGGAAAGAAGCCGTTCCTAAAATAAAGGTCGAGTGGAAATAGTGTTATTTGAAACATTGCAAAGTAGTCATTTAATAATATTGAATAATTTTCAGTCAGTTTACAAGGTCAGAGTTCAAAATTAATGTTTGAATAAAAATGTTCAAATAAACGTTTATTCTTCTTATCTATGTAGGCAGTGAACCAGTCCCAGCCGGGAAGCCAGGCAAACAGAAGAAGCGACCAGTCTACCCAACAAGTGGCTCCCTTATTGACGACTGGCACATGTGTGTGAAGAACCTCACTGTATCAACACGCGAGAACCAAGCACACAGGCTTATAGAGGGGAATAGTGGCTATTGGCAGAGTGCTGGTTCCCAGGGCAAGGTATAAAAACCAAGAACTTTTGATATCTTCTGGTCTGTAGCGAAACAATATCCCAAAAGACATCGACCAGGAGTCCGGAAAATGTTTTGGATAAAGTAACAATGGTTACATTGTCTTCACTAAATATTTATTCCACCAACAGTACTACCACTTCACTAAATATTTATTCCTTCTGCATTACTAGACTAATTCAAAGTATTAAAATGTTTAGAAATAACTTGGACTTTGTAAGTGTACAAAAATGTTCATGTATATGAATAAAAAAAAAAGAGATACTTAAATTTAAACTGGCTACTTAAAATGTCCTTATGGATAAACAAATATTTCAGCTTTAAGAAAGATCTTAGTGCATTATGAATAACAAAGAAGAATGTTTTAACACCTTTCTTTGCCATTCTTATTCCATTTTCATGTTGATAAATCCTGGAGCGCTTTATTGTAGCACTGGGTTCGCCTTGAGATGCAGCCGGATATACTAGTCCACCGACTTTTCATGCGTGTAGAGCCGACAGATTCGAGCTACATGCCGTCCATGGTTGTCCTGAGTGGTGGGGACACTATACACAGTCTGAAGGAGATACGGTCTGTAAATATTGGCTCCTCCGACTCTCTCGTCACCCTGCTACAGGACAGCTCAGATGTAAGTACGGTCCACGTTGTAGGTTATGATCCTGAAGCAAGCGTGGTCCCTGTGTATGTTTCAAGATTGTCCCATAAGGCTGCGGACAACTTACCTTACTAAGTCTTATGGTTTCTCGCTTTCACCCTGAATATGCCTCATGATATTAAAATAATGACCTTTAGAAGTCTCAAGCACATGTTGGAGGAGGGGTAGCGCTGGAATTATACTGTTGAGGCATTCAAGGATTGCAACTGGGGGGTGTTCAATTTTTGTTCTGCTAGAGACATATGGGTAGGACCGTCACTTTATGTTCATTTTGTAATGTTTTGTCATGCTCATTTAAGGTCTTCATCATGACCCTTTGTGTGTAAACATGGGCGAGTGGATTCATCGTAAATGGAGTGTCTATTGTTGAATTTGCAGCAGTTCTGCAGGTTAGAAAGTTCTAGGCCCATTCTCCATATTTTATCTCAATGTAAAATGAGGATGAGCCTGGCATGGTAATTTCTGTTCGGCACCATACAACCTTTCTGTGGTGTGCCGTAAAACCCAATTCAATTCAGTTTTTGTCACTAGGCAGTACTAAGGTTTATAGTCCCTCTAGAAAATGAAGTACCGTATTCACCGTTTATTTTGGAACAAGATAAATTAATTACAATAATTAGTGTCCCAAATTATACTTTTTCAAAATAGAATATTTTTTTTAGTTGCCCAAGACATATTAAGGACTTAATTTGGTGTTAAATTTCAGTGAAAATACGTAGTGGGAATCGTATGCACTGTGTTTGAGTTTGGTATATAATACAACTACGACAATTAAAGATATAAATTTCTTACCACAGACTTTATTTTGTACACTTTAATCCATTTATAAAGCAATCCTGCAATTATTCTCCCTAAACATTCATTTCATATCTGAAGAAAAGCAATCAAAATGTCGACAAAATGCTCAATTTACTAATTTATTTTCCATCAATTGCAAAGAAAGCTCTCTGAAACTTATTTAATCACTCTTGATGTCATCCCGGCTAGAACCAGTACTCAGCAAGTGCCGATAAATTGTCACTCAGGGACACATCACATATGGTGGGAATCAAACCCAACACTTTCCTATCCTATGTCCAACACTCTACCACAAGACCACAGCACTCCACTCAGTCTAAATATTTATTCTGTCTGCAGTACTACTACTTCACTAAATATTTATTCCTTCTGCAGTACTATCACTTCACTAAATATTTATTCCGTCTGCAGTACTACCACTTCACTATGTATTCCTTCTGCAGTAATACCACTTCACTAAATATTTATTCTGTCTGCAGTACTACCACTGCACTAAATATATATTCCGTCTGCAGTACTACCACTTCACTATGTATTCCGCCTGCAGTACTACCACTTCACTAAACATTTATTCCTTCTGCATTACTACCACTTCACTAAATATATACCTTCTGCAGTACTACCACTTCACTAAATATTTATTCAGTCTGCAGTACTACCACTGCACTAAATATATATTCCGTCTGCAGTACTACCACTTCACTATGTATTCCGTCTGCAGTACTACCACTTCACTAAATATATATTCTGTCTGCAGTACTACCACTTCACTATGTATTCCGGCTGCAGTACTACGACTTCACTATGTATTTCATCTGCATTACTACCACTTCACTATGTATTTTGTCTGCAGTACTACCACTTCACTATGTATTTCATCTGCAGTACTACCACTTCACTATGTATTTCATCTGCAGTACTACCACTTCATAGAGATAGCAGTGAAGCAGTGTCGACAGAGTGGCATCGATTGTAAAATCCACGGCCTCTCACTGATTGGTCGATTTAGATCAGACGACGACTCCGCTGCTGGTTTCTCATTCCTGGCTTCGGACAGGGAAGATGAAGAGGAGGATAACAAACCGATGACAGTCCCGGTGGTGAAGCGTAAAACCAAGAGTGTAGGAAAGGACATACAGACACACGTGTTCACCTGGGGTCTCAATGACAAGGATCAACTAGGAGGACCGAAAGGATCAAAGGTTAAATATTTTGGTGATGTTTTGTTTCTTTCTTGTTGCTACTGAACAGCTTCAGTTTTTGCCATTGTTCATTAACCCCGCCATGTCAGGAGGACATGCATTATATTAATGTCTCAGTAAAATATAATATATTTCAGAGTAAAAGTTGGTCTATCATGCCAGGCATATACACAAGGACATTGTCATAATATTCTAAACCCCTACCAGGTTACCAGTACCGCTACGCAATATGGGTGTGTTTACGGGAATGTTACCTTATGTATTACAGATCAAGCTGCCAGTACTGAACGATACATTGTCTGCATTGAAGTGTGTCCAGATTGTTGGGGGATCCAAGAGTCTCTTCTGTGGTATGTAACATGTAGATTATAGAACATTCTGAAAAGTGTAAGAGAATAGTTAATTTTATTGTACTGAACCAAAATACTTTCTGCTCTGTCACCCACAAGGCATTTTCACAGTAGTAGAAGACAGTTCCTGTTGGTATTCATTTGTATTTGTTGTTAAGAAAGAAAATTATTTAAAATTAAATTTCATTTTAATCAATAAAGGGATGCGATTTTTGCTAGTGTTGATTTTCTTGTGTTTGTATATTATATAGTTACACAAGAAGGCAAGGTTTATGCATGTGGAGAAGCCACTAATGGTCGCCTCGGACTGGGTATTAGCACTGGAACAGTCTCTGTGCCACGACAAATCACGGCCCTAAGTCAGTATGTGATCAAGAAGGTGGCTGTTCACTCAGGTAGGATATTAATGGAACTCTTTAGTGTTAAAGTATAATCATTATGGGATATTACTGCCTCATTTAGTAGAAAACTAAAAATGATACAACTTTGTGGCTCCAATACCTGAAATTGCCTATAACTGACTTACTGTGCAGCTTCCAAACATGTCACTTGTGGGATTTTCTGTGGTTTTGACTTTAAACTGCAGTTAGGCAAAAGTTTTGGATTTATTATAACGGTTTCAACCTTATTGCAATGTTAATCTTGTAATCGTTCTTTTTCTTTTTCGTGGGAGCATATAGTCACTGCTTCATCCGTCCGTCACACTATTGTCTGGAGCATAACTCAAAACGTATTGAGAAGAATATCAAATGAAACTTGAAACATGATAGAGGGCAATGAGAGGAAGTGCACAGTGCAAGAACCATTACTCTACCCAGTGATTTTTGTTGGTTATTTTTACCGCCGAATATCGGCACTTTCCCCTAGCAAAAATCGACTGTATTTTCCCCAAAAAACTTGGGTACTTTTCCCAATCCAAAGTCATATTTTCCCAACCTAAATGTTCAATAAAAATATTAAATTTACACTTTAAGTATTAGCAAAAGAGCTTTCCGTAAGCGTATTACATTTTAATTTTCGCAAAAAACGATATTGTCGTACTATCAGGTTGCGGTAAAAGCGTTACTGCACCTTGATAAAAATAAACAAGAGCTGAATAGCCAGTTCATTATCTAGAACATTCGACACTTTTACCCCCACCTTGTAGTCGTGTGCAGGTACCAACTATCCAATGGGTGAGACGCATTTATATTTTGTCACAAGAATCAATCGAACGCTTTATCGTATCATAGTATTTATACGATACGTTTACGAAAGGCGTTCCATAACCAAGATTTGCTCCGACATGTCCCATAGTTAAAAGTATTACGTATAAAAGGTTAAAAAGAATGACACAAAGGGCTTACAGAGCATTAGCTCTGTGTTTTAAAAGCTGAATCAGATCACGGGTGATGACAAACAGATTTCGTCAAAAATTTCTGTAGTTACTGAAAGTGAAATTACCCCACCTACCCAGTCTGACCTACCCAATTTTCGAGCATGACGAGTGAATCTCTTGTCGAGTGTCCTACTCCTACGAGTTCAACTGAATCGTGTGATCCTCCTGGACCATCTTTTCTCAAGTCAAAGGGGTATGAAGAGAATATGCCACATGGATAAGGACCTCACAGAGGCAGACATGGAAGCGCTTGTGGACATGTTTTAAATGACAAAAAAAAGAAAACTGTCTTTTTAAGTGATTAAATTACAGAAGTAAAAACATGTTCTTAGCAATAAAACCTTCAAAGTTTAGCTTTTTTATATAGACCATACTGATTATTGAATTTAGAAATTTTCCCAATTTAGTAAAAATGTCGCTAAATTTTCCCAATTGAAAATGTAGAGGTACCTTTAAATAAAGGTAAAAAAATCACTGCTACCATCACTACTTTTCGAATTATCTCACATTTTTGAAAAATCTTGTCCGGAGCATTCCGTCCTCTCGTCACACTTTTGTCTGGAAAATATCTTGAAAACTACTGATGGGACTACAATGACACTTCGCATAGAGATAGAGGGAAATGAGAGGAAGTGCAGAGTGCAAGAACTGTAACTCTGTCCTCATTCAATTTAGAGTTATTGCCCTTTGTAATTTTATACTTAGAATTTTTGTCTGGAGCATATCAACTACTGATGGGACTTCAATGAAACTTCACACAACGATAGAGGGCAATGAGAGAAAGTGCAGAGTGCAAGAACTGTAACTATGTCCTCATTCAAATTAGTGTTATTGCCCTTTGTAATTTTATACTAAGAATTTTTGTCCAGAGCCTGTCTTCAAAACTACTGATGGGACTGCAATGAAACTTCACACAATGATAGAGGGCAATGAGTGGAAGTGTAGAGTGCAAGAACTGTAACTCTGTCTTCATTCAAATTAGAGTTATTGCCCTTTCTACTTTTATATTTAGAATGTGTGTCTGGAGCATATCTTCAAAGCTACTGATGGGACTGCAATGAAACTTCACACAATGATAGAGGACAATGAGAGAAAGTTCAGGAACCGTAACTCTGTCATCATTCAAATTAGAGTTAATGCCCTTTATGATTTTATACTTAGATTTTTTATCTGGAGCATAAACTACTAATGGAATTGCAAATTGAAAACTGCTAGGTGATACAAGGCCATATGATAAGTTGAGGATACATTTCGGAGAGCATCCATCGGTTCTACCGATTTTCTTTTTTATGTAACTAAGCACGACTATAATAGCCTTTGCATCCATCGTAAACCCAAGCTTCTGCGTGAGGGAATGGTTAACGATGTTGCGTTGTAAACCTTCACCTCTTACCGCTGCGGGTTCGAATCCCACTGGGAGCACTTGTAAGTGAGAAAGTGTTGATTCTTACGGATGGCGGGAGGTGTACAGTACTGGTTATACCCAGGAAAAGTGGGGTCTGCCTCCACCACAAAAAATCGACCGTCATATATAACCTTACATGTGTTGAAAATGACGTAAAACAACATACAAACAAACAAACCATTGTAAACCCAGATCAGCCTGCGAGTAACTCAGGGTTTACAATATCCGACTGCTGATCAGTCATTTTCCCCAAAACACCCCTTTGTCATTTAAATGGAGTGGTCTTAATTCAAAGAAAGAACATTCCATTATATATGTGTAGCGGGTCAAGGGTTAATAAATTTCTATTGTTTTTCGATTTTAGGAGGTCGTCATTCCCTTGCTTTGACTGTGGATGGTAAAGTTTTCTCTTGGGGAGAGGGTGATGATGGAAAACTTGGTCATTACAGTAGAATGTAAGTATATTAGATAGTGGCAGAAACCAATAATAGGGCTTGAAAATAAGACATTGAAAATCAGAAATGTCCCAATATA
The DNA here is from genome assembly GCA_037043455.1 of Cyrtodaria siliqua. Classification (NCBI taxonomy): domain Eukaryota; kingdom Metazoa; phylum Mollusca; class Bivalvia; order Adapedonta; family Hiatellidae; genus Cyrtodaria; species Cyrtodaria siliqua. The sequence goes on from JAWPHD010000337.1 coordinate 390,584, forward strand.
TATAACAATCATCATGCAATATTGACAGGCATGACATAATTAGTTATTGGGTTTGTTACTGACCCCCTACAAAAATATGTGGGGTCAGTAAGATTTATAGGGGGCGAGGCGATAGCCAAGTCCCCCTATATATCTGACTGACCCCACATATTTCTGTAGGGGGTCAGTAACAAACCCAATAACTGATTTATTGCATCGAGCACCTTTTTTAAGGCAAACGCAGATATTTAACCCATTATAATGGAGCGTTGACGTCACGACCAGTACAGTTTAAAAACATTATTAAATTTACTTATTATGTTTGTTACTAACGATTTAAAGAACTATTTGCAAATGATTTAAACTTAGAATCGAAATTGTAACTCATATTGTTTTAGTGACCCTCTATGAAATCTACTGACCCACTATAGAATAATAGAGGGTCACCATGTGACCGCTCTAATCCAATGAAATTCTAGAATTTTGTGTGAGGTGCAATAAAATTAGTTTGTTTTTTCTAAACTGCTTTAATCCAATAAAGCAACATGCCCTTGTCATGTTATTAAACAACTGCAGGCCTTTAAGTAAATATGAATGTTTATCAACATGGAATCCCTTAAATTGACCACAGCTTTGTGTTGTTTTGTATTAGATGTTGTCAAATAGATCTATACTTTTATGTTTAGGGCTATTCCAGGAATGTCAACATAGGGGGTGGGTGGGGTGTGGGGGAAGGCAGTCCAATTAAACATTGATGGGTGATGAGTTTTTGGGGAATTTTTAATTCATGGGTTTGTTATTAAAAAGATATGGGTAGTGTTCTTTCAAAAAGGTGCTTTCCATCTCTACCATCATCTAGAATTTCTTGAATAGCCCTTACCATATCTGGCCTTCTATTGTATTAAAAGTATATCTGGCACTGCTTGGTATAATATTTGCTACCATGTGTTAGTGATACTACTGTGTGTCTTACCAGGAACTGTGACAAGCCAAGACTGATCGAGGCGCTCAAATCCAAGCGTGTGAGAGACATAGCATGTGGTAGTTCCCACAGTGCTGCTATAACCTCCAACGGAGACCTGTACACGTGGGGCCTCGGGGAATATGGTCGCCTCGGACATGGGGATAACACCACACAACTGAAACCCAAACAGGTAATTTGACGTCAAAAGGATGTATGTGTAATCGATAGGTGTATAGTTCGTCTGCACATTACAGAACAGTTGAGTGAGAATTCTTATTTGTTTTCTACAAAAGAATTAAAATGTGTTTTATCAAGATAGAAATACAAGCCAAATAAGCATTGTGTACCTATCATCTAAATTTAAACTGTATTTAACAAATAAAACATTTCCAGCAGGTTTATATTGTCCCAGATCAATCCCTGGTGGGCGGGACTTGAAGACCATCAATACCAAGGGCCGTAGGCCCGCAGTTTTGATGTGTTTCAAGTCCCAAACACCAGGTTTTGATCTCGCACAATATAAACCTGCTGGAAATATTTTATTTTTTATCTGACATGGATTTTTAGATATGAATTTTTAGACTTTTATTCCGATGTTGAAAATCGTTTAAAATGAAGGACGTGACATCAGAGGTCTTTTTAGCTCTACTGGCCAAAGGCCAGCAGAGCTTATGGGATGGCGAGTTGTCCGTCGTCCGTCCGTTGTCCGTTGTTAACTTTTGTCTTGTGACAACTCTCGGGCCTTTATTTTTCATCCGATCTTTACCAAACTTTAACAGGTTGTTAATATCAATGAAAGCTCGGACAAGTTCGAAAACCAGCCAGATTGGAATAATTTCACCGGAGTTATGGCCCTTGTTTTGCTGAAAAATGCCATATTAAGCCTTGTGAACACTCTAGCACCTTCATTTATTATTTGATCTTTACCAAACTTGCACAGATTGTTAAAATCAATAAAAGCTTGGACAAGTTCGAAAATCAGCCAAATCAGATCAATAACACCGGAGTTATGGCCCTTGTTTGTTCTGAAAATTGCTATTTTCTGCCTTGTGAAAGCTCTAGCACCTTCATTTATTATTTGATCGTTACCAAACTTGCACATATTATTAATACTAATTATAGCTTGGACAAGTTCGAAAATCAGCTGAATTGGGTCAGTAACACTAGAGTTATGGCCCTTGTTTTTTCTGAAAAATGCCATTTTCGGCCTTGTGAACACTCTAGCACCTTCATTTATTATTTGATCTTTACCAAACTTGCACAGATTGTTAATATCAATGAAAGCTCGAACAAGTTCGAAAACCAGCTAAATCGGATCAGTAACACCGGAGTTATGGCCCTTGTTTTTTCTGAAAAATGCTATTTTCCGCCTTGTGAACACTCTAGGGCCTCAATATTAATCGGATCTTTTCTTAACTTTGCCAGTGTCTTTATATCAATGAAATCTCAAACAAGTTCGAAAACCGGCAAGATCGAAATAATTTCAATGGAGTTATGGCCCTTGTTTTGCTGAAAAATGCCATATTAAGCCTTGTGAACACTAGCACCTTCATTTATTATTTGATCTTTACCAAACTTGCACAGATTGTTAATATCAATGAAAGCTCGGACAAGTTCGAAAACCATCTAGATCTGACTATTAACAGCAGAGTTATTGCCCTTGATTTAGTAAAAAATGCTATATTTTGCATCGTTAAGACCACAGAGGCTTAATTGTTCATCCGATCTTTACCAAACTTTATCAGATTGTTAGTATCAATGAAAGCTCGGACAAGTTCGAAAACCAGCCTAATTGGACCAGTATCGGCGGAGTTATGGCCCTTGATTTAGTTAAAAATGCTATATTTTGCCTCTTTAAGACGCTAGGACCTTTATTTTTCGTCAGATCTTCATCAAACTTTACCAGATTGTTAATATCAATTAAAGCTCAGACAAGTTTGAAAACGAGCCAGATCGGACCAGTAACAGCGGAGTTATGGCCCTTGATTTAGTTAAAAATGCTATATTTTGCCTTGTTAATACGATGGGGTCTTCATTTATCATCCGATCTTTACCAAACTTTACCAGATTGTTACTATCAATGAAAGCTCCGACAAGTTTGAAAACCAGCCAGATTGGACATTTTCCACCAGAGTTATGGCCCTTGATTTCATTTTCTGAAATATGCTATATTTTGGCCTCATTTAGTAGAATGGCCAAATTTCATTGAAATTTTTCAGGGATGATCAGTACCAAGCCTAGTTGTACATATCGTCACTGTGTTCCAGTTGAATGATTTTGGTGGAGTTATGTCCCTTTAAAGGTTTTAATAAACAAACTTTGTCCTGACTAGTTTTCCTGTCCGGATTTAAACAAAACTTTTTAGGGATGATCAGTTCCAGGTCTAGTTGTGCAAATCTTTGCCGTGTTCCGGTTGAAAGATTTTTGGCAGAGTTATGGCCCTTTAAAGGTTTTAATACACAAACTTTTTCTGGACTATTCTCCTGAACGTCTCCCCACATTTCAACGAAACTTTACAGGGATGATCAGCACCAAGCTTAGTTGTGCATATCATCGTTGCATTCCGGTTAACAGATTTTTGGTGGAGTAATGGCCCTTTAAAGGTTTTTGATACACAAACATTTTCCGGGCTAGTTTTCCTGGATTTTAACGAAACTTGACAAGGATGATCAGTATCAAGCCTAGTTGTGCATATCATCGCCATATTCGGGTTGAATGATTTTTGTCAGAGTTATGGCCCTTTAAAGGTTTTAATAGAGAAACATCCAGATTAGTCTGTTCTGAACTCCTTGCTGGATTTCAACGTATCTTGATGGGGATGATCAGTACCAAGCCTAGTTGCACCTATCATTGCCGTGTGCAGAGTTATGGCCCCTTAAAAGGTTTAATACACTAACTTTGTACAGACTAGTTCTCCTGAACCTCTGGCTGGATTTCAGCGAAACTTGTCAGGGACAATCAGTACCAAGCCTAGTTGCCTATATCATCACCATGTTCTGGTTGAACGATATTTGAAAGAGTTATGGCCAATTGTGCATAAACTTTATCTTTAGCCAGTAGAGCGTCCACAGGCCCTCTTGGGCCTCTTGTTTTTTTTTTATAATGAAACTAAATCTATGTCACACACTAGTATGTATCAATTGTAAGAGGAAACTATTTGGACATAGACATTGTATGTACTTACCAAATGCTCGAAAAACTTGCTATGCTAGAATTGTATGAATAAGAACCTTTAATGATGAATTGTTTGCATATTTTAAATGTTACATACTGTAAAATCTATAGTTTTTATTCATACATCTCTATCTTATAGTGTTTTAAGTCTATATATACATTATATTAATCACTATTTTATACTTGTTTTTGCCCTTTTTACCTGAAATATAATACATGCATAAATTGTTCGCTCAGTTTTATATTCTACGTACAAATATGTGATACAATAATTGTTGTTGTGTCTTTTTTCTCATATGCACGCACGCTCTCAAACACGTTCTTCTTACACACCCACATACGCTCAAGGGCACGTGTATTCACTCACACACCTACACAAACACACATATACACACAACCGCCCACTCGTTTGTACCAGCAGGAAGTGAATAAAGGAAGAGAGAAGAAAGAAAGATTGCCTTGTTTTCCATTTCTTTGATAGGATTTATATGATATATAAAAAATGACTCCATTTTAAGTTGTGATGTTGTATTTTATCATGCATCATTGCTATTTGTTTTTCAATATCGATTCGTTTTGAAAGATAAACAATAAATAGTTCGCATCTAGGAATTGTCTGTCTACACTTATTTAAAAAAACATAGTATTTAGCACACAGAATGACAAAATAAACATCAGAGGTCTTGATAACATTTTTAAAGCGGCATTGAGTATTTTAATAATCCATGTTAGATTTAAGAAATTATACCTTATTCATATTCCCTGTGTATGGGTGTGTTAAGATGTGTCCATTGAAATATGAACTAAAGAGACAAGATATTTCATTCTTAGGGAAGGAAGCACTAACCTTCATTCTGTCGGACATATTTTTTTTATATATGTTTTAAAAAATAAAGAATTTAAACAAATGTGTAAAACAAATGTCAACTGAGACTGTATATATAGTTGAGTATGTGTTTACAATGTGTGTGACAACATAATTATGTACTATCTCTATTTATTATCATGTAGATCAAGGAGGTGGCTGGTCAGAGGGTAATCCAGATATCCTGTGGTAGTCGTGATGCCCAGACCCTGGCCCTTACAGACGAGGGGTTCGTCTACTCCTGGGGTGATGGCGACTTTGGTAAACTGGGTCGCGGTGGCAGTGAGGGATGTAACGTTCCCAAGGAAGTGGACAGACTGAGGGGGTTGGGCGTAGTACAGATAGAGTGTGGGGCTCAGTTTTCCCTCGCCCGCACCAAGTCTGGTCAAGTATGGACCTGGTAAGTAATACCCATTGGTCAGTCCAGTGGCCAGTGACCATTTAAACTTCATAGCGGTCAAGTAAAAAAAAAGTCATATATTGCTTATGGCTTTTTGTCTTAGTCAAAGGACATATTATGAATTTAGGAATTTATTTTGGTACCAATTAATTTTTCCTCAATATCATGAAAAAACAGTTCAGCTGTAACTCATCAACCAAATAATATACTCAGAATTTGACTGATATATAAAATCTTATTTTTTTTACTCTTCTGCCCTTAATTTTAAAGCAAAAGGTATTAAATATTACAGCTAACAATACATAACTACCAAATGTTTTTTTATGTAAAACACGTCAATTTGTAAATAATTATTTTTCTGATGATCTTAACGCTGCTGCTTGTTTTCCAAAATAAAAAAGAGGGAAAATGTGGGGGGTAAAATCATTTGTCGGTCAGCATTCATCATTGTCTGATCCAATTCTAAGTCTGGTCTTTTGTGTGTTGTAGGGGTAAGGGAGACTACTTTCGCCTGGGTCACGGCAGTGATGCTCATGTTCGGAAGCCGACCCTCGTGGAAGGATTGGTGGGGAAGAAGATTGTCCATGTTGCAGTAGGGGCTCTACATTGCCTGGCTGTCACAGAACAGGGTCAGGTGAGTCAGCATTGCTATTGTTACTACAAGTTTGGTTGTCTGACATGATGATAAACATAGCAAACATGTTTATCTGTCTGACATGATTATAAACATAGGTCTGACATGATGATAAACATAGCAAACATGCTTATCTGTCTGCCATGATGATAAACATAGCAAGCATGTTTATCTGTCTGACATGATGATAAACATAGCAAACATGTTTATCTGTCTGACATGAGTATAAACATAGCAAACATGTTTATCTGTCTGCCATGATGATAAACATAGCAAGCATGTTTATCTGTCTGACATGATGATAAACATAGCAAACATGTTTATCTGTCTGACATGATGATAAACATAAACATAGCAGACATGTTTATCTGTCTGACATGATGATAAACATAAACATAGCAGACATGTTTATCTGTCTGACATGATGATAAACATAGCAAACATGTTTATCTGTCTGCCATGATGATAAACATAGCAAGCATGTTTATCTGTCTGACATGATGATAAACATAGCAAACATGTTTATCTGTCTGACATGATGATAAACATAGCAAACATGTTTATCTGTCTGACATGATGATAAACATAAACATAGCAGACATGTTTATCTGTCTGACATGATGATAAACATAGCAAACATGTTTATCTGTCTGCCATGATGATAAACATAGCAAGCATGTTTATCTGTCTGACATGATGATAAACATAGCAAACATGTTTATCTGTCTGACATGATGATAAACATAAACATAGCAGACATGTTTATCTGTCTGACATGATGATAAACATAGCAAACATGTTTATCTGTCTGCCATGATGATAAACATAGCAAGCATGTTTATCTGTCTGACATGATGATAAACATAAACATAGCAGACATGTTTATCTGTCTGACATGATGATAAACATAGCAAACATGTTTATCTGTCTGACATGATTATAAACATAGCAAACATGTTTATCTGTCTGACATGATGATAAACATAAACATAGCAGACATGTTTATCTGTCTGACATGATGATAAACATAGCAAACATGTTTATCTGTCTGACATGATGATAAACATAGCAAGCATGTTTATCTGTCTGACATGATGATAAACATAGCAAACATGTTTATCTGTCTGACATGATGATAAACATAGCAAGCATGTTTATCTGTCTGACATGATTATAAACATAGCAAACATGTTTATCTGTCTGACATGATGATAAACATAAACATAGCAGACATGTTTATCTGTCTGACATGATGATAAACATAGCAAACATGTTTATCTGTCTGACATGATTATAAACATAGCAAACATGTTTATCTGTCTGACATGATGATAAACATAAACATAGCAGACATGTTTATCTGTCTGACATGATGATAAACATAGCAAACATGTTTATCTGTCTGACATGATGATAAACATAGCAAGCATGTTTATCTGTCTGACATGATGATAAACATAGCAAACATGTTTATCTGTCTGACATGATGATAAACATAAACATAGCAGACATGTTTATCTGTCTGACATGATGATAAACATAGCAAACATGTTTATCTGTCTGACATGATTATAAACATAGCAAACATGTTTATCTGTCTGACATGATGATAAACATAAACATAGCAGACATGTTTATCTGTCTGACATGATGATAAACATAGCAAACATGTTTATCTGTCTGCCATGATGATAAACATAGCAAGCATGTTTATCTGTCTGACATGATGATAAACATAGCAAACATGTTTATCTGTCTGACATGATGATAAACATAAACATAGCAGACATGTTTATCTGTCTGACATGATGATAAACATAGCAAACATGTTTATCTGTCTGACATGATTATAAACATAGCAAACATGTTTATCTGTCTGACATGATGATAAACATAAACATAGCAGACATGTTTATCTGTCTGACATGATGATAAACATAGCAAACATGTTTATCTGTCTGCCATGATGATAAACATAGCAAGCATGTTTATCTGTCTGACATGATGATAAACATAGCAAACATGTTTATCTGTCTGACATGATGATAAACATAAACATAGCAGACATGTTTATCTGTCTGACATGATGATAAACATAGCAAACATGTTTATCTGTCTGACATGATTATAAACATAGCAAACATGTTTATCTGTCTGACATGATGATAAACATAAACATAGCAGACATGTTTATCTGTCTGACATGATGATAAACATAGCAAACATGTTTATCTGTCTGCCATGATGATAAACATAGCAAGCATGTTTATCTGTCTGACATGATGATAAACATAGCAAACATGTTTATCTGTCTGACATGATGATAAACATAAACATAGCAGACATGTTTATCTGTCTGACATGATGATAAACATAGCAAACATGTTTATCTGTCTGACATGATGATAAACATAGCAAACATGTTTATCTGTCTGACATGATGATAAACATAAACATAGCAGACATGTTTATCTGTCTGACATGATGATAAACATAGCAAACATGTTTATCTGTCTGACATGATTATAAACATAGGTCTGACATGATTATAAACATAGCAAACATGCTTATCTGTCTGACATGATGATAAACATAGCAAACATGTTTATCTGTCTGACATGATTATAAACATAGCAAACATGCTTATCTGTCTGACATGATGATAAACATAGCAAACATGCTTATCTGTCTGACATGATGATACACATAGCAAACATGTTTATCTGTCTGACATGATTATAAACATAGCAAACATGCTTATCTGTCTGAAATGATGATAAACATAGCAAACATGCTTATCTGTCTGACATGATGATAAACATAGCAAACATGTTTATCTGTCTGACATGATGATAAACATAGCAAACATGTTTATCTGTCTGACATGATGATAAACATAGCAAACATGTTTATCTGTCTGACATGATTATAAACATAGCAAACATGTTTATCTGTCTGACATGATGATAAACATAGCAAACATGCTTATCTGTCTGACATGATGATAAACATAGCAAACATGCTTATCTGTCTGACATGATGATACACATAGCAAACATGTTTATCTGTCTGACATGATTATAAACATAGCAAACATGCTTATCTGTCTGAAATGATGATAAACATAGCAAACATGCTTATCTGTCTGACATGATGATAAACATAGCAAACATGCTTATCTGTCTGACATGATGATAAACATAGCAAACATGCTTATCTGTCTGACATGATGATAAACATAGCAAACATGTTTATCTGTCTGACATGATGATAAACATAGCAAACATGTTTATCTGTCTGACATGATTATAAACATAGCAAACATGTTTATCTGTCTGACATGATGATAAACATAGCAAACATGCTTATCTGTCTGACATGATGATAAACATAGCAAACATGCTTATCTGTCTGACATGATGATACACATAGCAAACATGTTTATCTGTCTGACATGATTATAAACATAGCAAACATGCTTATCTGTCTGAAATGATGATAAACATAGCAAACATGCTTATCTGTCTGACATGATGATAAACATAGCAAACATGCTTATCTGTCTGACATGATTATAAACATACCAAACATGTTTATCTGTTTGACATGATGATAAACATACCAAACATGTTTATCTGTTTGACATGATTATAAACATAGCAAACATGTTTATCTGTCTGACATGATGATAAACATAGCAAACATGCTTATCTGTCTGACATGATGATAAACATAGCAAACATGTTTATCTGTCTGACATGATGATAAACATAGCAAACATGCTTATCTGTCTGACATGATGATAAACATAGCAGACATGTTTATCTGTCTGACATGATGATAAACATACCAAACATGTTTATCTGTTTGACATGATGATAAACATACCAAACATGTTTATCTGTTTGACATGATGATAAACATAGCAAACATGCTTATCTGTCTGACATGATGATAAACATAGCAAACATGCTTATCTGTCTGACATGATTATAAACATACCAAACATGTTTATCTGTTTGACATGATGATACATACCAAACATGTTTATCTGTTTGACATGATGATAAACATAGCAGACATGTTTATCTGTCTGACATGATGATAAACATACCAAACATGTTTATCTGTTTGACATGATGATAAACATACCAAACATGTTTATCTGTTTGACATGATTATAAACATAGCAAACATGTTTATCTGTCTGACATGATGATAAACATAGCAAACATGTTTATCTGTCTGACATGATGATAAACATAGCAAACATGTTTATCTGTCTGACATGATTATAAACATAGCAAACATGTTTATCTGTCTGACATGATGATAAACATAGCAAACATGTTTATCTGTCTGACATGATGATAAACATAGCAAACATGTTTATCTGTCTGCCATGATGATAAACATAGGAAACATGTTTGTCTGTCTGCCATGCAGCCCCACCCCAACTTGAAAATCTAATATATATATGTGTTTTTTTTACATATTTCTGTGTTGTTTTAGTCAATTCTTACACATATATGTTGCAACCTTCCCCGCCCCACCCCCCAGCCCGCCACCTCTCCCCCCTTCCCCTTCACTTGAAACTTTTTTTTTTAATTTATTTTTTTACATATTTCTTTGTTGTTTTAGTCAATTCTTACACATATATGTTTCCCCCTCTCCCCCTCCCCACCCCCTCCCCCACCCCACCCACCTCCACACTTGAGTTTTTTTTTTTTTTTTTTTTACATTTTTCTTTGTTGTTTTAGTCAATTCTTACACATATATGTTTCTTCATTCACCACCCCCATCCACCCCCACCTCACTACCACACCCAGCCCGCACCCCACTCAAAACTCGAATTTTTATTTTTTTATTTCTGTGTAGTTTTGGTCAATTCTTACACATAGTTATGTTGTGCTCCCAACCCCACCCCACATTGTTGTAGCCTTGTTTTCTGATGGTATATACTAGCTATAAATTTATTATTCTCTGAAAAATCGAATAGTCGAGCTGCGCTGTTCTCCGACAGCTCTTGTTAATTAAAAAGAGTCTGAGATTTTTGATAATTTCTAAAAATCATTAATATGCCCCAACACAACAATACTAAAAGTTTTAATATGTTTTGTCAATTTATTCATTACGTTTAATCACTACCAATGGAACTATGGACGCAAAATTTTAATTTTCCCCAAAATTGACTAACCATTGACAGTTTAAATGCAAACACTTAACAGTTTTGAAAAACGCTGATTTTTTATCCCATCCAAACTGAAGTCAATTTTCAAGATCTAGTTGCATATTTGGCACAACACACTTATCTAAAGAAAATGGTGATGGATTTTTGTTAAGGAATCAATAGTCATGAAAATAATACGAAATAACATTTTTCGGTGAAAAAAAAGCGCTTTATTGAAATTTCAAAATCTGAATTTTCAAATTAATTATTTTTTGGTGTAAAATCTTCCTAAAGAATACATACAGTAATACGAAACAATTTCCATTTTTGGAATGCAATGTGTATTTAAACTTGTGCGATGATGTAAACTTTAATCTTATTGAAATAAAGAAGGGATGGTCCTTAACTTATTTTGAGGAGTGTAGTTGCCAGAAATACTGATTCATATAAATTACCCATCTCGTTAAAGTCAAGAGGGCTGGCGTGGTGCAGTCGGTAGCGCGGCGGATTTGTAACCAGAGGCCCCGGGTTCAATCCTCCGTGGTACCACTGAGTTTCGTCGGTGTTCTTGGGCAAGACACTTCCCCTTAGCCTCGTCTGTCGGATGGGGACGTAAACCGGGCGGTCCCATGTATCGGTCTATCCTCCGAGCACGTTAAAGAACCATAGGAATCTATTTGATAATAAGAGTAGAGCATGGTTCCCGGATTTCTATGTATCCTTCCCCTCTCTCAGGGGCAGCTCTAAATAACCTATGCTGTGTTGATGAGCCGTTAAACAACATTCAGTTCAATTCGTTAAAGTCAGGCCCTCTATATAGAAGAGAGGGAGTGTGGGAGTGTAATTAAGATGCAATTTGAATAAGATTGATCAATTACCCTGTTATTAAAGATGTTATGATCCATCATCATGCAATGTCCTTTATAACAATTTGACTAAATTGGAATTGTTAACACAAATGTAAAGGAAATTACGAAGAGCAGTGTAAAAGGCTAAAACCATTGCTTTAGTCTGATTTTATGTATAGACAAACCACATGGGAAGAGATGCAATGATTTTTCTTCGGTGTTGCTCGAAACAAGAAAGAGTTTTGTATACGATCTCAAAATACAAAGAGCTTCAAACCTGTAGTGTGTTTAAAGTGAAGTTTGCTTACTGAGCTACTCACAGACCTAATAACAAATAGACAGGAAACTCTAAAATGTATCTAAATTTCAGGTGGTACAGTATGTTTCATTTATATCAAAGCAATCACAATTTTATTACTCTTCCTAACATTTTAAGCAAAAATAAATTTGAAGGAAAGTTTCACTACGTCATTTGTTTGTAAGCCAACAACTTATGATATTTTTAACTTTAATTAGCTTTTTAAACAATTTCTTATTTTGAAAACAAAAATAAATAGTATAATTCTATTTTGCTATTATTCACTATGAATCTTTTGAATGTGTTAGCAAAATCAATGATTTTTTGAGTGAGGAGTTAGAAGGAAAAGGTAAGGTGACACGTGATATTTTGACTTCTTCATTGATTCAGATAGGAAGTTACCAATCGGTTTGTTATTAGGTCTGTGAGCTACAGTTACTGTACTCCTTTTCAAGAACTTATTTTGTAAATGTCTGCCCTCATTACAGGTGTATGCCTGGGGTGACAATGATCATGGACAGCAGGGCAACAGTACAACTACAGTAAACAGGAAACCGGCCTTAGTACATGGACTGGAGGGGTACAAGATCACCAAGGTTGCCTGCGGGTCCTCCCACAGTATTGCATGGGCCACTACTGACTTGTCAACACCCATGACACATGAGCCAGTCCTGTTCTCCACCTCGAGGGATCCACTAGGGGCCACTAACCTAGGTTATCTATCTCACAAACTTTTTGTCCGGTAGCAAAACATCGGGATCACTTTATGGTGTTGTCGGCCTAGGCGTCTACATTTACGTTTAAAGCTTTTAGCGTTCAAAAAGCTTCAGCATTGCTTTTTCAAATTCATTAATACTTTAGTATCATCAAGGCAACTCCAACACACGTTTCATGACTCTGTGTTGTATTTTAGCAAAATTATGTCCCTTATAGGCCACACAATTACTGCCGACAGGTGGATTTTCTTACGTTATTAAATGTTAATCTCACTTGATCTACATTTATATTTAACTACTGTCTGAGTAGAAAGAAATACATCATTTAATTTAAAAGTGACTTCTCGTTTTGAAAAACACAACAGATTTATTAAATTTTCATTCAATTCTTCATTCTTTTATTTATCTGACATTTATGCCAGCTTGCTGTATTTCAGGATTACTGGAGAGTAACAATGAGGAGAATGCTGCCAGTGTGTCGCAGTCGTTACCGAGTAAATCTGCCCGACCATCGCTGGCCAAAATTATCTTGTCACAGGAGTCAGATGTTGCCAAACAGATTGCTCTAAGTCATGTGCTGGCCGCTCTACAGATCATATATGCCAGGTAGGTACAAGATTCTCACTTAGTCATGTACTGGCCGCTGTTCATATCATATATGCCATGTAGATACGCGTTGATGTTGCATTGTAAACTTTCTTGCCTCTCACCGATGCGGGTTCGAATCTGACTGAGAGCTCAACTTGTTAGTGAGAAAGTGTCAATTCTTGGTGGGAGGTATACAGTACCGGTTCTGCTCAGGAAAAATGGGATGGTCTGCCTCTACCAGAAGAAAATCGACCATCATATATGGCCTTAAATGTGCTAAAAATGACATAAAACTCCATTGGTGTGCTTGCTTAATAACTGAGTTGCAAGTTTGAGATGCCACAAGTTTGATATATGCTGGAACATTTTGCTTGTGATGTTAAGCAGATTTCTTACTCCAACAGTTTCTTCTGTGGGATATGAATGCTAACCCACTTGGTCCCATATTCTACTGTCGATCCTTCTGGTATGTAAAATAACTTGATGAATGTGTTTGATTGTAACGGAAAGGTGACTCAAGATTTCTTTGTACCTTTCGCTGTCTCTGGGGAGGCCCTGTGTCTGGGGGGGCCCTGTCTCTGGGGAGGCTCTATCTCTAATTATCCTTCCTTCTCACCTCTCACCGCTGTGGGTTCGAATCCCACCAGGTGCTTGACTTGTAAGTGAGAAAATGTTGATTCTTACAGATGGCGGGAGGTGTACAGAACTGGTTATACCACGAAATAAGTGAGTGGTCTGCCTCCACCACTAAAAATCGACTCTCCTGTATAGCCTAAGATGTGCTTTTAAAATTTAAAAAATGAGGTTAAAACCCAAACAAACAAACCTAAATTACCTTAATAATGTGTTGCTGAGCAGATAAATAACCATTAAAATAAAATTGTATCATTACGCTCTGGGGATCAGTGTTCCATATAAATATACACATGAGCCCTTGGAAATGAAGTATCTACCATCCTAACAGTGAATGTTAATCCTTACCCTACCAGAGATGCTGTGGTCAGTGCCATGATGAAGGAACCCCAGATGATGGTGGCGCCCAACCCCATGTTGGTGTCCATGTCGCACGCCGCAGTGGCAACGCCCCGTAGCATGACACCCACACAGAGTATGGAGTCAAGTCTGGTGGCATCTGCCACGTCACAGCTTGGAGAGGCCCCGGGTGTGGTTGACCACAGTGAGATACATGTATCATTTGTGGAGTCCTCGCAGGAGGTGAGTGTTATCCTGTACACATACATCAGAACTGTTACACGCACCTGCATCTCATCTCCCTCCGAGGTTGCTGTCCCAATATAATGTAACTAATATAACCTAATATATGTTACTGGGATGTAAAACTTCATTTAATTTATGTAACATGCACCTGCATACACTGCACCTGCATGCACCTATCAAGATAGCATGTCAGAATCAGCCATGATATGCCCAGTAATATGTTTTAATAGTGAAGGTATACAAGCTTCAACCTATCCATGCAAATCTTGTCACTACATGTTTATCTGATTATTCAAAAGTTGAATTGCTGTAAAACTTGGCAAATGTCTTCTTTTTGAAGTGATGGTAGTGTGACATATTGCTCAGGTCTTACTCTTCATTTATATTGCAAGAGTGTTTGCACCTATTGATTTGATTATTATTTTGATATTGAATTGATTATTGCGGATCATAATTGTGTGATTGTTTTTTTTAATTACATTGTCAAACAAGCAGCCATGAAGTTTTATGTTTATTGTATATGTTACAGATACTCAGTTTGGAGGATCATCAGCCATTTCCCAGCATGCACTCATTGGCTTCTAAGGTTTCCAAGGCAACTAGTATAATGGCGGAGACGTATACATCGCCTGATGAGGTCACCAGTACTATGGAACCTCAGGAACCTGCAGTCATACCATCAGGTCTGTTACAATGTTACAATTGGCTTTATTTGATGGCTACTGTTTTTCTCATGCCCCGGCCAAAATTGGGGGTGGTGCTTTACTGCTTTGGCCTTGTCCGTCCGTCCGTTCGTTCGTCTGTCCGTCGGTCTTGCTCATATTCTCAAAATGCTTTCACAAATTACTTTAATATTTTATTTGTTGATTACTTAATTCGTACGAAAAACATTACGTCATATTGCTGATCACCTGCGACCACAAGGTCAAGGTCACACACCTGGAAGTTTTGCATTTAGGTCTGCTTTCAGTAAAATGTTCAAGTTATATTTTTGCTCATTCTCAAAATTCTTTCACAAATTACTTCCATATTTTATTTGTTGATTATTTATAAGGTCATACAAAAACATTCTGTCATATTTCTGATCACCTGTGATGTCAAGGTCAAGGTCACACACTTGGAAGTTTTGCATTTATCGGTTGCATTAGTTGGATATCTGATATTTCTAGATTTAATGAGACACCATTTATTTTTACAAGTTAATGTTGTTGTTTTTGTTGTTTTTTTGTTGTTGTTTTTTTTGTTGTTTTTTTGTTCAGTTACCAAATAGGTAACCTATTTATTCTCCCTGTGAATGAGTGTGTTGTGGGTCTGGGAGGGCCATCCCACCGCACACTTTACAAAGAAAATTATAACAATATAAAATAGTTGTCACAACACTCACTCATTCTGATACTCTCTTTCCTCTAGTTTCAGTATATATATGTTTTTCTCTTTGAAAAAATAAACTAAGTAAGATGGGAAAATCTTTTCTATTATTAATTTTCAAAATATATGGGTTACCAATTAACTGTCCAGTAGACACACCCTCTGTAAGATTGTTTATAATAAATCTTTAAGTCCAGTTTAATCTGGATTGATTCAGATAATCAGTTGTCAGGATCTTGGTATTAATTTTTGCATACTGTTAATAGTATATTTATGTTAATGTTTTGGTACCAGGTAGTATTTGTGTTATTGTACTCAGTGAATACACACCTCTCAAGTGAAACTCATTTGGTACTTTTAGTTAGAGTAAATTGTTTTTTGGAGAAAAGGGACAACATATGTTTACTTTTCTATCGACAATGGTGATGACAATGACATCGCTCCACAAATGACTGTGACCTTAAACTTTGCAGGTTAGGTTAATTTTATGTCTAGTTTTAAGTTTAGCTATGTTTCTTATGAACCAAATGGACTAGATAATGTAAGTTGCCATGAGAATCATACCTTTAAACTACAACTCTGACAGGTATTAGAGGGTTTGAGGTAATCAAAATAATTTGTTTGTGAAAGCAGTCTAGGCGGAACATAGGATTCTGTGGAATTTTTATTTTCAAACGTATATTATCTATTGCATTTTTCAGTTGAGAATAATTTTCATATCTATCTGGCGTTTAGGATTGGATGAGTTTACTAGTCGACTGACAGCGGATGATGCGCGTGTCCTGGTGGATCTACTGAAGCTGTCAGTAGCCACTAGAGTTGGTCCTAGTGGACGTGACACTCTATCTGACATACTCACCTGTCAGGCCAAATGCAACCCTGCCGTTGCCGAGATGTTACTAGAGCTGTGTGTCACGGAACTGGAGGATGTGGCCGCAGACAGGGACACGGGACGATCCCTGGCACAACCTGTGGTCCAGGAGAGTCCACACCCGTACACGGATGACACATCACTGGCAGGACATGTGAAAATACCAGGTAATATATCAAACATACACGTTGACATGTGAGATTTTATCAAACTGGTTCTTAATATTAAAAAGTGTACATTGCAAACGACTATGATTCATAGAAAGCAAATAAGTTATATGTTTTGCCTGTTCGTCACCATGTGTATGGTTAATGTATTACTCATCATCAACTTTTTTAACTTATAGTCTTACCGTAAATCACCGTAAATTACGGTCTATAACATACCCATCAAAAATCCTCTTACCACATGAACTATGTAACTGAGGAAGTATTTTAAAAAATGTAAAATGATTTGTTCAAATTAATAATTAAATAATCATTTATAATTCGCTTTCACACTCATGGCTCGTTATGTATGATGTGTATTTACTTGTTAGGCTGCGAGGCCCTTCGCATAGAGTTTGATCGTCGCTGTTCCACTGAGAGACGACATGACCCTCTCACTATTATGGACAGCGCTGGACGTACGCTGTCAATCAGATCAGGTGAGTGGAGTTTGCATACTATTATTAACTTGACGTTATTTAGAAACACTTTAATTTGTTATTCTGCTGGTTCTTCAAATAGAATAAATTCATATTACTGAACAAAATACATGTATGTGCTAAAATTTACCAATTTAGAATTGCTGCAGCTGAAACAGAATTAATTAAAGAATAAATTGAATTGGAATTTATAGTCACACCAACAGCTTAGGTCTTATGGCCACTTTCTAGCTTCTGTTGGTGGAGAATTTTCGTGAAAGAGAGGGCACCTGGGTAGAACCACTGACATTTCATAAGGCCTGTCACTGCCAGCTGGATAGTTTTCTCGCATAAAAGATTCCTGGTCCCAAGAGGGCTCAAACCCACAGTGATGAGGGCCAAGTGATTAAAGAATAAGCTATCACACAAAATGTATTTATTAATAATATCTTCATATGAACATCACATTAAACTAAATTGCTGTAAACCGCTTTTCAAATAGTGTTGTTTTTCTGGAAAAAAACCGACAACAACGAAAAACAAAATATAAAAAACATCCAATGATTTCGCTAAACAATCCCATGATTTTTGTCTGATATAAGGTCGTGAGTGGACCGACTGGTCCCAGGAGCTGCGTGTTCAGGGTGACGAGATACGCTGGAAGTTCACTAGCGATGGGAGCGTCAACGGCTGGGGGTGGTGTTTCACCGTTTATCCCATCATGCCCGCCGCGGCTCCCATGGACATGCTTTCGGATCGCACAGTGCTGTCCCGACCTTCCATAGACTTGGTCACATGTCTTCTGGGATTCAAACTAGACCTGAACATGGACAAGAGCATTGTGGCTCGACTGGCTGCTGCCCTAGCTGCCTGTGCACAACTCAGCACTCTAGGTAAGTAGATAGAGATTTTTGTGTTTTGACATCATGCAGAGGGATCAGTAAAACATTTTTGAGGGATTTTTTTTTTTTAATGGAAAAGGAAACCACATGGTAATAATTATACTGATAAGGGTGATCACTTGGAGAAGCTTACAAACACAAAGAAGCTTACAAACACACAAAGAAGCTTACAAACAAACAAAGAAGCTTACAAACACAAAGAAGCTTTCAAACACAAGCTTACAAACACAAATAAGCTTACAAACACACAAAGAAGCTTACAAACACAAAGAAGCTTACAAACACAAAGAAGCTTACAAACATAAAGAAGAAGAGAACAATAGCAGACTCGGATTTATGGAGTCAGTTCACGAGAGGTAATATAATGTGCTAATGTTTGTCAGGATTGTAAATTGAATCTATGAAACCTTATGTGTTGTCATTTGTTTTGGAACCAAATGGAGTATTATTGTTATGTTTGTGGCGATATGGACGTTGTGGATTGTCTTACTGTTTTAGGGACTTGATGAAATTCTAGCGGTACTGTATTTACCCATATCAAGTGGGTTAGTTAAGGGGAAGGAATTGGATTGCGGTTATCGGCTCATCAACACATTGTTTAAGTTATTTTGGGCTGCCCCAGGGGGAAGATAGACAGGTTTATCATGCAGATATGCACCTTTCTGCCTAATAAAGGGGTGACCTAATAAATTTTAGTTTATTAGTCACTGACCAATAGAGCAAATCAATGCGGAATCCCTCGGCGTTTATTGTACGTAACGTTATCTGCCGTCATGCACGTAACATTGCCTGACGTCATAAAACAAACATAAAGCAACAATATGGCGGCGTCCTCGATAACCGTAATATTCTGAGAAATAGGTAATCGTAGTAATTCATACAGAAAAAGTGGATAATCTACATGATAAATAGAATATTATGTCAGTGCCTTTTACTATCAAGTTTATTAGGGTCGGCACAAAAAAGAAGAATAGCTCGGCAGAGCCTCACCATTCTTCGTTTTCTAAGCCTCGCCTAATAAACTTGATAGTAAAAGGCACTGACATAATATTCTCTATATCTGGGAACTACTATTACTTTTGAATAGGTTCCAATTGTACTTTTATGCTTAGAGGCTAGACTGTGATATACGTGACTGTCTGGTTAGTGTAACCATCTGACAGAAGTAACCAAGGTAACCAGGTCAGTGGGACACGAGCCTGTGATCTCTGGATTCAGAGTTGCACGTGCGGTCCACTGGGCCACCATGGCCCCCAGGGGCAAAGGAAGAGTTGTTATTATGAACAGAATTTTATTATAACTGATCATTTTATACAGTATAAATTACTCTTCTTTAATGGTCCAATCTCTAGGAGCTGCCCAGAGGATGTGGGCCCTACAGAAGTTACGCCGTCTCATGTCCGTCAACTTCCGACAGACGCTCAATGTGAACGACCTCTTGTCTAGTCCTACACTGGACCCAGCTGACATGGACTCGTCCAGACCATTTGCTATGGTGAGTAGATGAATTAATAATCTATTCTATGCTTTAAATATCTTTCAGAATTCAATTTAAAACAGCATGGGAATCATCTTAGAATGTGCATTTCATATTTTTAATTGTTTTTGTCTTGTTTACATCAGCCCCTGACTGGAACAGCGCTGGCATCCCTGGTGAAGGGTCTGCCAGAGGCCCTGCAGCGTCAGTATGAGTACGAGGACCCGATTGTCAGGAGTGGTAAACACCTCATGCACAGCTCCTTCTTCAAGGTACGCATGCTCAAGTAACCAAGCATTAAACCCTTTATATTTATAATAATCATTACACATTTATGGAATCAAACTTTTAGGACACTAAATATGTCATTAAGTGTTTCAATACATAATACCGGTACATGTATTATAAAAGTTGGATAAAAAACCCAAAACATGTCATAAAAAAGGTTCTTTTAACATAAAATACTTGTCATTTGATTTAGGTAAAATATTTAAGTTATTTGATTTAAAAATAGTAATTAAATAAATTTAACAGAAAATAAATGTAAGTTTTATTTTTATTTGTATTCTAATTGTTGTTACAAAACAGTTAAAATAATTACTTGTGTATATCTAATAAAAAGTTTAATTGTTAAGGTAAATATCAAAAAAAAATAAAATGCATACAACTGTCTTTATTACCGATATTAAGCATCCGATCCATGTAATGGAAGTTTATTATCCCTGCAGGTACTAGTAGCCTTGGCATGTGATCTGGGCCTGGATTCTCTCCCCTGCTGCACAGAAATGGCACACAAGTGGGCATGGTTTCGGCGCTACTGTATGGCTGCCAGAGTGGTGACGGCAATAGTGAAACGTGGCCGTCTGCCATCTGTGTTCATAGAAGAGGTGTCGAAGAAGATCCATGACATCGCCGACGACGGAGAGACCATGATTCTGGATCACACGAACCATTCCATCTTCAAACAGGAGCTTGATGAGCAGTTACTCCTCTGGATGAACAGGTTTGTGGTGTGAAAATGCATGTTTTTAACAAACAGACATGTTAGTATACCCACGCTTTCACAAAGTGAAGTAGGGGCTATATAGAAATCACGTTGTCCATAACATCGCGTCACATCCGATAACATCTTTGTCACATCCCGTTGCATCACGTAACATTTTTGTCCCGTCTTGTCGTGCTGCGTAACACTTTTTTATTACTAGCATTTCTCAAACAGTTTTGAATGGATTTTTCCCAATCTTCATATACTCATAAACAACTGATAACCTTATGTCCCTCTACATCACCCATGGTTGATTGCCCAATTAATTACAGAATTATGGCCCTTTGTTTGACTTGGAAAAAAAAAAGCAGGGGTATTCATCACCTTCGTGTAGTTATGGCACCACAAAGTTGCTGCAGTGGCTTTTATTGTTTGCCTGCTCAATGGCGGGAGGTGTACAGTACTGGTTCTACCCAGGAAAAGTGGGTGGCCTGCCTACACAGTCATATATATATAACCTTACATGTGTTGAAAATGACGCAGACCATACAAACGAACAAACCACCCCACTATTTGCACAACTAAATTTTATCACAAAATGAGTCATGCTACTGCAATAGCTCGCTATATTCTGTTGGGAACTTGGCCAGGTAGGTGCTCATAAATCTGTCCATTTCTCAATGGATGGTGGATCACTTTTGGCTCTACTCCAAAATCCCACTCACTTATTCTGAACAGTGCCCCCGAACATAAATCGTCTAGTTCAACAGCTCCTTTCACCAATAAACACAAATTAACGTAACCGTTAGAACAGATTTATTTTTTAATAGACTGCGGGACATGTATATTTATGTCGTCCCCACCACATCGTAGCGTGTGCAGGCCAAAAACTTGGCAAAGCTCTTTGCAGTTTGTTCTAACAGAGCTGGGTCGATTGGGCCTAAGACCGAAAAAGACCCTCGAAATCAACAAACCGGTGTTTACCTATTTGCCCCTTCCCCTCCGTCTTCAGGATCCCGGATTTGGAGTCGCTCTTCCACCTCGTCAAATTCCTCGTCGTCGGACGGAATATTCCTCGTCGTCGGACGGAATCGCTGGTTTCTCCCTTATTGTTTTGCTTCCGATCGCGTTTTGGTGTAACCGCCGGTTCCTGCAGCTTCGCTCGACGCTTGAGCTGTTTTGCGTCCTGCCTAGGCTTTCCTCTTCCAGACATGATGGCTAATTTCAAAGATGTTTATCGATTTTTATCAAAAAAAGAATATTTTTTCCTGCTTCTATATTGCCGAGAAAAACGGAAGAAGAAGAAGTCATGTGACAGCAGCCGTGACGTCCCATTTTCGTGCATTCGCCCTTGATGGCGTTCGCACTCGCCCTCATGCTTGCCAAAAATAATTAAATTAAATCTGCAAAAATAAATAGAGGCATATTGCTAAATGCAATAGCCATTCTTATTACAAATTCACCCAGATCTGAGTCATAAACTTATTATTTGTGACAGCTTATAAAAATAATGCACGTTATAAAAAACATTGTTGTTGGTTTGTTAAAAAGTTGGCGTAAATTGCTTTTTTGTAAAGAGGTAAAACACGAACTCTTTTATACGCAACGTTGTGTGTGAGAAACGACGTTACGACGTCACATATTTTATGCATTTTGGCGCTAAAGTGTGTCTGACGTCGTGGCGGTTCTACGTCCATCTGAATTATTTTTTACTAATCTGATTAAAATATTATGTGATAAAAAGGATCTTAAACTCGTTCCCATTCCATATAAGATTTATGAAACTCGTTATGAATTATTTTTAATTTTAACTCGCCAAAAGGCTCGTTAAAATTAAAATAATTCATTACTCGTTTCATAAATCTTATATGAAATGCGAACTCGTGAGGGCAATATCGCATTATGATAATTTTGAAGTCGCAGGGTGATAGTAAAAAATGTGTCGCATTCGCAGCTTTGGTGCACTGTTTCGGCGATGTGATCGTCTCAGTATGGAGAAATTGCTATTTTTAACTCTATCATAATTTCAATAGTACTGTACCGATTTTAGTAAAAAAAAAAAATCTGGAAAGTGAAATCTGTACTGAAAATGAATATTATTTTGGCTCGAAGGCCTCAGGCGATAATCATATCCTCAGTGTGAACCATCTTACTATCACCCTATCATGAATATGGTATTTATATAGTATTTATCATAGTTATCATACGTATCAGCTTGTCATGACTGTTCACACTTACAGAAATGTTTGTGTTAGACGGTCGCTTGGCTTGGGCGAAAGTCTAAAAATATTCTCAAGAATGGTTGGTGAAATCAAGGCCAGGTCACATGCATAAGCAAAAGCAGGCTAGCAAGGCAGTTGTGACTCCACATCATATATACAGATAACATACATGAATGATGCAGTAGTCCAGAAGTTCAAATAACAGAATTTTTTCTCATTTAATAGAAACAAGATATTTCACTGGATTGACTTGATGATTGACACCTTCTCAAAAAAAACCTAACTATTTCAGGAAGCCAGAGGACTGGACGCTGTCCTGGGGTGGGAGTGGTCAGATCTGGGGCTGGGGTCACAATCATCGGGGTCAGCTGGGTGGTGTGGAAGGTGCCAAAGTGAAGCTGCCTCTCAGCTGTGAGTCCCTATCAGGCATGAGGCCAGTACAACTGATTGGTGGAGAACAGACACTGTTTGCTGTCACAGCCGACGGAAAGGTCAGTTTTACGATGGAAATAAATGTACTATCCAGCACTTACGGCGGGTGCATTGATTAAGCGTTGACTAACAAATTTCACAGCCAATCAAAAAGTGAATTGTCATATAACAGATGTCAAACTTAGACCACAATTGCGTTATGGAACTCAAAATAATTTTATGTATACATGACAAGTCTCCCATCAGAGAGAAAAGTATCTTGTTTTGTTTTTAAAAAAAATTAATTGGAAGTTGAATAAGAATGTAAATTTACAGTAATGTGTATGCATGCCCAAAATACATGTTTATAAGTTCTACAGTGAAATTTACATGATTTTTGTGATTTTTCAGGAAAATAATGCCAGAATTAGTTTTTATAACAAACTCTCCCTGTTTCGAGCCCAAATCTCCTTTTTTCATTTTTTCTGAGACCAATCTCCATCAGAAACTGGAAGGTATGAAAACAATGCCCAAAAAAAGAGATGAAGCATGAGACACTTGTTCTAATTTTAGTTTTATAATAACTCGCACAGGTTTACGCCACAGGGTATGGTGCGGGTGGTCGTCTGGGTGTTGGCGGTACAGAGTCTATCGCTGCACCGACGTTACTGGAGTCTATACAGCACGTGTTTATCAAGAAGATTGCCGTCAACTCTGGAGGGAAACACTGCCTAGCTCTGTCAGCTGAGGGGGAGGTTTACTCCTGGGGAGAGGGAGAGGACGGGAAACTCGGACATGGATCGAGGAGGTAAGCTGAGGGGGAGGTGTACTTATGGGGAGAAGGAAAGGATGGGAAACTCAGACATGGATCGAGGAGATAAGTTGAGGGGGAGGTGTACTCATGGGGAGAGAGAGGGGATGGAAACTTGGACATGGATCAAGGAGGTAAGCTGAGGGGGAGGTGTACTCATGGGGACAGGGCGAGGATAAAAAACTCACATGGATTGAGGATGTAATCTGAGCGGGTGTTCATTTGGGTAGAGGGGGAAAATGGAAAACTTTGGACATGGATGTAGGATGTAAGGCTTGTAAGCTATGGGGAACGTGTACTCCTGAATAAAGGATGAGGACGGGAATCTTGGACATGGGTCGAGGAGGTAAGCTGAGGGGATGTTCATTTGGTTAGAAGGGGAGAAAGGAATTCTATGACAAGTTGAACTTTTTCCCCTGATAAATAAGAAATCAAAGTGTTACAGTGTACAAATAATTGAGAAAAAAATATTTCTGCATCTCACATATAAGTTGAGTCCACTGGCAAAGAAATAAAAATATTTAAAGATGGTCACAGCTTGAACACATGGGCTTTACCTGGATTCTTTGTTTCCTCACACATCAAGACCACAACTGTTGTCCACACCATCAAATAATTGTATTAAGCTTTAAATTGAGTCTGTATTTGAAGTTGTATTTGGCATACAGCAAATAATCTGCATACAGAAATACTGTTTGATGACTCTGATTTTAAAATGTACTGTGTAAGATGTACAGGTATATGACTTTTACGAATATAGTGAATATACAATTTACTTAAAGGGAGATAATGATATTTTTGCAGTCCCTGTGACAGGCCGCGTGTCATTGAGTCTCTACGAGGGAAGGAGATAGTGTCCATAGCGGCAGGTGGGGCCCACAGTGCCTGCATCACATCCAGCGGGGAGCTGTACTCCTGGGGCAAGGGCAGATATGGCAGGCTGGGTCACGGAGATAGTGAGGACCAGCCTAGGCCTAAACTGGCAAGTACCAGTCTTCACCTGTATGGGGGTCCTTGTATTCGTACTGCGTTGTAGGGCTCCGGTAGAACTGTGCATTGTGATATTAAGCAAGTCTTTTAAACTTTATTTTTAGTTGAATACAACTTTGATGGATCTAAACAAAAAAAATAAAACCAGATTTGTTGAGCAACTTCTGTAGCTTCTTGTGAAGTTTACCTAAAAAAGGTTATATACTGCCATTACATGCAAATTCACAAATCAGCAGCATTCACGAATGAGTAAGAAAGGGGGATAATTGATTTATTATATAAAGTAATAGACCAAATAAAAATTATATGTGTGGTTCCATTTTTTTGACCGACCCTGTTTTTCTAAGGTCAGACCCTAAACATTTTATGCCTAAAATTGTTAAAAAATGTTTAGATTAAATTATGTTTTCTATCTGTTCTGTATCTGATATGAGCAAATATATATTTAAGTTTATTAAATTTTAAAATTATTCAGTGAAAAAAAGAAGACAAAACATAAAATAAAACATTTTCCCTGCTTACCTACTCTGATGTTGTTTTTAGCTTGTAATAGAAACCACGCATAATTTTATTTAGCCTAAGCTGAATGGTTCAGCAGTATCACGGTGAACACTGAATAATAGTAGCCTTACGTTAGTCATTCTAGATTCCTCCATCCTCTCTCACATTCCAGAAACAGCTCTTATTGACAACCTACTGCTGTGTTGATTGTCCTTACAGCCATACTGTAGTTCAATTCAGTTATATATTTTGCATGCTACAGGTTGAGGCCTTGAAGGGGTATAGAGTGACTCATGTCGCGTATGGGAGTTTGAATGCCCAGACACTGTGTATCATTGACAATGTGTATATCTGTTATATTTTGCATGATACAGGTTGAGGCCTTGAAGGGGTATAGAGTGACTCATGTCGCGTATGGGGGTTTGAATGCCCAGACACTGTGTATCACTGACAATGTGTATATCTGTTATATTTTGCATGCTACAGGTTGAGGCTGTGAAGGGTTGGGTATAGAGTGACTGATGTCCGTGTGGGGGTGGGGACACCCAGACATTGTGTATCACGGACAATGTGTATAGGCCGTGAAGTTCTGTAGAGTGACTGATGTTGCGTGTGGGAGTGGGGACGCCCAGACACTGTATTATGGACAATGTGTATATATGTTATATTTTACATGCTACAGGTCGAGGCCGTGAAGTTCTATAGAGGGACTGATGTCGCTTGTGGGAGTGGGGACGCCCAAACGCTGTGTATTACGGACAATGTGTATATAAGTTATATGTTATATTTTACATTCTACAGGTTGAGACCGTGAAGGGCTATAGAGTGACTGATGTTCGTGTGGGAGTGGGGTCGCCCAGACACTGTATCATGGACAATATGTATATATGTTGTATTTTGCATGCTACAGGTTGAGGCCTTGAAGGGGTATAGAGTGACTGATGTCGCGTGTGGGAGTGGGGACGCCCAGACACTGTGTATTACAGACAATGACTGTGTATGGTCATGGGGAGATGGAGATTATGGAAAACTTGGTGAGTTGTGTTAGTACAAATACATTGGAGAAAGATTAGAGAACAGTTTATAAGTTCAGCTCACTTTTCGGTATTTTTCAAACTAATCATTTGTGCTAACACAATTTTTAAAATTCTCTCTTTAAATATTTTTACATCAATAAAAATGTTGAATAAAAAGGAGAATATTGTTGTAGTATCTTTAATTGGACATGCACAACCTGTATTTTCTGTGTCATGGTTGTTTTTAAGTTAGGTAGGAAAGCTAAATTTTAAGATCAAAATAACTAAAAATAAAGATTGTGCCATAATATGTGTAGGTTATCTGACATGACGTGATTTTATGTTTAATCGTTGACTATTACAGGCCGAGGTGGCAGTGATGGGTGTAAGGTGCCCATGAAGATCGACTCACTACAAGGTCTGGGTGTGATGAAGGTCGAGTGTGGATCACAGTTCTCTGTTGCTCTCACAAAGTCTGGCGCCGTGTACACATGGTAGGCATACTGTAATAACTCACCAAGATTAGATATCTTTAAAAGACTAAAAACATGACCCGCAGTATGGTTTGCCTCTGGATAACTTAACTCCTAAATGGCTTTCCTCTAGATAACTTCACCCCTCAATGGCTCGTGTTATGGGTAAAATGTAACAAGAATGGAAGTAAAACCAGCAACAACTATTTTTCAAATATGATCAACAAATTTATTCAAATACTACAAAAAAGAATAGTCACTTACAGAAAATACATAATAAAAATGGATCCAGTATTTCTTTAAAATCCAATAAACGAATAAAGTCCAAATAATATATATTAGCCAGTGTCCCTTTAATCTAAATTGTCAAGTGTCCCTTTAATCAGAGTTGTCAAGTGTCCCTTTAATCCAGTTTCACTTCAAGTCATTCCTGGTTTATTAATTCATTATAGTCCAAATAATCCAATAATCCAATGTCACTTGATAAGCACAATATTTTTTTATCCTCTCACCATATATTTTAATTCACAGCATCCAATATTCTCAATTAAAATAATGAGCCAGACACTCCACTTTGAATATTGATACTGAAACACTAGACGTTTTACTAAGTTCAGCTATTTATACCAACATGGAACATTCTAGATTAAAGAATGTTCTGTAACAATCTACACATCTCATTATGTAAACAATAATTTAGAAATTACTAGAATCAGCTATTTATCCCTTAATGATTAGGCTTTGGATAACTTCACCCCTTCATGGTTTGCCTCTGCTGCTTTAAACAAATCACCATTATATTGTCAATGAATTAACAATCGCGAAGTGTTTTTAAAAAATATTTTATACAATTTAATAAACAAATTTATGTTTGGTTTCAGGGGAAAGGGAGATTATCACAGACTTGGACACGGTACTGATGACCATGTGAGGCGTCCACGTCGCGTGTCGGCCCTGCAGGGCAAGAAAGTCATAGACGTGGCGTGTGGCTCGCTCCACTGTGTGGCGTGTACAGACACTGGGGAGGTCTTCTCATGGGGAGATAACGACGAGGGTCAGTTAGGGGACGGAACTACCAATGCTATACAGAGACCCAGACTGGTAGCGGCATTGCAAGGTGAGTCGCAATGGTCAGTTAGGGGATGTAGAGACCCAAACTGGTAGCGTCATTTCAAGGTGAGTCGCAATGGTCAGTTAGGGGACGGAACTACCAATGCCATACAGAGACCCAGACTGTAACGGCATTGCAAGGTGAGTCGCAATGGTCAGTTAGGGGACGTAGAGACCCAGACTGGTAGCGGCATTGCAAGGTGAGTCGCAATGGTCAGTTAGGGAACGTAGAGATCCAGACTGGTAGCGGCATTTCAAGGTGAGTCGCAATGGTCAGTTAGGGGACGGAACTACCAATGCCATACAGAGACCCAGACTGGTGACGGCATTGCAAGGTGAGTCGCAATGGTCAGTTAGGAGACGTAGAGAACCAGACTGGTAGCGGCATTGCAAGGTGAGTCGCAATGGTCAGTTAGGTGACGTAGAGACCCAGACTGGTAGCGGCATTGCAAGGTGAGTCGACAGGACTTCATGTCTCATATTGCAATCCAGTCAAATAACCGTTTTTTCATCAGACAAAGGACAAATTTATTAAAAAGCTAAACGTTTACCATTTTCCTGCACAAAAAAGTTATTGTCAGGAGTGATTTGTGACTGTAATTTCTATCTTTACAGGCAAGAAGATTAACCGTGTAGCATGTGGTTCAGCCCACAGTCTGGCCTGGTCCACCAACAAGCCTGTGAGTGCAGGGAAACTCCCGACGGATGTACCCATGGAGTACAACCACCTACAGGGCATCCCGATCACCACCCTGCGTAACAGACTCGTGTCACTTCACCATTTCTCTGACATGTTTTGTCCGTCCATCTCCATGTTTGACCTGCAGGACAGCAGCCATGAAAAGGCCGAGGCAATATTCACCGGCCTCGACAAACTGAGGGGGGTCATCGTCTCCAGTGCTAAGGTATGCTTTTCCACATCTGTCATTGCCTTCTTATGGTTGAGCAAAGTTGATGATAGGTATGGATAGAGCATATGGGTGGGTACATGTAAACCTGTTGACCTCAAATTTATTGTCATTCTTTGAAGGTGAAGGTGAAAAGTTGTGTTGGACACCACATGGAAGTTTATTTTGGGACTGGCAACTTGGAGAGGTTTATCGGGCACATGCTATTTTTAATTGTTAAAAGATATTTAGAGTAAGTTTAAACTGTTTAGAAAAAACAAGAGCTCCATCTAGCATTGGCTTTAAGGGCTATTCCATTAAAACATACATGGAATTCCAGAAATACACTTTTCAAATTGAACACCCATCCATAGATGCAAAATTGAGTTTGTAGAAACAAATTTCAGAAAATAGGGTTCAGCCGTAGATGTTTATTATGTTACATTCCTGGGGTACTGGGTATGTTTTAATGGAATAGCCTTAAGCTAAGTTTTCATTATCAGTAATTATATTTAATTTTACAAACATGGGTGAATGCAAAAATGTACTCTCTGCTTGTATTAATATGCAGGTTGCATCTTTATGGTCTCATCTCAATTTTTGTTTTATCTGTATCAGCCATCAATTGTTGTGTTTGCAGGAGACGGGCTTCAGGAAGGTGGTTCAAGCCACAATGGTGCGTGACAAGCAGCACGGCCCTGTGCTGGAGCTTAACAGGATCCAGGTTAAGAGATCCCGTGGAAAAGGTGGACTGGCGGGGCCAGATGGGATCAAGTCGGTGTTTGGCCAAATGTCACAACAGATGGGAGTGTTTGGGGCTGACTCCCTAATGCTGCCACATAGAGTATGGAAAGTGAAATTTGTAGGTATGTCACATTAACTTAAGTTATTCATTTATATGCCAGTCCCACCCACCTTTGATATTAAAGATATTCAAGCCCCTCCCACCCTTATGTTGATGATATTGTCCTGTCCACCCTTATGTTGATCACCCTTATGTTGATGATATTGTCCTGTCCACCCTTATGTTGATGATATTGTCCTGTCCACCCTTGATGATCTTCAAGTCTTATTCACCCATGATGTCTATGATCTTCCAAGTCTCACCCACCTTTGTTATCTATGACCTGCAAGTCCCGCCTACTCTTGATATCTATGATCTTTAAGTCCCACCCACGATTGATATCAATGATCTTTAAGTCCTGCCCACCTTTGATATCCATAATCTTCAAGTCTCGCCCACACTTGAGATATACCCATGATCTTCAAGACACACCCACCCATGATATTGATGACCAAGTCTCACCCACTCTACAAGCATTTATAGTAAAATAATGTTGGAAATATGCAGTTCCTAATTATAGAAATCCCAGTAACCAACATACAACAGATATATAACAAACAATTTTCATTTCAGGAGAGTCAGTGGATGACTGTGGTGGAGGTTACAGTGAGTCTATTGCAGAGATGTGTGATGAATTACAGAATGGTTCTCTACCTCAACTCATTGTCACACCCAATGGTAGAGACGAGTCGGGAGCCAACCGAGATTGCTTCCTTCTCAATCCTATGATCAAGCAGGCCATACATCAGAACATGTTCAAGTTCCTTGGTTAGTAGAGTGGAAGTGCTTATAAACTCTTCATATTTGATATTGTTTGTCAATGGTTTTAAGTTGAGCTTTTGTCTTCAGTCTGTAAATAGACACTGTTACATTACAAAAATATAAACTCATCTGAAGAGAGTATTTGTGTAGGTATTCTGAGATAAAGAAGTATTCATATAAATATTATGCTGGTCGAGAGGTTACAGAGGCCAAGTTAGAAACCTTCTCACCTCTCTTTGAATCCCACTGGGAGCTCGGCTTGTAAGTGTGAAAGTGTTGAGGCTTACTGATGGTGGGAGGTATACAGTACTGGTTCTACCCAGGAATAAGTGGGTGATCTGCCTACATCATTTAAAATCGACCATCATACATAGCCTAAAGTGTGCTGGAAAATGACGTTAACACCAAACAAACAAATCTTGATTTATATTTGCACCACTTACTCTTCCAGATAACCTCCAATCCCATTGAAGTTTGCATTGCACATAAATTCAGATTGAAAGGTTGCATTGCACAAGGATTCAGATTTAAAAGTTGTCATGTATATATCTGTGGGATAAGATTTAAAGGTTGTCTTGTATGTGGGATAAGATTTAAAGGTTTTCTTGTATGTGGGATCCCCGTGTGGTTGCCGGGGTAGAATACAACCACTGCAAACACACCGTCACATGCAGAGGGGTAGGACCCCCCCATTCATATTCATTTTGTTATTTTTTGTTCATGCTCATTAAAGGTCTTCATCATGACCCCTGCATTGTTTCAGGTGCCATCTCGCTCACATCACTAAGAGCAGTGGCAGAAAAACAATAAACGTGGCTCCAGCGTAAATGGAGTTTTTACGATAGAATTTGCAGCAACTCTGCAGCTCAGGGTGAGAAGGTTCTAGGCCCATTTTCCATATTTTATCTCGATGTACATGGAAGATGAGCCTGGCATGTTCATGCCTGTTAGGCGCCATATAACCTGTAATGTGTTGGTGCGCCTTAAAACCCCAATTCAATTCAATTGTATGTGAGATCAGATTTAAAGGTTGCATTGTATGTGGGATAAGATTTAAAGGTTGTCTTGTATGTGGGATAAGATTTAAAGGTTGTCTTGTATGTGGGATAAGATTTAAAGGTTGTCTTGTATGTGAGATAAGATTTAAAGGTTGTCTAGTATGTGGGATAAGATTTAAAGGTTGTCTTGTATGTGGGATAAGATTTAAAGGTTGTCTTGTATGTGGGATAAGATTTAAAGGTTGTCTTGTATGTGGGATAAGATTTAAAGGTTGTCTTGTATGTGGGATAAGATTTAAAGGTTGTCTTGTATGTGGGATAAGATTTAAAGGTTGTCTTATATGTGGGATAAAATTTAAAGGTTGTCTGATTTTTCATATGAACACTATCTAAATGTTTTACCTAGCAATTTGAGATTCTTTGTTTCTAGAATAAGATTATCTGCACATTCTCTTCACATACAAACTGGACGGTATGCAAGAAATCGCATACCGAGAAATGAAAGATATTGTTTATGTTGTAACTCACAAGATCTGGAAGACGAATACCATTTTATATGTGTGTGTCAATGTTACAATGAACTAAGAAAAAAATATATTAAAAGATATTACCACCTAAGGCCATCTATGTTCAAATATATAGAATTGATGAAAACTTCAAACAATGATATATATTACTAAATTTAGCGAGGTATATAAAATGTGCTTTAAATGTTAGACTTTCTATTTTGAATGCTTAGTATAAATATAATATTGTTCAAACTCTAACTATGATGATGTAAACTATACTGACAGTTGATTTATATACTCTGTTTACGTGACTTTGTTATATTCGTATATTGTATATATGTTCTGAATGACGATGTACTTTGTACAAGTCTAAATAAAATATCTGTTCTGTTCTGTTCTGTTCTGTTCTTATATGTGGGATAAGATGTAAAGGTTGTACTGTATGTGGGATAAGATTTAAAGGTTGGCTTGTATGTCGGATAAGATTTAAAGGTTGTCTTGTATGTGGGATAAGATTAAAGGTTGTCTTGTATGTGAGATAAGATTTAAAGGTTGCATTGTATGTGGGATAAGATTTAAAGGTTGTCTTGTATGTGGGATAAGATTTAAAGGTTGTCTTGTATGTGGGATAAGATTTAAAGGTTGTCTTGTATGTGGGATAAGATTTAAAGGTTGTATTATATGTGGGATAAGATTTAAAGGTTGCATTGTATGTGGGATAAGATTTAAAGGTTGTCTTGTATGTGGGATAAGATTTAAAGGTTGTGTTATATGTGGGATAAGATTTAAAGGTTGCATTGCACGTGGAATTAGATTTAAAGGTTGTATTGTGTGTGGGATTTAAAGGTTGTATTGCACATGGAATGAGTTTTGAAGGCTGCATGAAACTTTATATACGTAACAGTTCTTTTGACTGATATAAAGTGTAAAGTTATTCCTTACTTGATAAAAAATTCTTGTTCCATGATCAGTACACCATACTTTGACATAATTGACATGTTTATTGCAGGTATAATGATTGGTATAGCGATACGTAGCGGCAGTCCACTGAGCATTAATCTTGCAGAACCAGTCTGGAAACAGTTGGCCGGTATGCCACTTACCATCGGGGATCTGACAGAAATTGACAAAGATTTTGTACCAGGTAAACACAACCCCAGTTTTACATTCACTAAATTATTTCTGTTGAAAATATTAAACTTGTTTCTTTTAATACTCTTTTTTTTCTAAGAGCCAGAGCTATGGACGCCCATCAAACGTGTCCCAGTCTAAATTGGTTGTTCTATTTCCTGAATTCTTGTTTTGTTTTTCCAGAATGAAGCTGCAGTAATCCTTCACTACCATTACCCTCCCCACCAACACCATTCTCTACCCACATTTCTCTTTGCCCATTTTTAGCTCTACTGGCCAAAGGCAAGGCAAGCTTATGTGATCACTTTTTGTCCGTCTGTCTGTCTGTCCATCCGTCTGTTAGCAATTTTATAAAATCGACATCTTTTCTGAAACCACTTGAAGGATTTTGATGAAACTCTATCACAATGTTACTTAGGAGGCCCCCTCTCAGATTTTTTTCATGATGCCAGTCATCCAAAATGGCTAAAATTAGGTCAAATTTAATGAGATTTCAAACAACATCTCCGAAACCACTTGTTCCATTCTAGTGAAATATCATATACATGTTCCTTGGGTTGGCCTCTATCAAGTTTGTGTTTTTCGTTATTGTCGAATAATCAAAATGCCCGCCACGTCGACCCAAAGTTTACATAGAGTTATATAGGAAAAGGCTAAAAATGACATCTTCTCTGAAACCTCATGAAGGATTTTGTTAAAGCTTTATCACAATGGTCTTTGAGATAGTGCGCCTCAGATTTGTAAAAACTGTTGTACACAGTAGAGCATCTACAGTCCCTCTTGGGCCTCTTGTTTGATTATGCCCTACAGAAGGCAAGCTCTGTTGTCTTCTTACAAATCTTGTTTTATATCATTATCCTAAGGCACGTCATTGTTGGTAATATAGTGACAGGATAAAATTATAAATATAAGAATTGATCCTCATTTGTTTCGTGTTTATGCGGTTTTTGTCTCGCCTTTTCGAAGAAAAAAGGAGACATAGGGGTTGCTTTTCCAGCTGCAGCAAAGGCGTCAACATTCAAGTTAATGTTGTGTTTGTTCTGTAGGGTTAATGTGTATATGGTGACCTGCGACGGGCAGACATGCCCTTCAGTGTACCCTCTGTTACTATGTCATGTTTGTTCTGTAGGGTTAATTTATATATGGTGACCTGCGACGGGCAGACATGCCCTTCAGTGTACCCTCTGTTACTATAATGTCATGTATATATCTGTAGGGTTAATGTATATATGGTGACCTGTGACGGGCAGACATGCCCTTCAGTGTACCCTCAGTTACTATAATGTCATGGAAATTATCTGTATGGTTAATGTGTATATGGTGACCTGCGACGGGCAGACATGCCCTTTAGTGTACCCTCAGTTACTATAAAGTCATGTATATATCTGTAGGGTTTATGTGTATATGGTGACCTGCGACTGGCAGACATGCCCTTCAGTGTACCCTCTGTTACTATAATGTCATGTATATATCTGGAGATGGAGGATGGTGACCAGCGACGGGCAGACATGCCCTTCAGTGTACCCTCTGTTACTATAATGTCATGTATATATCTGTAGGGTTAATGTATATATGATGACCAGCGACGGGCAGACATGCCCTTCAGTGTACCCTCAGTTACTATAATGTCATGTATATATCTGTATGGTTAATGTGTATATGGTGACCTGCGACGGGCAGACATGCCCTTCAGTGTACCCTCAGTAACTATTATGTCATGTATATATCTGTAGGGTTAAATTGTATATGATGACCAGCGACGGGCAGACATGCCCTTCAGTGTACCCTCAGTTACTATAATGTCATGTATATATCTCTAGGGTTAATGTGTATATGGT
This sequence comes from Cyrtodaria siliqua, assembly GCA_037043455.1. Lineage (NCBI taxonomy): Eukaryota > Metazoa > Mollusca > Bivalvia > Adapedonta > Hiatellidae > Cyrtodaria > Cyrtodaria siliqua. The sequence continues at coordinate 426,169 of JAWPHD010000337.1, forward strand.
GACCTGCGACGGGCAGACATGCCCTTCAGTGTACCCTCTGTTACTATAATGTCATGTATATATCTGGAGATGGAGGATGGTGACCAGCGACAGACAGACATGCCCTTCAGTGTACCCTCTGTTACTATAATGTCATGTATATATCTGGAGATGGAGGATGGTGACCAGCGACAGACAGACATGCCCTTCAGTGTACCCTCTGTTACTATAATGTCATGTATATATCTGGAGATGGAGGATGGTGACCAGCGACGGGCAGACATGCCCTTCTGTGTACCCTCTGTTACTATAATGTCATGTATATATCTGGAGATGGAGGATGGTGACCAGCGACGGGCAGACATGCCCTTCTGTGTACCCTCTGTTACTATAATGTCATGTATATATCTGGAGATGGAGGATGGTGACCAGCGACGGGCAGACATGCCCTTCAGTGTACCCTCTGTTACTATAATGTCATGTATATATCTGGAGATGGAGGATGGTGACCAGCGACGGGCAGACATGCCCTTCTGTGTACCCTCTGTTACTATAATGTCATGTATATATCTGGAGATGGAGGATGGTGACCAGCGACAGACAGACATGCCCTTCAGTGTACCCTCTGTTACTATAATGTCATGTATATATCTGGAGATGGAGGATGGTGACCAGCGACGGGCTGACATGCCCTTCTGTGTACCCTCTGTTACTGTAATGTCATGTTTGTTCTGTAGGGTTAATGTGTATTAAGGAGATGGAGGACGGTGACCTGCGACGGGCTGACATGCCCTTCAGTGTACCCAGCTCTACAGGACAGGAAATACACCTGAGCAACAAGTACACAAAGATTACACCCGAAAACAAGTCCGAGTATATACGTCTGGCAATGAACTATAGGTAACTGTCTTTTACACACCTTAGTCAGCGGACATTTTCCTTTTCGTTTAATCCTCCTGCTGACATAACAATAGACAGTTCCTGCTATTTGACCTTCATTGAATTAGATTTGCTAAATCGCCTAATGATACACCATTTTTGATTGGTCAGCTGATAAAGCAGAGGTTGCAATATTACATAGTAATTTATAACAGACGAAAAAGAGAGTAACTGTCTTTCTGTGTCCCTCCATCCATCCATTTAATAAAGTAAACTTTATGTTTCTCCACGTTTGAGTATTTAAATCATATGAGGTCTGCAACAACTGAGGGAGCTCAACTTGTCAAGTGAGAAAGTGTTGATTCTTAAAGATAGGGGGAGGTATACAGTACTGGTTCTACCCAGGAGAAATGAGTTGGTCTGCCTTGACTGTCATATAAGGCCCGACCTGTGCTAAAATGGCGTAAAACACCATTCAAACAAACTGCAGCAACTGAGTCTTAAATAGATTGTATTGTACACATCTTATAAATAGTGAGAGTTTTTCAGGTATTAGTAATGAAATTATCTGGGGGGTTTAATAGATGAACAAGTGCAAGCTACAATTAACCGTCGTCTGTTATTTCTGACTGTACAATATATATTACCTGTCGTGTTTTGTTTTACCTTCACTCTTAAATTACTGAGAATGCACTGAGGCCCAAACATACCTCATTCTGGTGCTGCATGATATATTCATGTATATAATTATGTGACCTTTGTTTCAGGCTACATGAGTTTGATGACCAGGTCAAGTGGGTACGTGAGGGAATGACCAAGGTGATCCCTGTACCCCTACTGTCCCTCTTCACAGGCCTCGAGATGGAAACTATGGTAATTCCACATTCTAGAATTTTAGATTATTTTTAGCTCAGCAGAGCTTATGCCGTGGTGCGGTGTCCTTCGTCCATCAATCTGTAAAAAAAAATTGTAGCGACTACTCCTCTGAAACTACTGGATGGATTTTAGTGAAACTTTACAGAAATGTTGCCCATTAAGTCTAGTTGATCCTAGCAAAAATTCATGTTGATGTGAAATCCAAGAAGGCCACCAAAGCAAAAAATTGATTTTTAAAAAACAAATTTGTAGTGACTAATTCTTGAAAACTATAAGTGATATTGATATGGGACTTTTTCTAAAATGATCAGCATGATATGAGGTTAGTCATTGTCGAAAATCATTTTGATTCAAAGTTAAACATGGCTCTGAAAACTAAAAGTGATATTGATCTGGAACTTTTTCTAAAATGATCAGCATGATATGAGGTTGGTCATTGTCGAAAATCATTTTGATTCAAAGTTAAACATGGCTGCCACCGACCCTCTTTGTTTACATAAGAGTTATATAGTAAAAGCGTCTTGCGACTACTCCTCTGAAACTACTTGACGGATTTCATGAAATTTCACAGGAATGTTGCTCTTGATATCTAGTTGATCCTAGCAAAATTTCAGGTTTGCCAGGAATCAAGATGGCTGATTTTTAAAAAAAACAAATTTGTAGCGACTACTTCTTGAAAACTATAAGTGATATTGATATGGGACTTTTTCTAAAATGATCAGCATGACATGATATTGGTCCTTGTTGAAAATTATTTTGATTCAACATTAAACATGGCTGCCATGGCCATCTTTGTCTACATAGAGTTATATAGTAAAAAAGTGTAGCGACTACTCCTCTGAAACTACTTGACAGATTTTCATGAAACTTCACAGAAATGCTGATCTAGCTATCAAAAACCTATCAGTAGAGCTTCAAGGTCATTGACCTCTTGTTTTCTTTTACAGTACTGTTTTTCTGACATAGTGTGATATTCTCGAAGTGTGTGGCAGTCCTGTTTGAGATGTGTAAATATTTGCCAAGATATTCTCAAAGTGTGTGGCAGTCTTGTTTGAGATGTGTACATATTGTCCAAGATATTTTCAAAGTGTGTGGCAGTCCTGTTTGAGATGTGTACATATTTGCCAAGATATTCTCCAAGTGTGTGGCAGTCCTGTTTGAGATGTGTACAATTCTCCAAGTGTGTGGCAGTCCTGTTTGAGATGTGTACATATTTGCCAACGTATTCTCCAAGTGTGTGGCAGTCCAGATTTCAGATATGCTTTCATATTTTCCATCATTTTCTCCAGATGTGTGAAAGTCGTGTTTGAGATATGCTTCTATATTTTCCATTATTTCCCCCAGGTTTGTGGCAGTCCTGATATACCACTGAACCTGCTGAAGTCTGTGGCCACGTACAAAGGTATAGATGCCACCTCATCGCTCGTCCAGTGGTTCTGGGAGGTTATGGAAGATTTCTCCAATGCAGAGAGATCTCTCTTCCTGAGGTTTGTGTGGGGACGTACCAGACTGCCCAGGACCATCGCAGATTTCCGAGGCAGAGATTTTGTTCTACAGGTTTGTTCCATCAGCTTTGTTCATATGTAGATCAAATTTGCAATTTAAAACCAAATGTTTTAATCTTTTAACTGTTACATTGTTTAACAATTTTACAATAGTTCATTGATTTTAATTTAAATTGTTACGTTATCTTTTGTAACAAAAGATAGTTAATCTTTTGCCATTTTATGGTAATTTGTTAATTTTTCAGATGGTTTAGTATTTTAGTTTTACTGAAACAAAGATTTAATCCCAAAACAAAACTAGTTAAGAAACTAGTCATAAGGTCTGAAATTTAAGACTCACTTGCTAGGCAATTTATAAATTTATGTTTCAAATTAATTTAAATCACCATAGCCAGAGTTAAGTTGAACAACATGTCTTGCCCATGAATACAGATGGTTTTTAGTGATTTGAAGACAAGAACATCAGTTCTTATCATTTTCATTAAACCCTTGCAACAACGTTTGATCCATGTTTATAAATGTATTTTTCAGGTTTTAGACAAATACCACCCGCCAGATCATTTCCTGCCCGAGAGCTACACTTGCTTCTTCCTACTTAAGATGCCGCGATACTCCTGTAAAATAGTACTTAAGGAGAAACTGAAGTATGCGATCCATTTCTGTAAATCCATCGACACCGATGACTATGCGAGGATTGCGCTGACCGGGGAGGAGGAGACAACTCCCGAGGCAAGCGAGGATTCTGATGATGTTCAGAGTCTCGAATCGGAGGAAGAAATATCAGATCTCAGTCTATAGATGCTTGGTGTAATTTGACATTATATCTTAGTATTCATTAGCTTCTTATAGTGTGATCTCAGTATATAAAAGCTTGATATATCGAGACATCAGATCATAGTATAAAGAAGATTGATATGTGACATCAAATCTCAGTAGATAGGAGCTTGATAAAATGAGACATGTGACATCAAACTCAGTGGAGTGATTATGACCTCGTTTTTAAACTTCAAAAGCCCAGCTAATTCAGGTGACATCCTCATATCATGTTACATTTTCTATAAATCAGTCACCAGCATTCTTATTTTTTAAAGCTGTATCTGACTTCTTGTAATTTAATGCTGCGTTTGACTTCAGTTTAATGCTGTATTTTATTTCATGTAATTTAATGCTGCATTTATCTTCATTTTAGGGCTGTATTTGATTTCATGTAATTAAATGCTGCATTTGACTGCTTGTAATTTAAACTGTCAGCATCTTTTTTTCAGCTTGATCATGTTGATTATTCATAGTTTGCATTCCAGGACTTTAATTCTGGCCATATAAACATAGTGTTTCATACTTCCTTGTGTTCCCCACCCTAGTCTCACTAAACACAGGGATATGCTTGTATCTTCATAACCATTGAGACCAGAGGGAACTTATGTTCTGAATAAAAAAACATTGCTTGTCTAATACTCTTACAGTGTTCATGACATCGTTTTTATTAACAAGAGTAGGGCACATTTCCTAGATTTCTAGGTTTCCTTCTCTTTTTGTCTGGAGCAGCTGAAAATAACCAATTCATAACTTTCGCATGACATCATCAAAATAATTTGACCAATCAGTGATCAATAAAATAAATCACCTCCACATTCAGGTAGGGGGTAAACTCGGTGTTTATTGCTGATGCTCAACTGACTTTAGCCCTTTAAAAAACTAATTTGTAGTGATAATTATATTAAAAGCTTTATTGTTTGTGTACAGCTATGTGTCTTCTGTTGGTGCTATCTGATTTTAAAACATTAATATGGTTACAATATAAATTATGGTCTAATATTTTGATTTGTCATAAAGATTGAGGATAATGTCCAAGTAAACCCCTTTATTTTTACCTACTGAATATCTCAACATCTCGGAAATTTTGTAAGCAATGACCGGATGTGAAAGTTATAAATACATTGTTCAATAGAAATTTTAGTTTTCATATTGTTACACATTGTAGCATTATTCATGAGTGTACATTTATTATTATCAGGAGTTATTAAGCTTGAACATTCCTTAAAAATCGCACCTCGACAGCTATGTACATTAATGGGCAATGTATTTGTACCTCAGTATTTGTGCTTTAAGTGACAGCTATGTACATTAATGGTCAATGGATTGTACCTCAGTATTTCTGCTTTAAGTAACAGCTATGTACATTAATGGTCGATGGATTTGTACCTCAAGTTTCTGCTTTAAGTGACAGCTATGTACATTAATGGTCGATGGATTGTACCTCAATATTTTTGCTTTAAGTGACAGCTATGTACATTAATGGTCGATGGATTGTACCTCAATATTTTTGCTTTAAGTGACAGCTATGTACATTAATGGTCGATGGATTGTACCTCAATATTTCTGTTTTAAGTGACAGCTATGTACATTAATTTTCGATGGATTGTACCTCAGTATTTCTGCTTTAAGTGACTGCTATGTACATTAATGGTCGATGGATTGTACCTCAATATTTCTGCTTTAAGTGACAGCTATGTATATTAATAGTTGATGAATTTTTTGTACCTCAAGTTTCTGCTTTAAGTGATGGCTATGTACATTAATGTTCGATGGATTGTACCTCAATATTTCTGCTTTAATTGACAGCTATGTACATTAATGGTCGATGGATTTGTACCTCATGTTTCTGCTTTAAGTGACAGCTATGTACATTAATGGTCGATGGATTTGTACCTCAAGTGACGGCTATGTATGTTAATGGACAATGGATTTGTACCTCAAGATTTCTGCTTTAATTGACTGAAAGTGATTCTGCCTGTCACACACTTGTTCTGTAGATTAAGCCTCCTTAACTTTTGTAAAAGGTTTTATTATCCATCTTCAACAATAAGCGTCTTTACCACAAATGCCAACCAGGAATGCATTCAATGTTTTTCTATTGGCCGACCTGTATTCTGTGATTTTTCCAAAATGGTGTTAACGATTCTGAGCACCTTTTTCAGATACTTGAAACCCCGTGTGGTTCCGGGGCTAGAATAGGGCCACTGCTTATCCAGATAAAATCCCCCCAGATTCATGTGAATTGTTGTCATACTTTTAAAGGTTTTCATCATGTAACCAGAAAACAATAGAGTGTTTACAAGAGAATGTGCAGCAACTCTGCAGTTCTACAAGTGAGAATGTTCTAGGCTCATTCTGTATATTTTTATCTAAATGTAAATAGAGAATTAGCCTTAAATGTTCATTCCTGTTGGCACCGTATCACCTTTTTGTGTTGTTTCACTGTAAAACCCAATTCAACTATCAAATACTTGAAACAAATGGTATTTATATATATATATAACAGTGAGAAAATACATACATCTACAAAATACCTTTCTAAAAGCACTGGATCCCCGAGGGGATACGAAAATGTTAGAATAAATTAATAGATGGGGGGGGAAAAAAATATTTCTAAAGTGCTATAGTTTGTAAAAACCCAAGCGCTTTCGGCTTATGCCTTCATCAGGGGTACAGACTCGAAAAGAACAAATACGAAAACAATATATATATATGTGTGTGTGTTTGGACGGATCACTGTTAGTCCTGGGATAATTGTCGGCACTTTTAACACTTCTTGTTATTCTGGTTTGAATTTGACAATGCTTGTTCTTCTGTGTGCATGAATGTAGATTATTGTAAACAACACATGTATGGTGCAGTGACCTGCAAGTGAAAGCAGATATTGTAAACAATACCTGTTTAATGCATTCACCTGGAAGTTAAAGTACGGCAGTTATTGTAAACAACACATGTTTGGTGCAGTTACCTGGAAGTGAAAGCAGGTATTGTAAACAACACATGTTTGGTGCATTAACCTGAAAGGGAAAGTAGATATTGTAAACGACACACTTTTGGTGCAGTTACCTGGAAGTGTAAATTGACACAAGTCTTGGTTAAGACTGTTTGTAGACTAGTTATTGAAGCAAATTAAATATTAACATGTTGCTTATTGTTGAGTGATGTGTAGATGTTGTAAAACCACCATTTCTGGAGGGTGTGTGAATTACAGCGACACACTGCAATCTTGAAGATTTTATCAAGCATTGAAATCAGATCTCGATTTATTTCTCCAGTATCATTTTGACTTTAAACCTGCTTGCATATATTTAAATAAAATTGTGAGTTTTAGTTTCTTTGTCTTATTCAACCATAGGTTTAAATATATTATTGGTTCAATATGATCAAGAGTTAATAATATGCAAAACGAATTTGCTTTATATGTTTCTTGTAATTACTATTAGGTCAAAATGCAAGTAATTTAGGAAAACTAACAGGATGCCGTGAGGTTTCAAAAAAATCAAGATTGCCGTGTGTCCCTTTAAGTGTTCCATTGATATACTTTATGGTTATATTTGTTGTTTTCTGGTTCAGTTTTGACAAAACATAAGATACTGTTACGGTGCTTTTAATACCCGACTGTGTCATGTTTATGTAATTCAGTTCAATTGAATTCATGTTTGTGTTGTTGTTTTAAATTTCAATTGTTTTGGTTAAATTTATATTGTGTGCATATGAAAAATCAAGCAGTAACTTGGGTGTTCACAACTTACAAAGTATGAAGTCATTTCAAAATATTCACAAATGTTTGTAGTTAAAGGTACTGGAGGCGATCTGGAAGAGGATTTTGTGTTCGTTAAATACAAATAAATACCTTCATAATGTGCTTCAGTATCAGATGGAATGTGTACATGCACTATATAAGCCACGTGTTCCATGCATGATATAAGCCACGTGTTCCATGCAGTATATAAGCCACGTGTTCCTTTTCGGTTAATTGTTATTAATGAAAATGTCTGGTCTGTAAAGCTCGACGTTTTGGCAACATTTTGTTGCTAAATCATAAATATTAATTTAAATTCGAGTTATATTGCTAACAGACTTTGTTACAGTTGTAACATATAATTCAAATAAAGTGTACTTCTATCATAAAACAAGAATTTTAAGAGATAATTTATGATGATAACAGTGGGGCTGGGGGCTGGGAGGGTGTAAATTAGGACATGTATTGTGCTGACTATTGTGTACACTGTGATAAATGTTATGTGATCACGAGAATAAACTTATGAAGAAATTGTTTAACTTGTTATCTTAATGTCCTGTCACGAGATACACAGGACATGGCATCGAAGCCTTCCATCTATCACTATCTCTCCGAGCTGCACGCAGTCATGGGTAAGTTCGAGCAGGTTGAGCACCTGTGCCTGTTAGTGGACAAGAAAAAATGTTTAAAAGTAAGAAAAGGTGAGGCAATAGTGCAAAAGGTGTGTTAAATAGAGGATGTTACTCGTGTACTCATTCATTATTGAAATAATTAAATGAGTTGGCAAAATGATATAATGCGAGGCTCTTGCCAAGCATTATTAGCTCTACTGATCAGAGATCAGCAGAGCTTATGCCATGGTGCGGCGTCCGCCTGTCTGTCTGTCCGTCTGTCCGTCCGTCTGTCCGTCCGTAAACTTTTTTTTGTAGTGACTTCTCCTCTGAAACTACTGAATGGATTTTCATGAAACTTTACAGAAATGTTGCCCATGAAATCTAGTTGATCCTAGCAAAAATACATGTTGATGTGAAATCCAAGATGGCCGCCAGATCCAAAAATAGGTTTTTAAAAAACAAGTTTGTAGCGACTACTTCTTGAAAACTATAAGTGATATTGATATGGGACTTTTTCTAAAATGATCAGCATGACATGATGTTGGTCCTTGTCGAAAATCGTTTTGATTCGACGTTAAACATGGCTGCCAGCGGCCATCTTTGTTTACATAGAGTTATATAATGAAAACTTGTAGCGACTACTCCTCTGAAACTACTCGACAGATTTTCATGAAACTTCACAGGAATGTTGCTCTTGATGTCTAATTGATCCTAGCAAAATTTCAGGTCGGCCAGAAATTCAAGATGGCCACCACAGCTAAAAATAGATTTTTAAAAAAGAAGTTTCTAGCGACTACGTCTTGAAAACTATAAGTGATATTGATATGGGACTTTTTCTAAAATGATCAGCATGACATGATGGTTATCAGAGTCAAACATTATTTTGATTCGACGTTAAACATGGCTGCCAGTGGCCATCTTTGTTTACATAGAGTTATATGATGAAAACTTGTAGCGACTACTCCTCCGAAACTACTTGACGGATTTTCATGAAACTTCACAGGAATGTTGCTCTTGATGTCTAATTGATCCTAGCAATATTTCAGTTCGGCCGGAAATTCAAGATGGCTGCCATGGCTAAAAATATATTTTCAAAATACAAGTTTGTAGCGACTACTTCTTGAAAACTATAGGTGATATTGATATGGGACTTTTTCTAAAATGATCAGCATGACATGATGTTAGTCCTTGTCAAAAATCGTTTTGATTCGATGTTAAACATGGCTGTCAGCGGCCAACTTTGTTTACATAGAGTTATGTAATGAAAACTTGTAGCGACTATTCCTCTGAAACTACTTGACGGATTTTCATGAAACTTCACAGGAATGTTGTCTAATTGATCCTAGGAAAATTTCAGGTCAGCCGGAAATTCAAGATGGCCGCCACGGCTAAAAATATTTTTTCAAAAACGACTACTTCCTGAAATCAAAATCAATCAGTAGAGCTTCAAGGTCATTGACCTCTTGTATCATTTTTGACGAGTTTAATAAATTCAATAATGAATGAGAACGAATGTTAGATTCTATTTATCACATACATGTAACTCACATATTGACTTTTATTGCATTTTGCCTTTCACTTTAACACGTGAAAGTGCATACTAGGCTTATTTGCATAGTTATATAAGTAGTTGTATATTGAAAATATAGAATGGTGTTATTCCACTCCCACATCATAAGTAAGATAGAATGGTGTTATTCCACTCCCATGTCATAAGTTGTGTGATAAAACGATTTTTTACATACCTTACTATAAATAGTAACACATTTGATTAGTAACACAGTATCAGTTCTTTTTCAAAATCTATAAATGGCACACTGCCATTATGGATTAAGGAAAATCTGCACATTTTCAGTAGCAACAGACTGTCCGCACGCGAAGTCAACGTCATCGAGCAATACAGGCGTCATATTGGAGCACTATGGCTGAGGAGCAGTCGCAATCTCAACTGCAATTTTCATGCCCAGTAGATAAACGTTGAAACTAAAATATATCATTAAAGTGAAAGACTAGGAAGAAAACTAATTTTACATAATTTATTTATTTGCCGAATAATTCGTTGCATCTAATGCTATATATATGTTTAAATTATACCGTTTTGTAAACATGATGTATTTTGTCATAAAAACGCACCTTTTGTTCTGATTCTGCTTCTCTATTTATAGTAAGGTATGTAATAAAAAGGTAAATATACGGCCATGTATGAACCTCTAAGTAATAACTACTTCTTAGACAAAATCAGTGTGAAAAAGATAAAATTGGGATAAAATAAAACTACAGCCCTTGTGGTTTGATGCGGATGGTTTGATGACAGCATGCTTGAACTTATTCCATCATTGCATCAGCACAACATCTGGTATAGCGTTCCACTGTACTAATGATGGCCAAAAAAGGAATATTCGTAATAGTTCACACCAGTGTGCATTTGAATATAATGTGATCTTCAGACTGTTGTCTGTTGCCTTAAGAAAAACCTCACGCTATCTGGATTATATTTTTGAACACTGACAACTGTTACCTCTTTTTTTGTGTCGCCTGCGTAGCAATGGCAGACACCTAGGGATCGCTTTTTCCCGACATCCACACTTTTCGTGTCCGCTCCACAACTCAAGTAATTATAAAGCAATCTTGATTAAACTTGTTGAGGATGTTTATGGACATAAGATCTAGGTCAAGTTAGATAAGCAGCCAGGTTGTCCCATTATCACCAGAGTTATGGCCCTTTAATTGCTGAAAATGATATCTTTGGCAATGTCGGCTCCATAACTTCAGTAATTAGTGGGCAATATCTTGATTAAACTTGTTGAGGATGTTTATGGGCATAATATTGAAGTCCAGTTTGATATCCAGCCAGATTGTCCCATTATCACCAGAGTTATGGCCTTTTGAGCGTTAAACTACTTAGAGATCACTTTGTCCGTCGTTCTCCTCTACCCTTTAACCCAGTCATCACTTGAAACATGTTTGACCTATGTTCATGAAACTTCACACACATCTTCATCTTACCTTAAGGAATGTTGTTACATATATCCAATAATTCTGACTTTCATTTTGTCAGAGGTATGTCCATTTTCGTAAACCTTAACCTTTTTTTTTTGTGGCGACTACTCCTCTGAAACTACTTCATGGATTGTCATGAAACTTTACAGGAATATTACTCTTAATGTCTGGCTAATCCTAAATGAAATACAGGTTGACCGGAAATTCAAAAGTCAGTGTTAAGGCGACTAATTCTTATATAAACAACACATGAGTGATATTGATTTGGAACCATACCAAACAACCAAACATGGGATGAAAATTAATATAGGGCCCTGATACACTTTAGCATTATTATAAATGTACTTAGTATTTTTTCTGTACTTTGTATTGTTGTTACATTTATGCCCCTGTGTGGTTGCAGGGGTAGAATACAACCACGCACCACCAACACCACCAATTCATATTCATTTTGTCATTTTCTATCATGCTCATTTATCATGACACCGTATCATGAAACGTGGAAATGTGGCTCTGTCTAGTGTAGAATTTGCAGCAACTCTTGCAGTTCTGCAGGTAAGATGATTCTAGGCCCAGTCTCCATATTTTATCTTGATGTAAATGGAAGATGAGCCTGGCACGTTCATTCCTGTTAAGACGCCATATAACCTTTCATGTGTTGGCGCGCCTTAAAACTCAATTCAATTCAATTGTTTAGCTTTCTGAATAAGCATTATCTTAGCCTATATATGTGTTACATGTATGTGTCTCTGCTTTTAAGCTCTTCTGGCCAAGGGCCAGCAGAGCTTATGGGAGGCGAGTTGTCCGTCGTCCGTCCGTCCGACGTCCGTCCATCGTCCGTCGTCTGTTAACTTTTGTCTCGCTAAGACAATAGGGCCTTCATTTTTCATTTGATCTTTACCAAACTTAAACAGATTGTTAATATCAATGAAAGCTCGGACAAGTTCGAAAACCAGCCAGATCGGACCAGTAACAGCAGAGTTATGGCCCTTGATTTAGTTAAAAATGCTATATTTTGCCTCATTAAGACGATAGGGGCTTCATTGTTCATCCGATCTCTACCAAACTTTATCAGATTGTTAATAGCAATGAAAGCTCGGACAAGTTCGAAAACAGCCAGATTGGACCAGTATCGGCGGAGTTATGGCCCTTGATTTAGTTAAAAATGCTAAATTTTGCCTCGTTAAGACGATAGGGCCTTCATCTTTTACTCGATCTTTACCAATCTTTACCAGATTGTTACTACCAATGAAAGTTCGGACAAGTTCGAAAACCAGCCAGATCGGACCAGTATCGGCGGAGTTATGGCCCTTGATTAAGTTCAAAATGCTATATTTTGCCTCGTTAAGACAATAGGGCCTTCATTTTTCATCCTATCTTTACCAAACTTTACCACATTGTTAATGTTGTTGAAAGCTCGAACAAGTTCGAAAACCAGCCATATCGGACCAGTAACAGCTGAGTTATGGCCCTTGATTTAATTAAAAATGCTATATTTTGCCTTGTTAAGACGATAGGGGCTTCATTGTTCATCCGATCTTTACCAAATTTATCAGATTGTTAATATCAATGAAAGCTCGGACAAGTTTGAAAACCATCATATTGGACTAGTAACAGCGGAGTTATGGCCCTTGATTTAGTTCAAAATGCTATATTTTGCCTCGTTAAGACGATAGGGGCTTCATTGTTCATCCGATCTTTACCAAACTTTACCATCTTGTTAATATCAATGAAAGCTCGGACAAGTTCGAAAACAGCCAGATCGGACCAGTAACAGCAGAGTTATGGCCCTTGATTTAGTTAAAAATGCTATATTTTGCCTCGTTAAGACGATAGGGGCTTCATTGTTCATCCGATCTCTACCAAACTTTATCAGATTGTTAATAGCAATGAAAGCTCGGACAAGTTAGAAAAAAGCCAGATTGGACCAGTATCGGCGGAGTTATGGCCCTTGATTTAGTTAAAAATGCTAAATTTTGCCTCGTTAAGACGATAGGGCCTTCATCTTTCACTCGATCTTTACCAATCTTTACCAGATTGTTACTACCAATGAAAGTTCGGACAAGTTCGAAAACCAACCAGATCGGACCAGTATCGGCGGAGTTATGGCCCTTGATTAAGTTCAAAATGCTATATTTTGCCTCGTTAAGACAATAGGGCCTTCATTTTTCATCCTATCTTTACTAAACTTTACCACATTGTTAATGTTGTTGAAAGCTAGAACAAGTTCGAAAACCAGCCATATCGGACCAGTAACAGCTGAGTTATGGCCTTTGATTTAATTAAAAATGCTATATTTTGCCTCGTTAAGACGATAGGGGCTTCATTGTTCATCCGATCTTTACCAAATTTATCAGATTGTTAATATCAATGAAAGCTCGGACAAGTTTGAAAACCATCATATTGGACTAGTAACAGCGGAGTTATGGCCCTTGATTTAGTTCAAAATGCTATATTTTGCCTCGTTAAGACAATAGGACCTTCATTTTTCGTCAGATCTTTACCAAACTTTACCATCTTGTTAATATCAATGAAAGCTCGGACAAGTTCGAAAACCAGTCAGATGGGTCTAGTAACAGTGGAGTTATGGCCCTTGATTTAGTTTAAAAAGGCTATATTTTGCCTCATTAAGAAGATAGGGTCTTCATTTTTCATCCGATCTTTACCAAAAATTACCAGATTGTTAATATCAATGAAAGCTTGAAAAGTTCGAAAACCAGCCAGATCGGACCAGCAACAGCGGAGTTATGGCCCTTGATTTAGTTAAAAATGCTATATTTTGCCTCGTTAAGACAATAGGACCTTCATTTTTCGTCAGATCTTTACCAAACTTTACCAGATTGTTAATATAAATGAAAGCTCAGACAAGTTCGAAAACCAGCCAGATCAGACCAGTAACAGCGGAGTTATGGCCCTTGATTTAGTTAAAAATGCTATATTTTGCCTTGTTAATACGATAGGGTCTTCATTTTTCATCCGATCTTTACCAAACTTGACCAGATTGTTACTATCAATGAAAGCTCGGACAAGTTTGAAAACCAGCCAGATTGGACCATTTACACCGGAGTTCTGGCCCTTGATTTTATTTTCTGAAATAAGCTATATCTGTTTAAACATATTTATTTTACATCGATTGCGAAACAAGTTCTTACAACTTAGATTAATCACTCTCGATGGCTTCCTGGGTAGAACCAGTACTAAGCAATGTGGATTAATTATCTTGCTCAAGGATAAATAACGTGGCCGCGACGGAGGATCGAACCCACGACCTCTCGATCAGGAGTTCGGCGCTCTACCACTGGACCACGCACTCCACTTTTAGCTATATTTTGGCCTCATTAAGAAGAAAGGGCCTTCATTTGGCCAAATTTCATTGACATTTTTCAGGGATGATCAGTACCAAGCCTAGTTGTACATATCGTCACTGTGTTCCAGTTGAATGATTTTGGCGGAGTTATGTCCCTTTAAAGGTTTTAATACACAAACTTTGTCCTGACAAGTTTTCCTGAACCCCTGGCCGGATTTAAACAAAACTTTATAGGGATGATCAGTTCCAGGTCTAGTTGTGCACATCTTTGCCGTGTTCCGGTTGAATGATTTTTGGCAGAGTTATGGCCTTTTAAAGGTTTTAATACACAAACTTTGTCTGGACTATTCTCCTGAACGTCTCCCCACATTTCAATGAAACTTTACAGGGATGATCAGCACCAAGCTTAGTTGTGCATATCATCTTCGCATTCCGGTTAACAGATTTTTGGTGGAGTTATGGCCCTTTAATGGTTTTTTATACACAAACATTTTCCGGGCTAGTTTTCCTGAACCCCTGGCTGGATTTTAACGAAACTTGACAAGGATGATCAGTATCAAGCCTAGTTGTGCATGTCATCGCCATATTCGGGTTGAATGATTTTTGTCAGAGTTATGGCCCTTTAAAGGTTTTAATAGAGAAACGTCCAGATTAGTCTGTTCTGAACTCCTTGCTTGATTTCAACGAATCTTGATGGGGATGATCAGTACCTAGCCTAGTTGCACCTATCATTGCCGTGTTCTGGTTGAATGAATTTTGGCAGAGTTATGGCCCCTTAAAAGTTTTAATACACTAACTTTGTACAGACTAGTTCTCCTGAACCTCTGGCTGGATTTCAACGAAACTTGTCAGGGACAATCAGTACCAAGCCTAGTTGCCTGTGTCATCACCATGTTCTGGTTGAACGATATTTGAAAGAGTTATGGCCCCTTGTGCATAAACTTCATCTTTAGCCAGTAGAGCGTCCACAGGCCCTCTTGGGCCTCTTGTTAAAGATCACCTGCGCCGAAGGCTCACGTGATCTATTGGGATCACTCTTCGTCCGTCGTCGTCGTTAACTTTTGCTTCAAACGACTTCTCCTCAGAAACCGCTTGACCAATTTTGACCAAACTTCACGTGGATGATCCATAGATAAATGTATTTTAGATATGTTAAAATTAGGTCAGCGTGACATCAAAGATGGCCGTCATTACCATATATGGTCGAAACATTAAAAAATCTTCCACTCAAGAACCACAGGACAGATTTCGACAGTTTCTCTTTTAAAATAATCGCCAACGCCTAGACTATCAAGTTTGTTCAAATGAAGTTCCTGGGATCAAAAATGGCCGTGCCCCGGGAGTCCAAAGTTTGTATATTGGGTATTTGCATGATTTTCATAGGCTTATACAGGAAAAAACTTTAAAAAATCTTCTTCTCTGAAACCACAAGGCACAGAGCTTTCTTGTATTACATGTGACATCAGCTTATGGTCCTCTACTAAATTTGTTCAAATAATGACGTTGGGGTCAAATTTGGCCCCGCCCAAGGGGTCACAGTTTTACATAGACTTGTATAGCTTCTCCTCATGATCCACTTTTACAATCCACGGCAGTGTGAAAGCTTCTCCTCATGATCCACTTTTACAATCCGCGGCGGTGTGAAAGCTTCTCATGTTCCACTTCTACAATCCGCGGCAGCGTGAAAGCTTTTCCTCATGTTCCACTTAGACAATCTGCTGCAGTGTGAAAGGTTCTCCTCATGTTCCTCTTCTACAATCCACCACAGTGTGAAAGCTTCTTCTCTTGTTCACTTTTTACAATCCGCAGCGGTGTGAAAGGTTCTCCTTATGTTCCATTTCTACAATTTGCGGCGGTGTGAAAGCTTCTTCTCATGTTCAACTTTTACAATCCGCAGCGGTGTGAAAGGTTCTCCTCATGTTCCATTTCTACAATTCGCGGTGGTGTGAAAGCTTCTCCTTATGTTTCACTTTTACAATCCGCAGGACTCCCAAAACCGTTTAGATAAAAATCCTGAGATTTTTAAAAATTTAAGATTTAAAGCGCGCGAAGAACATTTTTAGCTCTACTTATCAGAGATCAGCAGAGCTTATGCCGTGGTCTGTTGCTCATGAAGTCTAGTTGATCCTAGCAAAAATTCATGTTGATGTGAAATCCAAGATGGCCGCCACGGCTAAAAATAGATTTTTAAAAACAAGTTTGTAGCGACTACTTCTTAAAAACTCTAAGTGATATTGATATGGGACTTTTTCTAAAATGATCAGCATGACATGGTGTTGGTCCTTGTCGAACATCATTTTGATACGACGTTTAACATGGCTGCCAGCGGCCATCTTTGTTTACATAGAGTTATTTAGTAAAATCTTGTAGCGACTACTCCTCTAAAACTACTTGATGGATTTCCATGAAACTTTACAGGAATGTTGCTCTTGATGTATAAATGATCCTAGCAACATTTCAGGTTTGTCGGAAATTCAAGATGGCCGCCACGGCTAAAAATAAGATTTTCAAAATACAAGTTTGTAGCGACCTCTTCTTGAAAACTATAAGTGATATTGATATGGGACTTTCTCTAAAATGATCAATATGACATGATGTTGATCCTCGCAAAAATTAGTTTGATTTGATGTTTAACATGGCCATCTTTGTTTACATAGAGTTATATAATGAAAACTTGTAGCGACTACTCCTCAGAAACTACTGGACGGATTTTCATGAAACTTCACTGAAAATCTGATCTAGCTATCAAAAACATACCAGTAGAGCTTCAAGGTCATTGACCTCTTGTTAAATGGTAATTTCAGCGCACGACCTGGGTTTCGCACTTCTATTTTAAAGCTTCTCATGTTCCACTTTAACAGTCCTTGGCATAGTGAAAACTTCTCCTCATGTTCCACTTTTACAATCCGCGTTGGCTTGAAAGCTTCTCCTTATGTTACACTTTTACAATCTGCGGCAGCTTCTCATGTTCCACTTTTACAATCTGCGGCAGTCTGAAGGCTTCTTGTCATGTTCCACTTTTACAATCCGCGGCAGTCTGAAGGCTTCTTGTCATGTTCCACTTTTACAATCCGCGGCAGTGTGAAGGCTTCTTGTCATGTTCCTCTTTTACAATCCGTGACAGTCTGAAGGCTTCTTGTCATGTTCCACTTTTTCAATCCGTGGCAGTCTAAAGGCTTCTTTTAATGTTCCACTTTTACAATCCGCGGCAGTGTGAAGGCTTCTTGTCATGTTCCACTTTTACAATCTGCGGCAGTGTGAAGGTTTCTTGTCATGCCCACTTTTACAATCCGTGGCAGTGTGAAGGCTTCTTTTCATGTTCCACTTTTACAATCCGCGGCAGTGTGAAAACTTTCCACTTTCTCCTCATGTTCCACTTTTACAATGCGCGGCCAGTGGCATGAACGTTTCTCGTCATGTACCACTTTTACAGTTTGTGGTGGCGTGAAAACTTTTCCTCATGTTCCACTTTTACAATCCGCAGCATCGTGAAAGCTTCTCCTTATGTTTCACTTTTACAATCTGCAGTGGTTTGAAAGCTTCTCGTCATGTTCAACTCGTACAATCCGCGGCGGCGTGAAAGGTTCTCCTTATGTTTCACTTTTACAGTCCGCGGCGGCGTGAAAGCTTCTCGTCATGTTCCACTTTTACAATCCGCAGTGGCGTGAAAGCTTCTCCTCATGTTCCACTTTTACAATCTGCAGCGGCGTGAAAGCTCCTCATGTTCCACTTTTACAATCTGCGGCGGCGTGAAAGCTTCTCCTGTGGCAGCGTGTAAGCTCCTTTTGTTACATTTTTACAATCTGCGGCAGCGTGAAAGCTTCCCCTTATGTTCCGCTTTTACCATCTGTGTCAGCGTGAAAGCTCCTTATGTTACATTTTTACAATCCGCGGCGGCGTGAAAGCTTCTCCTTATATTACACTTTTACAATCTGCGGCAGCGTGAAATCTTCTCCTTATGTTACACTTTTACGATCGCAGCGACGTGAAAGCTTCTCCTTATATTACACTTTTACAATCTGCGGCAGCATGAAAGCTTCTCGTGTTCCACTTTTACAATCCGCAGCGACGTGAAAGCTTCTCCTTATATTACATTTTTACAATCTGCGGCAGCGTGAAAGCTTCCCCTTATGTTCCGCTTTTACCATCTGTGTCAGCGTGAAAGCTCCTTATGTTACATTTTTACAATCCGCGGCGGCGTGAAAGCTTCTCCTTATATTACACTTTTACAATCTGCGGCAGCGTGAAATCTTCTCCTTATGTTACACTTTTACGATCGCAGCGACGTGAAAGCTTCTCCTTCTGTCACACTTTTACAATCTGCGGCAGCGTGAAAGCTTCTCCTTATATTACACTTTCACAATCTGCGGCGGAGTGAAAGCTTCTGCTCATGTTTCACTTTTACAATCCGCAGCGGCGTGAAAGCTTCTCCTCATGTTTCACTTTTACAATCTGCAGCGACGTGAAAGCTTCTCTTTCTGTCACACTTTTACAATCTACGGTGGCGTGAAAGCTTCTCCTTATATTACACTTTCACAATCTGCGGCAGCGTAAAAAACGTGAAAGCTTCTCCTTATGTTCCACTTTTACAATCTGCGGCGGAGTGAAAGCTTCTTGTGTTCAACTTTTACAATCCGCGTTGGTGTGAAAGCTTCTCCTCATGTTTCACTTTTACAATCCGCAGCGACGTGAAAGCTTCTCATTATGTTCAACTTTTACAATCCGCAGCAGTGTGAAAGCTTGACCTCATGTTCCACATCTACAATCCACGGTGGTGGCGTAGTGGTAAAGCGTCGGGTTCCCATGCGGGAGGTCTTGGGTTCGATCCCCAGTCAGGTCACACCAAATATTTCATAAAAAAGAGTCGTTGAGCGTCCTCTTCGCATGCAGGAGGTCTTGGGTTCGATTCCCAGTCGGATAACACCAAATATATAAAAAAAATAGTGGAGGTAGAGTGTCCGCTTCGCATGCGGAAGATCTTGGGTTCGATCCCAGGCCAGGTCACACCAGTCTTCTTTTTTTTTTTAAAGAAATACGTCTTTGTCAAGTTGTCTTTGCATGGCTGTGTGTCTCTGAGTGTCTTTGTATGGCTGTGTGTGTTTCTGAGTGTCTTTTTATGGCTGTGTGTGGCTCTGAGTGTCTGTGTGTGGCTCGGAGTGTCTTTGTATGGCTGTGTGTGGCTCTGAGTGTCTTTGTATGGATGTGTGTATCTCTGAGTGTATTTGTAGAAATACGTCTTTGTCAAGTTCTCTTTGCATGGCTGTGTGTCTCTGAGTGTCTTTGTAAGGCTGCGTGTGTCTCTGAGTGTCTTTGTATGGCTGTTTGTGACTCTGAGTGTCTTTGTATGACTGTGCGTGGCTCGGTGTGTCTTTGTATGGATGTGTGTGTCTCTGAATGTATTTGTATGGCTGAGTGTGTCTCTGAGTGTCTTTGTATGGCTGAGTGTGTGGCTGGGTGTGTCTCTGAGTGTCTTTGTATGGCTGAGTGTGTCTCTGAGTGTATTTGTATGGCTGTGTGTTTCTCTGAGTGTATTTGTATGACTGTGTGTGTCTCTGAATGTCTTTGTATGGCTGTGTGTGTCTGAGCGTATTTGTGTGGCTGTGTGTGTCTCTGAGTGTGTGTGTGTGTGTGGGTGTGGGTGTGGGTGTGGGTGGGTGGGTGGGTGTGTGTGTGTGTCTGGGTGTCTCTGAGTGTCTTTGTATGGCTGTGTGTCTGATTGTCTATGTATGGCTGTGTATATATCTGAGTGTCTTTGTATGGCTGTGTGTGTCTCTGAGTGTCTTTGTACGCTGTGTGTGTCTCTGAGTGTCTTTGTATGGCTGTTTGTGTGTCTCTGGGTGTCTTTGTATGGCTGTGTGTGTCTCTGAGTGTCTTTGTATGACTGTGTGTGTGTGTGGCTCCGAGTGTCTTTGTATGCCTGTGTCTGTCTCTGGGTGTCTTTGTATGGCTGTGTGCGGCTCTGAGTGTCTTTGTATGTTTTTGTACGTCTTTGCTTGTCTTTATGTTTATTTGCATCTCGCTGCGTGTCTTAGCAGTGACCGTATGTAAACAATAACAAAAAAGGTCTTAAAACGTTTTACTGGATGATGAGTTTTAAATTGTTTTAATTAAAGCCTTGGGACATCGGGCAATTTAATGCCAATTTGATGGTAATGTTATACACTAATAATGGACACAATGTCTGCATTATCTCCGCTAATGTTGAAAAACAACAACACTTTTCTGGCTTTAATTATTGCATACAAAGGCTTTCATGTCAAATGCAATAAATTGTTGCTGCAATCTAATGTCTGTGCTGCCACTCGAGGCCATATAATACGTATTTGCACAAAATAATGAACAAAGAATTTAATGAATAATGCTGGAAGAGTAATAAGATTAATATTTGCTGTAAGTTCAAGTAAACAAAATAGCCAGCACCAAACTAACTGTTTAAACTAGTTTAGAAAGTATTAAATATTTTTTTGCAAATATGCAATTTGTATCATAAAACTATCGTAACGAGGCGTGGAGTGTCAAGATTGGTAATTATTTCCATGGCACCTGGTGATCAACTTAAAAGGAAATATGTGGTTTGAAGAACACTTACTTTATTATGTGTAATCACAAACAGGTCATCATCTTACATAATTTTGTTTAACTATAGAAATATGTTTGGTCAGAGCTTTTAATTATCATCCCAGATTTGGTGGACATCTATGCACAGGTGGCTGTATCGGTGTTGGGAACTAAAAAAATAAATAAAAAATCGTGTTATTTGTTGAAAACAAACATATTTTAAAGGGAGTACATCAGGCTTTTCAAAGGGGTCTAGGGTCCGACTTAAAATTGACAAATAATGATATTCTCTATGATAGCGCCTAAACATAATGAATGATGCTAAAAATGACCCCTTAGTTACAAGGAAATTCATTCTGTACAGTAATACGTGCTATCCTAGGTTACGCACCAGGGTTAATTTCACAATTGTATGCCCGATTCCGTCCTAGCTTTATGGTGTATTCAAAATTTAAACCTTACCAATATGGTTCGAACATCAGATTTTGATGGATATAAGTGTTTTATCATGAATTGGAACATTTTTATAATTTAAGATATTTCTAGAAAAATCCTGATGTACTCCCTTTAAGTTTTCCTGAAAAAATTGTCCCAGAGTATCGTAGTTATAGTCTCAGAGTATCGTAGTTATAGACTATAACTACGATACTCTGGGACCATTTTTTCAGGAAGACAAAATATGTTTGTTTTCAACAAATAACACGGAATTATTATTTTTAATTTTTTTTTAATTTTTTTTTTTTAGTTCCCAACACCGATACAGCCACCTGTGCATCTATGTGCACACTTTTTGTTTTGTAGCTGTTGTTCACACGTGTTAAAAAAAATCCAAATAAACAGGGCGGTTGCTATCGGTAGGTGGCGCGCGTGTTGGATCTCGTGTAAGCGGTGTTTATTAGCAGCGCGCGCTTTGCTTTGAGCCCGCAGCCTATATTTGTATTGGTTTTTGATGCTGCATAATGGCGGAGCACGTGACATATGGCTGAGCATGTGATTAAAAATGTGTGGGGTATTAAAAAGACTGGCCATAAGATCGTAATTGGCGCTTTATGTCATTATATATATATATATATATATTTATAGAAACTCGCCTCCATACACCATGGCCACAGATATTAATACATTTGTTATTAGGTCTGTGCCATGGCACATCCTTTATAAAAGATTTTTAAGGATGAATTAAAAGATGTTCGACCCTGATCATTTCCCTGTAATGAGTCCCCCGTCGACGTCAGAATGCACATGTACCGGCGACCTCCAACGACAACAACCCAAGCATTTAGGCGTGATACGCACTGGCAAGAGCCGTTGTTGGAGTTATACCACACTGCACACTATTAGCGATTGATCGAAATTATATTTCCTTAAATCCTTTTATCAAAGGAAGACTGGATTAACAAAGGTGGCACCTATTAAGTACTGACACACTTCCAAGTTTACAAACATTAGCAGCGAGATATTTCATTAGTCCCTGTCCTTACATCGACAAGCTTGATGCTAATATAGGTATGATAAAAGGGACACATGACAAGACTGATGTTAATATAGGAATGACATAAGTGACACATGACAAGCTTGATGCTAATATAGGTACGATAAAAGTGACACAAGACAAGATTGATACTAATATAGGTATGATAAAATGACACATGACAAGCTTGATGTTAATATAGATATGATAAAAGTGACACATGACAAGCTTGATGCTAATATAGATATGATAAAAGTGACACATGACAAGCTTGTTGCTAATATAGATATGATAAAAGTGACACATGACAAGCTTGATGTTAATATAGGAATGACATAAGTGACACATGACAAGCTTGATGCTAATATAGGTATGATAAATGGGACACATGACAAGACTGATGTTAATATAGGAATGACATAAGTGACACATGACAAGCTTGATGCTAATATAGATATGATAAAAGTGACACATGACAAGCTTGATGCTAATATAGGTATGATAAAATGACACATGACAAGCTTGATGTTAATATAGATATGATAAAAGTGACACATGACAAGCTTGATGCTAATATAGATATGATAAAATGACACATGACAAGCTTGATGTTAATATAGATATGATAAAAGTGACACATGACAAGCTTGATGCTAATATAGATATGATAAAATGACACATGACAAGCTTGATGTTAATATAGATATGATAAAAGTGACACATGACAAGCTTGATGCTAATATAGATATGATAAAAGTGACACATGACAAGCTTGTTGCTAATATAGATATGATAAAAGTGACACATGACAAGCTTGATGCTAATATAGGTATGATAAAATGACACATGACAAGCTTGATGTTAATATAGATATGATAAAAGTGACACATGACAAGCTTGATGCTAATATAGATATGATAAAATGACACATGACAAGCTTGATGTTAATATAGATATGATAAAATTGACACATGACAAGCTTGATGTTAATATAGGTATGATAAAAGGGACACGTGACAAGCTTGATGCTAATATAGGTATGATAAAAAGGGGCACATGCTTGATGTTAATATAGGTATGATAAAAGTGACACATGACAAGATTGATACTAATATAGGTATGATAAAATGACACATGACAAGCTTGATGTTAATATAAATATGATAAAAGTGACACATGACAAGCTTGATGCTAATATAGATATGATAAAATGACATGACAAGCTTGATGTTAATATAGATATGATAAAAGTGACACATGACAAGCTTGATGTTAATATAGGTATGATAAAAGGGACACGTGACAAGCTTGATGCCAATATAGGTATGATAAAAAGGGGCACATGCTTGTTGTTATTATAGGTATGATAAAAGTGACACATGACAAGATTGATGTTAATATAGGTATGATAAATCGGACAAGTGACACGCTTGATGCTAATAAAGGTATGATAAAAGGGGCACATGACAAGATTGATGTTAATATAGGTATGATAAATCGGACAAGTGACACGCTTGATGCTAATATAGGTATGATAAAAGGGAGAAATATGTATGATAAAAGGAACACATGACAAGATTGATGCTAATATAGCTAGGATAAAAGTGACACATGACTAGATTGATGTTAATATAGGTATGATAAAAGGAACACATGACAAGCTTACTAAATAGTGACTTTTTATTACACAAATAGAGATAAAACACAACACAAACAAGCTAAATCTTTAAAAGACAACCATTTATACAGAATTCTCATATTGAATGTAAATAATAGATAATTTTATTATGTATATCACTTGTGTATTGTATAATATTATAGATGTGTTTGTTTGTAAGGCGTGCGGTGGGATGGTCCTCCTCGACCCACAACATGCCAAATTACGGGGAGAATAAATGGGTCACCATTGGTGACTGAAAAAAAAGAAAAAAATATATATAGGTATAATAAAAGGGGCACATGCTTGATGTTAATATAGATATGATAAAAGGGATACATGACAAGCTTGATGCTAATATAGGTATGATAAAAGGAGTACTTGATGTAAATATAGTGTTACAACCGCTTGCAAGTGACGTAAATCCCTGTCAGGACTCACTTGTTCTATACCATTAAAGTTCTTGGACTTGAAATAAGTACAGCTATCTACTATATTCACTCCTTTATATAATAATGGTATATTATGACAAGTACTTTCAGAACAAAAATAATATCTTTCAAAGACTTTTATATTGAAAGCAGACTCTCAGCTGAAATCCGTCTAATAGTCGCTTATTTCGCAAGTTACCCGAAAATACCCCGTGACGCACCTCTAATACTCTATCAACTACTGGTATAATGGCGTCATCTATCTATCTATCTATCTATCTATCTATCTGTCACCCGGCGCGAAATATGAAAATCTGCCAATTTCCAAACGGGCAAAAATGCCACTGCTCCCTACGGATTCTGAATGCTGAAAGTCCTCGATTCTAAAAATCGGCTGCTTTTATACTAAACTCAGATCCAAACAAATTTGGGTGGGCGATCCAACAGAATCTTGTTGGAAAATCAACAACTCTACAAAATGTCGTAGGGCAGTTGGGAATCCACAGATTCATGTCGGGAGGTCGTCAGCACAACCATACTCGTATTATGTTGGGAGAGTTTACATTTGACTGAAGTAAGAGTTAAGCCTGTACCGCTATTCAGTGCATTAATAAGTACACTACACACAATAAATGATGAAATAACGCAAAGAAATATCTTCAACTGCGAAGAAGTCAAGCGTTACAAGACTAAAAATAGATACACAAAAGAGCTCTCCTTAGTGGAGGTATAGCGCTGAAATTGAAAGTGATTTGCTTCAGTAAATTTACATCAAATATACATCTTTGCACAATGAACAATGACAATTTATGATACAAATAGTGTTTATGGATTGGGGTTATCCTACGTTTGAAGTGATAAGATGAAGAATGTGTTGTATTTTCGAGTTGTATCTCAAATGAGATATCCACTAAGCGTGGGGTATATAATCAGTAGACACAAATACGTGTTACTAGTTCAACCATTTATTAACAACTGCCTGGACAGTGCCAGTATAAAGATACATGTAATATCTGGGCATGCGCAGAGCATAGCACAATATACAACATCCCCTTTGTTTTGAAGGAAATGATAATAATGATGTAAGAATGAAATTTCTATAACATTAAAGGCAATTAGTAAACTTTACATGTATGAAATTTATAATCAATATTTATTTGAAATTCAGATAGCGTATAAACATTTTATTGATTTAAAGTTTTTATAAGCAATGTCCAAGGCTATTAGAATCATTGTTGGCTGAGAACAGTTCTACGATTCGCTAATGAGATAATGATCTATACTACGCTATTTACACATAGCTTCACTGGTCAGTCAATATTTTCCCACGGTGTTAAGTACCGTTGTTCACCTTGTCCATTCATCTCCGGAGTACAGTTTATTCGGCTTGACCTCTCGACCTGATCTCGTTGTACAAGAATTTTGAATGTCTGGTACCGATTCTTGAGAATTGATTGCAACATTTTGGGGTTCCGCAGGGGGACTTATGCTTGGATGTTGTGATTGTATTGGAGGAGGCAATTCAATATAATCAGGTGAATGTCGGTCAGTGATTTGGTTCTCGTTCGTTTTGTTTATGAATCGCCTATTTCTCCTGTAAACTGCTCCATTCGGGGTTTGTACAATGAATGAGTGTTCATTATGTTGAGAAATAACCTTGGCTGGTTCCCAGTGTTTCTGTTTCTGTTTTTGGACATGTACTGGGTCTCCTATTTTGAGTGGTGTTAATGTGCGTGCAGTTTTGTCATAGTGCTGTTTTGATTTAACTTGCAGTTCTTTCATTTTTTTTCTAGCAGTTTTGGGGTTGACTGTCTGTGGTGAAAGTTGTGTGTTGGTAGATGGGAGAATTGACCTTAATCGCCTACCCATTAACAGTTGTGCGGGTGACCATCCACATTTGAGTGGAGTGTTCCTATACTCTAATAATGGCAAATACGGATCTTTATTGTCATCTTTTGCTTTTTGCAGAATGCGTTTTGCAATTTTGACATAGATTTCACTGAGACCATTTGAGCTTGCATGTGTTGGGCTAGAAGTTTCATGTTTAATATTCCAGTCTTTGAGAAATCTCTGAAACTGGTCACTTGTGAAGTAGGCAGCATTGTCGGTTTTCAACTTCTCGCAAATACCGAATCTACTCAAATGTACTTTAAATTTCCTGATAATCGTAATACTTTTCGTGTTGGGTAACAGGTCAATTTCAAAATACCTGCTGTAGGCGTCTACTAGAACCATGAACTCCTGACCATCCCATGTAAACAGATCACATGATAAGTTTTGCCAAGGTCTTTGGGGCACATCATGGGGGTGTAATGGTTCTTTGACATTAGAGTCTTTGTGCTTGTTGCAAATCGGGCAGCCTAGCACGTGGTCGGATATTTGTTTAGTCATTGAGGGCCAGAACATAATGTCTCTTGCACGTCCGGTTGTTTTCTCAATACCAAAATGACCAATGTGAACTGCAACAATCATTTCCTGTCGCATAGAGTTTGGAATGACCATTTTCTGTCCTTTGATTATTATGTCATTTTCACAAGACAACTCGTCTCTGTGATTCCAAAACTCTAAGATTGTATTTGGGCAGTCTTTCCTATTTTCAGGCCAACCTTTCAAAATGACAGATTTCAGTGTCTGCATTTGATTGTCATTGAGTGTTGCGTCTTGGATTTGTTGGATTTTATTGTCACTGATAGGTAAAGACTTAAGTACAGTATGTACATGTGTGTCCAGTCCTTCAATCAAGCCTGGGTACGTGTCGGTTACGTAATTCCTGCTAAGAGCATCTCCAAGCGGAATAGTTTGACCTCTGCAATGAACTACTTCGATGTCATAGTTTTGTAACTGGAGAAGCATTCTTTGCAGTCTTGGTGGGGCACTACACAGGGGCTTTTTCATGATTGACTCAATCGGTTTACAGTCCGATTCAACAACTGTGTGCCGTCCATAAATATATTGTTTGAAGCGTGTGCAACCAAACAAAATGGCTAGCATTTCTTTCTCTATTTGTGCATACCCAATTTCGGTCGACGTCAGTGTCTTAGAGGCGTATGCTATTGGTTTGCCGTCTTGTAAACAGCAAATTCCCAAGCCTTTCGAGCTGGCGTCCACTTGGAGCCGTACAGCCTTTTTTGGGTCATAATAACTTAGCACAGGAGTTTGGGTAATGACCGTTTTGACCTTGTGGAAGGCGACTGTCTGTTCGCAATACCAGCGAAACTCAATATTCTTGCGTAATAGAGCTCGCATTGGGCCTGTTATTTCGGCAAGTTTTGGCGCGAATTTGGTCAGATACGTTATCATGCCTAGCAACGATTCCAGTTCCGCCCGGTTACTGGGTGTTTTCATGTCGAGAATTGCGCTAATTTTCTCAGGACTCGGTTTCAGTCCGTCAGCACTGATCACGTGACCAAAGTACTTGACCTCCGTCAATCCTATTTGACATTTATCTGGGTTAAACTTTAACCCGGTTTCTTTGGCCTTGTCTAGGACGTTTCGGAGATTTTGGTCATGCTCCGAATGTGTGCGTCCAAACACAATTAAATCGTCCACTATTGAGCTCACGCCCTCTAAGCCCTCGAATATTTCGTCAATCTTTCTCTGAAAGATGTCCTGGGACGAACGAATACCCATGGGTAGTCGCAAGAAGCGATATCGGCCAAATGGAGTATTAAATGTCGTCAGATATGTGGATTCGTCGTCAAGTCGTATTGAAAAGTAGCCTTGGGTCGCGTCAAGTACGCTTAAGTACTTTGCACCAGCTAATTTTGACGTAATGTCGTCTATGGAGCGCATGGGATAGTGAGGCCTGCATATGCTGTCATTTAACGCTTTGGGGTCTAAACATACCCTCAACTTCCCGTTGGGTTTTTCGACGCAAACTAATGAGTTAACCCAACTCGTCGGCTCCGTAACCTTGCAAATAATGTCCTTGGATTCCATTGAATCCAACTCAGACTTCAATTTGTCTTGCAGCCCAAAAGGTACTTTCCTTACGGGGCACACCACGGGGATTGCATTTTCCTTTAAATGCAAAGTACTTGCTCCTGGGAGCAAACCAATCCCTTTGAATAACTCTTTGTATTCATTGAGCATTGTGGCTTTATCTAGACCAGGGTCAGTCGGATGGGAATCGGTCTTATCAATTGAGTGAGTGAGCTGTATCAGACCTAAATCTAAGGATGATTTGAGGCTCAAGAGAGGGGGTGCAGAACTCTCCACTACATAGAATTTAGTTTCAATTGACCTATCCCTGTATGAACAGTTCAGATGTACTTTTCCAAGCACAGTCAAGCGGTCACCTGTGTATGATGTTAATTTGGCATCGGAGGCAACCAAGGGGTGTTTGATGTTAAGCTTTTTGAAAATGCGGTGTGGAATGCAATTTATTTGCGAACCTGTGTCAATCTTGCAATCAATCTCGGACGAATGTTTTACAGTACCAATTTTAAGTTTAACAAAGATTTGATCAGGCCGAGAAGAAAATGAATTTACCGTGTATACGTAGAATTCATCATTGGTTTCATTTTCACTGTCATTGTCCAAATGGTAATAATCCTCGCTAATCTCGTGCACTGACTTGCAGACTTTGGAAAAATGGTTCATTTTTGAACATTTGTGACACTTTTGTCCCCTTGCTGGGCAGGCTGCATTACTGAAGTGTTTTCTGTTCCCACAGTTCCCACATTTCGTCGGCTCTTTGGTCCCTTGTTGCTGGTCGGTGTCTGTTCTCCTGTCCTGGTGTGACGTAACGCTCCGTCCCCGTCCCCTCGGCCGTTGGTGACTACGTCCACGCCGATTGATAGCATCTACAACTTGCTGCGGTGCGTGTCCTATGGCCTGCGCCTGTGACTGTCCCAACTCGTAAGTGTGCGCGACGTCTATACACTTTTCTAGTGTTAAAGTTGACCCTTCCATAATAAGTTTTTCCCGGATTTTTCCTGATTGCACACCGAACACGATGTGATCCCTGATTAATTCGGGTTGGATGTCATTAGGGTAGTCACAGTCTTTGATAAGTGTTTTCAATTCCGTAACAAATTGTTCAAACGGTTCCTCCTCCTTCTGTATTCGCGTTTTGAAAAGATACCGGTTGTAGATAATGTTGCTTTTTGGCTTACAGTATTCCTCAAATTTTCCGTAATAGTTTTTTAGTTTCTTCTTTTCGTCTGCAGAAAGTGTCCAGGTTGAATAAATTTGACGTCCTTTTTCTCCTGTCCATAACATTAAATAATTACAATGAACTTCTTCCGTCTTCGAAGCTAGTGGGCCTTTGAACATAAATTCCGCATGGTCCCGGAATTTCTTGAATGTATTGTTTAAATCCTTGGACTCCCAATTCATTTTGGGTGCGTGATGGTTAAGATCCATTGTTATTAATTTTTCTGTCTAGAACAACTTAATAACAATTTAATCACTATAATTATGTAGTTTAGTTAATTAGTTAAATTCCAAATTTGCAGAACTATCCCACTTCTGACACCATGTTGTATTTTCGAGTTGTATCTCAAATGAGATATCCACTAAGCGTGGGGTATATAATCAGTAGACACAAATACGTGTTACTAGTTCAACCATTTATTAACAACTGCCTGGACAGTGCCAGTATAAAGATACATGTAATATCTGGGCATGCGCAGAGCATAGCACAATATACAACAGAATGTACGAAGATTCATGAAGTTAAACTGGTAAGATTACTTTTCCCCACCCGCTTACACTTGAACGTATTCAAAACATTTAACAATTAACAGTAAACTGGCATTCATACATACGACGATAAGATATTAACTTAATATAATCTAAAACACATCTACTTAGATCGTATGTTTAAAATATCCAGCTATCTGAAGTTATCCCAAAGTATGAGCAAAGGGACTTGGACTGAGAGGCCTAATACTTGCATTATGTTTGAGGCTTCCAAACAACATAACCCCTACCAATGGGACCAACTGGAAAAAGTGCTCTTTCAGTATCAGGATATTTTTGCAGTGAATGATTTTGATCTTGGTAACTTTACAGAGATCGAACACAAAATTGACACAGGGGACGCAAAACCGGTTAAGCAACGAATAAGAAGGACACATGCGTGCTTTGCAAAAGAGGAGAAGCTCATTTAATAATAAAAATGATAGAAGCAGGAGTAGTTCAAGAATCTTCTTAGAATGGGCATCCGTCCCAGTTCTCATAAGGAAACGCTATGGATCAGTTCGATGGTGTATAGATTATCGTGCACTAAATAAAGAGACTGTAAAAGATGTGTTCCCCTTGCCTTTAGTTGACGATTGTTTAGACACATTAGCCGGTAATGTGTGGTTCTCTAAATTAACCCATCAAGCATATTGGCAAGTGAAGATCAATGAAGAGGATAGAAAGAAAAATTCATTCGTAAATAAATTCGATTTGAACGAACATCTGAAGATGGGTTTTGGTTTATGCAACGCCCCAGCAACCTTTGCCAGAATCATGATTTGGTGCTGAGGGGTTTAAATTGGAAAACAGTTTTATACTTTTTAGACGATATCCTAGTAGAATAATTTCGACAACCATCTAACAAATTTGACAGTGTCTTTTGAGAGACTTCGGCAGTATGGTTTGAAACTTAAACCAAGGAAATGTGTGTTTTTTCAACCAGAGGTGGAATTCTTGGGCCGGAGGGTAGGCAACAATAGCTTGACAATGACTAACAAAGATAAAGAGGTTGTTCAGCAGTGGCCTACATGTTCTAAAGATGTCGAAAGGTTCAAGGGTCTAGCGAATTATCACAGAGGTTTCGTGAAGGACTTTTCAAGTTTAGCAAACCCTCTGTATAGTGTAGTAGGTAAACAAAAGTTCAAGTGGGAGGAAGAGCAACAAGCGGCATTCTATGCCCTGAAAAAGCTCTAACCAAACCACCAGTGTTAGCACTACCAGATCATAAGGATGAATTTATTTTGGATACAGATGCCTCTGACACCGCTATAGGTGCAGAATTGATCCAAATACAAAATGGAGTAGAAAAGGTAGTCGCCTGTGGTAGCTATGCCCTAACCAAGGAACAACGTAGATACTGTGTGACTCGTAAGGACCTGTTAGTTGTAGTAAGGTTTACAAGACAATACAAATACTACCTTAAGGCAGATCTTTTTTGTTAGAACAGATCATTCCATTTTGACCTGGTTACTAAGATACAAGGAACCACAGGGGCAACTAGCACGGTGGATGGAGGAATTATCACAATACAATATGATTCTACAACACCGGGACGGACAGAAGCATGCGAACGCCGATGTATCAAGAATACCAGCACAACTAGAGCATTCTAATGCATATTTAACAGGATTAACAGGAATGAAAAAAGTGTCATGTGGTGGATGTAGTTACTGTACAAGAGCGTATAGTCAGGTGGATTAGGCAATACCACTGACTTCGCAAGGTCCATGAGGTAATGCCACAGATCCCAAAAAGTTTGCATGAGAAGGTGCAGAAGAATTCTCTAGAAATGCATAGAAC
Source organism: Cyrtodaria siliqua (assembly GCA_037043455.1). NCBI lineage: Eukaryota > Metazoa > Mollusca > Bivalvia > Adapedonta > Hiatellidae > Cyrtodaria > Cyrtodaria siliqua. The sequence goes on from JAWPHD010000337.1 coordinate 458,492, forward strand.
TGCTGCTGTAGAGCAAGAGATGTGGAGGGATTCCACTGACAAAGTGGATGACGTTATACCACTGATCTCGCAACAATTGAACAAGAAAGCAAGGGCAAAGCAGGTACAGGAGAACTCCCGAGATGGGTTATACTCAACACAGACAAGCTCCACTCAAGGCCCTACATGGCAAGAGATAAATAGATTTGCAACAAGAGAGGTTGATTCTCAGGGGTCTATAAGGGAAGTAGATGGTCACGAGGAAACCAACATTTTCACCTGTAAAGCTAGCATGGCACCACACTTAATGCCCTGGGAACCGCACGGGTGCACGGTGAGGGGAAAGGGTGTGACGCATTTGGACATTGTTTTAGAAGAGGACCAAATGTTAGTTTTAAGTTGTGGTGTAGCACAGGATGCGCCAATGGATTCTATTCAAAGGCCATCGTGTTGGGGATTTTCATTTGATGACCTCAAAGAAGCCCAGGGGAAGGATGAAGATTTGCGGTTTATAATCGAATGGTTGACAGATTCCTCGGAGCCTACAGAAGGAGAATTATTTCTGGCAAATCCAGCTTCTAAATGTTACTGGTGGAATAAGGAAAATAAGTATAAGTCGAACAGGAAATGCAGCTTTCACAGAACACAGTAACCCCCAAAACACGCAAAAGGACCAACACGAATGGAAAAGTTAACAATAAATAAAGGCATATGACGTCACAAACACAAAACAAGTTGACAATAGGGCTACCACCTTAGAACGGTCAGTGGCAAAACAGGCCGCCGGGGTTTTAACCAGATTCTAGGGTGCACCAAACCTCACACTAACTCTTTTGTCATCCTTATAAAACGGGAAAGTGTAAATAAAGAAATCCCCGCCGTGAACTAATCTCTAACCAACAAGGAACTCTTTGTGTTAATTGATGGAGTGTTATTCAGGGAACGTAAAAATTCAACAGACAAAGATCTGTGATGCCCAGAAGTTTGCAGGAAATGATAATAAAGTTTAACCACGAATTATCGTCTGCAGGACACCAAGGCATAGCAAGGACTAAGGCGAGGGTAAAAGAAAAACTATTTTTGTATAAGCTCGGACAGGACGTCCCAGACCATGTCGTTTCATGCGGTATATGCAGTAAAAAAATACTGGATCGATATGGCCGTTGTCCACTCACAGAATATCAAGCGGGAGCACCTACGGAAAGAGCCCATATAGACTTCCTGGGGCTACTACCCAAAACACCAAGGGATAATGAACATATACTCATGATGGTAGACCAGTTCACAAAATGTGTTGAATGCATTCCTTTACTGTCCCAAACTGCAAAAGTAACGGCTAGAGCAGCTGTGAATGAATTCTTTTCAAGATTTCGTTTCCAATTCCAGATATTTACAGATCAAGACAGAAATTTTGAGAGTAAACTCTTTGTAGCTTATGTGAGGCAATCCACAAAGCTAGGACCACTCCATATCGTCCGGCTGCAAATGGACAGGTTGAAAGATACAATCGAACACTCATGGATGCAGCGAGATGCTATGTTGGAAATTTACAAGATCATTTGGACCAACATCTACTGCAAATTGCCGAAGCACTGAGGTCATCAGTGAACAGAAGTACGGGTTATACTCCAAAGAAGTTAATGCTCGGAAGAGAAGTGAACACTCCAGCACACTTAATGTTTCCACACATAATTCTAAAACATGAGGATATGAACGCGTTTGTGGCTACCATCAACAAACATATAGAGAAAGCACATGAGGAAGCGAGGTCAAACCTGAAAACATCATCACGTCGTATGAAAAGAAATTATGACTTAAGAGTTCTAGAACGTCTATATGAAAAGAATGATATAGTATACCTTCTTGACTCGGCAACTTTAAAGGGAAAGTGTAAAAAATCTCAGTTCACCTTGGAAAGGTCCTGCAGTAATAGTAAAAAAGATATCTGCATATCTATACATATATAGTCAAAATAAGGCATGCCGTGTTTGTAACAAATCACGATAGATTGAAACCTTCTCGAGCAAGGAACTTACCAAAATGGATAATTGACTGGCAGAAAAATCCACAGGAAAATGGTGTCCAAATTGTGAATGAAGGAACAATGTATTGTTCATGCAGGAATCCCTGGCAAGGACGATTCATGATACAATGTGATTACTGCGATGAATGGTATCATGGATCCTGTGTTAATGTCACCCCGACAGAAGCTTCAAAACATAGGCCGATATATGTGTGAACCTTGTAGGAGACAATAACATTATTGTTAGGGCAATGGGGGAGGGTAATAACCATATGTAGATATAATTTATATTTCAGACATGGCTTACGGGGCTGATTTCATCCGGCTGAAAGACTTTCTGGACAAGGTCGATGAAGCAACAAGTAAAAGGTGGCTTGTAGAACCAGGCAATTTAGTGTCCGGCTTGCTTTTATGTAGGCGGGCGACGCCCCAAATGAGGTTAGATGGGTTTTTGTGTCAAGCACAGATCGCCAAGCAGGATGGGAATACCAAATGGCTTAAGTCAGCAGCGAAACAAGCAATGGCGCTGTAGTTCCACGATAGGGAATGTATTAGCAGGAATATATTTAAGCTGGGTAATAAATCTCCAAGGAGGCAGGCAGAGGAGACAATAACAGGGCCTAATAGAGATATTCGACTACAATCGGATATGTCCTTGGAGAGACGGTTAGAAAATGCAGCATTTGATAAGCCGAAATCTTATCCAGTAGTCCGGCACGGACTCTCGCCAGCGATGAGGAAACGGCACTGCTTTACTCTGGTGACGAGGCCCTACAACAAACGGAAAGTAACACCAACACTGCCCTACTGGATACAGCACCGCACCACAAAGATTTCCTGATGGAACAGGCGGTCACATCTCCACGCCGTTCTCCACGCAGACACTATTCGCCCGTCAGGTACCCGGCTAACCAATCCAGTCGGACACCCTCGCCCCGGAAAAGATCATGGAACGCTAGCACATCAAGACGCAGCCCAAGAAGGGAGAGTCCGGACAAACGCTTGGACCCTGAAATAGCTAAACACGGAAAGCGGGCCTGCAGGGAGGCGAGGGGTGTCCGAGAAGTAAAGTCGTCAACCCGCAGAAGACCGAGTCAATGTAAGGGCACGACAGGGCACGACAGGGGATGTCCCGGGTTATACTCTGGAATCCAACAGACCTAACTCGACTTTGCGGGAAGAAGGGAGGGATGGCAGACAAAAGGATACCACCTCATATCATCGAAAAGAAAGGGGAGAAACCAGAGTTATACTCTTCCAAAAAGGTCTCACCCACAAAGGACAGCCGTATCCCATCCAACCAGAAAAGCAATCGGGTTAGAAACGAAACCCATGAGGCGCGAAAGGGAGACCTGTCAATGGATCGTGTGAGTTATACTCACAGGGAATCACTGATAGAGGAGTACCCTTTGCAGAGGCTGGTTATACACAGAGAGCGTGACGCCAGAAAGGTCGACATGATGGCAGAAAAAGCCATGACAAAAAAGGTCTGAAGAAGAGAGTACGTGTGAGGCCAGCTATATCGTGCCCAGTTCCTGTTTGTAAGGATGCCAACAAATATCCTAAGGCGCATGCCTTTCGCTTCCATTTACCATCACTTTTTGATGAGTGACAAGAATTAGAACGTGCCAGCCGAAGGGGACTAACGGCTCTGAAGTTAGTTGCAACCTGGATATTGGGGGATGTGGCCACACTGACAATGCAGGCAAATTGTGTATCGAATATGGGTATTCTAACAGAGGGAAGCAATAGTGACGTCACTGGACCCCAGGAACGAGCCATGCGACATCTGTGCGAGATTATGAAGATCGACCCACCTGAGGCTTTCACCTTGCACCCCTTGAGTTCACCAGCCGTACCCGTGCACTGGAGGGCGTTACTATTAGTAGTAGCACAGCTGCAATCTCAAGAACGGGAAGACTTCAAGAACATGTTTGGCGAGGAAGTTCCATCATCTGATGAAGAGATGGGAGAGGTGGAAGTGGATGCGTTAACAAACATTGCTGAAGACAGACTTCTCTTGGAGACAGATGCCCACTTTTTTCATTCTCAACTCACCGACATACCGCACCTAGCCTTATAGGCATGATAGCAGAGGTAGCGGACAAGAGGGGGTGGGGGGGGGGGGTGTCTACGCAACATCTACTGGAGATAGCCACTGCCAACGCGCGGCATCTGTACATGGAACTGGACAAGTAAGCTACTGGAGCTTACTGTAGGGGCCAGGCGATAAATTGTAGCAGGGTGTGTAACAATCTACACAATAATTTAGAAACTACTAGAATAGTACATAAACACTGGATGTCAATCAAACTGTCTGGTCTAAAAAACATCCGACTGTTTATATATGTATTATTAATAGAAACAACTTGACAGCCAGAATCAATAAATATGTAAAGGTAAATATGCACATGCGTAGGAGTCAGGGATTTGGGGATGTGGGCGGGGGTGCAACGAGTGGGCACCATAAAACTATAATCTAATTATGTACTAAAATAAACTTAACACCATAACACGTGTCACAATTTCAATACAACGCAATATAGTTACTTTTGAGCGTTGCGCTTAAAGTGAATGCGTGTACACGGATGAGTACATAGAACAGATGCATAGGCGTAGGGATTTGGGGATGGGGTGGTGGGCGGTGGTGCAGGGTATTGGCACTACACTTATTGCATAGTGGGTGGCGGATGGCGGGTTATGCGCCTTTTTCATTGTACGTTTATTTAGGTTGCCTTCGTATGCTGCCCGGGGACCTATGTTAGTGTGAACTATGTGTGACAGAATAAGCCTATTTTAAATGTAGAAGTCATGTCGTAAGAGGCGATGTAATGGAGACAATTAAATAATTGTGTACTTCTTAGGGTGAGATGGCTCTAGATCCATTTAATATGTATTTTTAATCTCGATGTAAATGGGGGTTTAACGGGAATGTTTATTTTCCTTTTGCCGCTGTATTATATATTTTTGTGTCGGAGCGCCGTTAAACCCATCCAATTCCGTTAAAAAATATATTTAAATGTTATAAATTGATGACGAGTTACACGCGCCAACGTTCGCTAGTTCGAAGAATAGTGAGAGCTATCCTACTCACCACGGCGTCGGCGTCGGCGTCCCCAGCTTCACCTTAAAGTTTTTGTGCTCTAGATTTACAACTTCAAAACTACTCAAGCTATTGCATTAAAACTTTATACTAATGTTTCCCATCAAATTCTGCACCTTATCCAACAATCCCCATAACTCTTCCTTGTATTTTGACAAAGTTATGGCCCTTTGATTGTCATGTCTTTACCTTAAAGTTTTTGTGCAATATAATTATAACTTCAAAACTATTCAAGCTATTGCATTAAAACGTTATACAAATGTTCCCCATCAAATTCTGCACCTTATCCAACAATCCCCATAACTCTTCCTTTCATGTTGACAAAGTTATGGCCCTTTGATTGTCATGTCTTTACCTTAAAGTTGTTGTGCAATAGATTTTACAACACTTCAAACTACTCAAGTTATTGCATTACAATTTCAAAATAATGTTTCACATCAAATTCTGTACCTCATCCAACAATCCCCATAACTCTTCCATTCATTTTGACACAATTATGGCCCTTGAATTGGTAAAAAATGTCATTTTTACATAGAAGTGTATAGGAAAAACACTTCAAAATCGTCTTCTCCGAAGCGAAAAGGGCTGCAGTTTAGATATTTTGTAGGTAGCATCGTCTAGTAGTCCTCTAGCAAGTTTAAACTTATTGGACATGAACAGACAGATACAATCATCCAACTAGCATAGACACCGGGTTGCTTCCCCATCCATGGGGTCATATTCCCTCGATCATAACTTGGAAACCATTGAGATCCCTCACCCTATATCCATATATACACATACTGGGCATGAACAGACGGATACAACCACTCAACCAGCATAGACACCGGATTCCTTCCCCACCCCTTGTGACATAGCCCCTGGGTCATAACTTGTAAACCGTTGAGATCCCTATATACATTTCCTGGGCATTAACAGACGGATACAACCATCCAACCAGCGTAGACCCTAGGCTTCTTCCCCACCTTTGTGGATCTAGCTCCTGGGTCAAACTTTACAAATAATTTGATATTTTTAGGTCGACTGTTCGAAGGATGGGGTCTATAGGTCAAAGTTCATGGTCACAAATTGCATTTATGTGTTGATAGGCTCTTAGCATCAGGTTAATGTTTACATCCGCATTTCTTACCATGTAAATTACTTCAATTTTTTTTATCCAATCATCATCAAACTTCCATACTTTATTATAAATGAGACGATGATCGTATCTATTGAGTTCAAGATCATTGGATGAAAGGTCAAGGTCACAAAGGGGTCAAAGTCCAAATGCATTAACATATACTTTTAACATATTTTCTTCAAATGTTCAACTTATAAAATTTGCATTATGTTTCCTTTTCCTTATTATGAAATTACCTCCGTGTCATCACAGAAAAATTAAGGCCCTTGATTTAACGAAAATTCCAATGTTTTCCTTCTTGACACATCCAGCTACCTTTTTTTCACTTCTTTTTTTCTGATGGTATGCCGGGTGTATCATATCTTGTTCTCTGAAAATTCGAATAGTCGAGCTGCGCTATCCTCTGACAGCTTTTGTTATATTAAGCAAGGCTTTTTTTTATAGTAATATCCACCCCCAGCACCACCTCCCGGCCCCAACCCCTCTACCGAAAAACAAAGGACGACTCATCACAATACTACAAGATACTCGACAAAATAAAATCGTATTTGCTGTCCCTAATAATATAAGTTGGCTAGTGTATGGTCATCTCTTACTTTCGGTTTTGTCTGCATTATCTATATTACATGATATTACATGTGTCTCCCATTTAAAAATATATAATATGCATTTCATATGTTATTAGTATAGAGATATTTTAAAAGTAGAACTTCTTGCTAGGTCTTTATTAAATTCCGACAAAGTTGGGATAAGTTCTTCTTCACGGACATAGTAACGACTTGTCCGATCGCGAACGGACATAAAAATAAATAAATTAGTGTTTCCGAACAAACAATCGAATACTCAAATAATTAAACGTGCATAAATTAATTATCAAACATATATTTGCCTGCAAGTACTCATTGCTGGTTATAAAACAAGTTCGTATTCGAAAAGATGACAAATATCACAAAACAACACTAGTTTTCGCGACCATAAATCGCTATCGTGCACATCGTGAACAGATCACAGACAGATGACATATATCAACGCTGCAGGTAAGATGTAAACATATTTTGCCGTGGACACAATTGAAGCTTTTTTCAAAAATGGAAACAGTTTGCCTTAAATAAACTGATAAACCTTGTACGTACCTCAAAAAACACAGTGTTTACTTTCTAGAAGACGATGTTTTCACTGTAGTCACTCCATAATGGACCGGTTTCTCGGTTTTATCCGATATACCGCCGTTCACTCTCCCTTGTGATTTTTATTTCATTTTTCTAATTTTTAGGATTTTTATTTTTGTACTTTTAATTTTCCAAGTTACTCCCGGGAGTAAAGGAGCATACCACGCCACGCCTATCTCTGCTCGTGTCGTTCCCGGGCAAGAATAGGGCCACTGCTGGTTCCATGTAGAGGGGTCAAATCCACCGCGTTAATGCTTATTTTGTCATTGTTTTCGTGTTCATTAAAGGTCTTCATCATCATCCCTGTACTGTTTTAAGTGCTACTTGAGTGGTGGCAGAAAACAATGATCGTGGCTCTAGCGAAAATTGGAGAGTTTACCACCGAATGTGCAGCAACTCTGTAGTTCTGCATGTGAGAAGGTTCTAGGCCCATTCTACATATATTCATATCGATGTAAATGGAGAGTGGGCCTAGAATGTTCATTTCTGCTGGTATTTCTCCAATTCTGTTATGTGTCTGTTTTGGTTTTTATAGAATCAATGCTGGCAATCAATATTCGATGTTTTGTCAGTTCACTCCATAACAGCAAATACATTGACCAATATGTAACTGTAAAGCTAACATGTTTGGAATCAAGGCCTAAGTAACTAGAACCTGTTTGCTCAGTTTTATTGAAATTGTAGGTAAATTGAAAAATTGTGTAACCTTTAGCGGAGATAGTTGTTAACTTTAGCGTTGACATGAAAATGTGTAAATTTAACGTCAGCGTTGTAACTTTCAGTGGAAGAGTTATTGTTACCTTTAGTGTTGACATTGTTACCTTTAGTGTTGACAGTGTTACCTTTAGTGTTGACATTGTTACCTTTAGTGTTGGCATTGTTACCTTTAGTGTTGACAGTGTTACCTTTAGTGTTGACATTGTTACCTTTAGTGTTGAGTTACCTTTAGTGTCGACATTGTTACCTTTAGTGTTGACATTGTTACCTTTAGTGTTGACATTGTTACCTTTAGTGTTGACAGTGTTGTGTTGACGTTGTTACCTTTAGTGTTGACGTTGTTACCTTTAGTGTTGACATTGTTACCTTTAGTGTTGACATTGTTACCTTTTGTGTTGACATTGTTATCTTTAGTGTTGGCATTGTTACCTTTAGTGTTGACATTGTTACCTTTAGTGTTGGCATTGTTACCTTTTGTGTTGACATTGTTACCTTTAGTGTTGACATTGTTACCTTTAGCGGAATTGTTGCCTTATCGTGGTTACATGTGCCTTAATGTGTTATATAGAATACAGAAACAAGTACTGACAATAAATTCAAACATGTTTGAATATAGAACTTTTTTTTATCAAGTTTCTTTTGAAATATATACTAAACCAAATTGCTGAGTATCAACCTACGAATATGTCAATACTATTCTCATTGTTTTGTGTATTTGAGCTTGATTAGAGATACGGTTAAACTGCAAAATAACGGGTGTAAATCGTCTGCTCTGATTGCATGAACATATTTTAAAACTTTTAAGTCAATGTGTTGTCTTAAAAATAAGTTATAACACTTATACAACTGGGTATATAGGATTTTATTAAGTAATTCGAATTAGTGAAGCTTTCGATGTTCCTAATTCTAAAATATGCCAGTTAAAATTATTTTGACATCATGTTTTACTAGCATTACCACTACAAATGCGTTTGCAAAAGAAACTTTCGAAATATTTAATGTTAACGCTGAATTACAGTTACTTGAATTTCAAACAATATTCAATGTAAAGGAAGGTAATTTAAGATTATCCATATTTCATTTTTTTATAGACGGAAAATCTGCGATAAATGGGTATTTTTTTTATGTTTTTTTCTATTATTTCATACCAGTTTTAAGAATTTTATATCTTTAAGCGATCTTTGACTCATGTTATGTGTTTTATCAGTACATTTCATGTTTTTCATATAAAGGGAGGGTAACTCTCAAAAGATGTAACAATTTAAACAAAAAATAAATGTTTTACAAACTATGGGTCAAAACAAAATACTTATCATATATCTATTCTAAAATATATTTAAAATAAGATTATTAGTTAAGATACAAAAGTTGATACTTAGCAATTGTGTTCAGTGTATACTGAAACGTATCCCTTGGAAGCAACAGACACAAACAAGCGTGTAAAGTAGCACTCTCGGTTTTATTGAATCTGTTCGTTCGTCGTCGTCTGTCATCTGTCACACTTTAACCTGCAACCTAACCTCGACCATAACTGACAACTATTTGACCTCTGTTCATGAAACTTCACACACATATTCATCTTACCCGAAGGAGTGTTGTTACCCATGACCTATTGTTCGGGGCGCTTATTTCAGCCAAAATAATTCTGCAGTAGCTTGAGCAATTCAAATAATACGTACATCAATGATATGTCATTAGAACTCGTATTTTTAGTGGTAAATACAAATACCTTAGTTTTGAAAATCGGTTGAGAAATAAATATTTTACAGCCCAAATGATTTTTAATGGGGCTTTTCTTGGTGGGACGGCAGAAAATTAAGAAATTTCAAATAACTTCAGTTAGCCCTCATATTTTGCTATAAAACTTTCAGGGTGTCTTAATTTACGAATATCCAACAATTTAAAACCATTTTTGGATAAAACCATTTTTGGATAAAAATTGTAAAAAAAAAATGTTTTCAATTTTTTCATGCAGCAGAATTTTGCATTGAAAATGCCCCCATCAAAAACATGATTTTTTTTATTTTTCAACCGATTTTGAAAAGTAGTGTGTTTTTTTACCACTAAAAATGTCTGTTTCACTGATATACAACTTATTTAGGTAATAGATCTAGATGATTTTTGTCTGAAAAATCCAAAAAGCCTCTGGCTGAAACAAGCGTCCTAAACAATCTATTTTTAGTTTGGAAGAATTATGCAAACTATTGATACATGGGAGATCGCTCACATGCCAAATTATAGGAATCAATCAGATTGCAGATCGTGGCATTTGTTATATACGATTTAATATCGCAAAAAAACCCTGCCCCTTTGGCGCAGTCGGTTAGAGCGCCATCTACTATGCGTCGACTGAACCGAAGGTTCAGGGTTCGAACCCTCTATAAGGCAGCATTTTTTTAAACCATACAATGTTAAAATATTTCAAAAGATTATACGAAACTACTACGGAATAAATATGATTGGTTTTGAGTACTCTGACGGTCATAAAACTTTATACAGTTTCTCCTTATCAGGGAGTACGTCATAGGGAGAAGAAACGGGCTCGTTTTTCCGATTTATGTTGTCGCGCATGTCTTTCACTACTCCGTGAAAATGACTACTTCCGGTAAAATTGCGCCTAAATGTGAAGCTGCGAAGTTGTGAAGCACTGTGTGAAAAACAGCAAATTCTTATAATTTATTACACTTACAAACTCAAAAAAGGTGCGAAATGTAAACGTAAGTATTATTTATGCACATTTTATCCTCTGATACAGAAAGTGTATTCGTTTGCATGTATATAAGCACATTTTTCCAGACGGTTCCGTGTAACAAAGATGGCGCCACTATATCGGCGGCAAATAAAAAATGGTGACGGTGTATAGTTATTGTAACCGAGATACGAATTACGGGTTATATCAGGCATTAATAATAACAACTAGTAGATAGTAGACATGTTTATCTGTGTAAAGAAGGTAATTTCATGGTGGTGAGTGTAAGACAAAGCCTAAAAAGAGGTGATGAAAATTGCCTATTTTGAGATATCGGCTGAAATTTTTCATTTTTAAATTTTAAATGGTGTATAGCTATTTTAACCGAGATACGAATTACGGGTTATATCAGGCATTAATAATAACAACTAGTAGATAGTAGACATGTTTATCTGTGTAAAGAAGGTAATTTCATGGTGGTGAGTGTAAGACAAAGCCTAAAAAGAGGTGATGAAAATTTGCCTATTTTGAGATATCTGCTGAAATTTTAATTTAAAATGGGTGTATAGCTATTGCAACCGAGATACAAATTATGGGTCATATTAGGCATTAATAATAACAACAAGTAGATAGTAGACATGTTTATCTTTGTCAAAACCAGTTTATATAGACATTTGATGAGTGTTTAGTCAGAAGACAGTGTCTTGTTAACTCGGCCCTACCTCACTCCTCAGCACTCCTACCAAAACACCAGTCTGGTAGTCCGGGGACCCTGGTATAATCCCATGCCCGGATGCACAATAGCATATAACCATTGACATAAATTATAATTAGGCTATAATTAACGCTGAAGGGGTCTATGTCTTACAGGTTACTACACGGTCTACACATATGTACCTTGAGATAATATGCCAACCACTATATTACCCTGTGTAACACTATTATACCTTCGGATTTCAGCTTTTATAAAATAGGGAACCACATTGTCTTCCAATTACGACATTACCGAAGGTACTTTCTCAGAACACGAGGTGAATTTATGGTTGAAATATTTCCTCAAGGTACATATGTACCCGGGGTACGTTAGTGTAGTACACTGTGCAACATAGACCCGTTCAGCATAATTAACACACAGCACACATTTTTCAAAATGTATACACTTCAATCAATCCTACATTTTATGTGACTTTGTTTTAAAAATGGGCCCAGTACCTCATATGCCTTCGTTAACAGAATTTGTTTTAATTTTCAGCTTGTTTCGACATCAGTGATACGAGTTGACGGATCTGAAACATCATGGGGAAACGACGTAAGAAGATAGGCAGAACTAAGAAGCGCCATCCGAGCCAGTCCCAGCAGCCACCTGGGGGGCACATCTTTGTCAATTACTCTTAGGGAGAAAAGTTAAATGTTTTACTTTTCACTTCTGAACACTCCGATATATCAGGGAGTAATGTTACTGATTATATTTTGTTCTTAACAGACTGCTCAAAAGCTAAAGAGATGCAGTAAGTTGTTTGCCCTTTAGATTATATTGTTGAGTATATAAAAATTTCATGTTGTTTACTTCTGATAATTATTTGGCGTTTTATTTCGGATTGTTAAATTGTATGGCAAAACATATGATAATACATTATGACATGTCCTTATAAATCGTTAATGTTTTAATAAACTGGTTTGTACTATGCATCTGTATATATTATTTCTTTGTTCAATCCCTCCTTAATCCCGATAGTAACAGCTCATTGACACCACGATAATGGCACGGTTTAATATCATAACTCACAGAGACTGATGCTATGTTATATAAAAGTATATACCTTTTACGTTGTTAATCCCATGTTTCTGTCGCATATGTCCCCGCAGACCAGAAATAGAGGAATACTCATTTTCACACTCGGAGCAACGATATTTCTTTGAGGATCCCTTAGTTATTGTTTTTTGTTTTTTAGATGTCATTGACTCATCCTCAGACAGTTCTATCTCACTACATGTGTATTCACCTAAGACAAGATCTAAATCAATATCATCATCCCACAATAAAAAATCCGCTTTTCCATAAGACATTTTGACTTAAAATGACCCAATGATGACTTGACAAAGAGAAAAACATTCAGATCATTATATAAATACATTTGTGAAAAGAACAAAACAATTAAGCTATTAATCTTCAAATAAAAATTTGTTGGTGCTTTCTTTAATCCCATTGAAGTTCGGTTACTACACCATTTATGCTTAAATTGTATCCCTTTGAACCATTGTTAAACCAGGAAAGAAGGACATGAGTAAAACAAATTAATAATTGAGAACTTAATTAATTTGTGAAAAACAGAATTCAGAATAAATGCACATGCACATTTCATGGTAATTTATTTGACACCTCCGTTAATTATATCGCTATTATAACGGGTTGATCACAAGAAACAAAACAAAACAAAAGACACCCATTAATTATCGGATCGCTATTATAACGGGTGATCAAAGAAAGAAACAAGTTCAAACATAGAACAAAACTATCTGGAAATTAATTGCACAACTTTTAAAGCATACTGGTTTAATTAATAAATGAGCGGTCCCAAAAACACGACCACCATCATCTCGCGGGGTAAAATAAGGGCTTGTTTTTCACAAGTTACATATATGTAAATAAAACAGTCAGCAATCACTGCAATTAAGATATAAACAAATAAATCAGTACATGCCTATACACTGACATTGGCCGCTTTTTACAGGATATCACGGCGAAAAAAAACCCAGCCATTATGCCGTTTTCTTTTTCAGATAGACTAGTAAACCTGCATAATCAAAACAAATCATACGCTTAGTTCTGAACAAGTATATAATGCTACACATTAAAATAAGTAAAGCATTTTACATTAGACCAGGAGTAAGTATATTTACTCCCTGATTGGACAGACTATCATTTCATCTTTCCACGGCGCAAGGATGGTCGTTTTCAAAGTATGATTTCACCCATTTGCCTACACAATTCGGCAAAATGGTTTAGCGCACTCAATAAAGAAATTATTTTACAACATAATCGTCGTATTATTTTTAAAATTTAAATTATATGTATCGACAGGGAGTATCGTTTACTGACGCATACAAACACGGTAATGCTTACTTGTGAAAAGCGCTGTGTCCGTGAAACGCGCTTGCGATCGATTTACCTGTACGATAAAATAGTAAATGGCGGCGTTCTAGCGCGACAACATAAATCGATAAACTAGAGCGTTTATGAACCCGTTTCTTCTCCCTATGACGTACTCCCTGTCCTTATCAAGTATCCAATGCAGAGTAATGCCATTTTTTCATAAACTTTAACAATTAAAAAGAAATTTGGCTCCGAATTCATTAAGGTTTACACTCCCTGTCTAATAACTTTATAGTTAGATTGTACTTGATGACTGACAAAATAAGCACACGGCAGGCGGCACAATTGTTCCGTGTAACACCCTTCTAGTGGTTAGTTTTGTTGCATTAATAATTGCTTTCAATATTGATTTTCTAAATGTTCAATACAAGCTATACTATACGTCTTGTTTGTGCTACTGGTACGAGTATTGTCGTCTTACAAAAGCGTGTTAGATGATTTTAACAGGTATGACATCTATTATCTGTTATTAAATTAAAAAACACACGGAAAGACGCGTATCCATGGAAACTTACGATATATACATTCACGATATTATTTTGTTTCTGTACTGTATGTTGATGATTAGCGATAACTTATTGGAAGTTCAGTGGAAGGATAAATCCATATTTCTCACTTAATTGGTGATTATGTTTTGACGGAAAACGGAAAGCTCTGGCAACGCCCGCTGATATAACGTATTTATTTTTCAGAGAATAATAGAAAAAAAGTCAAATGCTATGTAATTTAAACGTGTTGATTATAAACACATACCTATCTATACCATGAAAAATAACGAGACGTCACATGGACATAAACAAAAACGCAATGACTGCAAATGTTTGAGCATATATATATATATATTTTTCTTATCAAAGTATAGGCCGTAGCAGGTCATACTTATCAAAAGGCTGTTAAACTGTCTAAAGTCAAAAAATAAGCTGTAAAACAGTATGGAGAGATACTAAACAAAATCGCTTTTATTGCTTTTATAGTGAGGGAATTTTGTCATTTTTTTTATCAAAAATCACTTCATTTGGAAAATAATTTCGTAAACGAAGTACATACCGTCTCTAACCTTCTTTGGGTCTCACACCACAATTTATTTTACAATAGTGAAAACATGTACCTATAGAAAGCACGGCACCAAAATGCAATAGCAGCATAAAAAGCACTGCACCACAAAGAGCAAATTAAATATACAATGAAAAGGACAATACACAACACAAAGAGTGGTGAAGACAGGGTTACCGACTGGGAACGTCAGTAGGCAATAAGTCTCACTGGTTAGCTTAAATAGTTTGACAATTTCTTTAATAAACTCTTGTTTTCTGTTGTCATAAGTTCAATAAATTCTGGTATGTTTGGCCGTTTCCAAATATATTTGTTTGACACTATCTTGTCAGTTTGAATTATATTTTTTCCTAATATCATGATATGGTGAACACTTCAATACAAAGTGAAATTCGTCTTCTAGTGTATTACAAAGCTGGCATTTTTTTTTGATCTTGGCGTTTTATTTGGTCTATGCCATCGACCAGTTTCTATTTCTAACCTGTGACTAGAGACTCTTAGTGTTGTTTTTTAAAAAAGCTCTATATTTGTTTTAATTAATTACATCTAGATAATACTTATACCTGAAATCTGATATTATTCTGTATGTACTAGCTCTAGTGGAAGCCGATAATTCAGCATTAAACATCGAACTATTATCCAAGTTTGGTTGGTTGAATGTAACTGAGCTATCCTGCTAAACAACACCAAGTTGTGTTTGTGTGGTTCATACAGTTCATGAAGCAACACTGACGTTGACGTTGTCGCCAAACAAATATTATTTAACTATGTCCCTACTTTTTCTTCGAGAGGTCACGACAACACATGCATACATTTACAAGTAACGTTTAATAGGAAAGCGCGGACATATGATAAGCGGATAAATACAGGCGGCAAAATAATATAACTGAGGTTAACATATTTTCATTGAATATTGAATATGTTATTAAAGCATTTATACTGTACTATAAGGAGATATAAAAGTAAGGCAGGTAACGTAGCATTCACAGAAAACAGTAAACACCAAATACTCATGCACACTGCATTAAACGATAGGAATTTATAAACGAAATTACGAGTACCTCATTTAACCAAGGTACTTGAAGATGCAATAGCTGCCTTTATGTAGATCAATGCATTAACAGTCTAAAATCAACATTTTTAAAATGCAATCAACAATAGACAACAATACTCACAGACTTTAAAAACGCCACCGGAAATATAGTTTCAATAATTCTTTCTAACTAATGCCGCGATAGCCGTTTTATATCGCCTATGCAAAACCGTGTTGTTCTTTTTCACAATATTGATGCTGACTGTCTTATTTGAAAAAGTGAAAATAAAACGATTTATACTCTGATTTCAGTGAAGCAGATTTAAAATGTCGAGTATATCGGTGTGAAAGTAAGTTATGATCCATACAGTCTATGCCGGACTGTGTATGTATATTGTATATTTATTTATTTCATATTCTACAAAATATAACATATGTAGGACATATAGGTAACATAAAATGTACATATATAAAACATATAGGCAACATTGAGCAACATTGGATTGTACCCAGCCTAACTTGGCTCACTAGTCACCATCTGATATATTTCATTACATAGATAAAGCAATATTTAAATTAGTATCTGCAATCAGAAAAGGTTCATACATGTTTATACAACTATGGTAATATGAGGATCTGTAAATCGAACAGAAAAAGCAGCATTCAAGGACGACAGTCAACCACAAACACACACGGAAACAAAGAACAAATTTAAAAATGAATAAAAGGCCAAATAAGACATCACAAACACAAAAGGGTTGACAATAGGGCTACCGCCTTGGAACGGTCAGTGGCAAAAAAGTTCACAGGGGGTTTAAACCAGGTTCTAGGGTGCACCAAACCTCACACTTACCCTATTGTCAACCCAATAAAACGGGACAGTGTAAATAAATAAATCCCCGCCATGAACAGTAAACTCAGTGAGATACATGAGAAACAAAAACAATGAAGTAATTTAAAAAGAAGATATAGTGTTGTGTACGAGCACCCATATTACACACAATAAGCTGATTGATACTCATGAACTATTTCTATTTCCTAAAGCATTTTAGATAAAGTGTCCAATACATTTAATAAGTTCAAATTCTGTGAAAATAGATTTCACTATTTCGTTGTCAGATAACATTCTATCAAGAAATAATTGATCAAATTTATTGTTTAGCATGTAAAGACTTTCGCTTTTCCCAATGTCTTTACATATTTTCAGTCAAATTTAACTAGTCCATAAACGTATATCAGTGAAAAAGACATTTTTAGTCGTAAACAAAAATCAACAATTGGAGAACATTTTGTCTAAAATGGTTACCAAAAACAAAGGTGTAATGTAATTAAGAAACCCTGAACGTTTTACAGTAACGTATGAAAAAGAGTATGGGACATTTGCTGGGGAGAAGGTTGAATGAAGTAATTTGCAATTTCTTAACTTTCTGCTTCTCCAGCACAAGTAGTTAATGGGAAACAAACAACAACACAATTTTGACCGTAAAATATTTATTTCTCAACCAATTTTTAAAACATTTTTTTTTATTTACCACTCCAATTTCCAGTTCCAATGCTATATACGTTATGTACGTATTTTAAAATTGATTTTTTTTCGCAGAAACATGCCCTCTGAACAATATGTAGTGTTTTTGCAACAAACGTCATGCTGATATCCAATTTAATTTCACATCAAAATTATCTGTAATTTAAAAATATGTATTACAATGGCTCTAGGTTATAAAAGTAGATAAAAAAGGCGAACAGGAAATGTAGCTTTCACAGAGCACAGTCAACCAAACACATGCATTAAAAAAAAGCAATACAATGTTAATATGCAAGGCATGTGACATCACAAACAAAAATGGGTTGACAACAGTGCTACTGCCTTGAAACTGTACTTGAAACGATCACGGAAAATGTAATCTGGGAGTTTAAACCAGGTTCTAGCGTGCACCAAACCTACCCTATTGTCATCCCAATATCACGGGACAGTGTAAATAAAGATTTCTTGCATATCCGTCATTTTACCGGGGCTAGATATTTCCATATCACCCTAGGGTCGAGATAAAATTCACGCGCGCCAACATCCGGTATGCCGGAATACATGCAAAACGTTAGTAGCTGGCGGCGTCAACACAAAACATATCTCTGATATGGAAGAAAAATAATCTATCATGGGTATTCGGTTCAGATGGAAAATTCCAACCCTCGGTATAAGTGTTTTAATCGGAACCTCGGCAGAGCCTCGGTTCCGATAAAAACACGTATACCTCGGGTTGGAATTCCCTATCTTCACCGGATACCCATGACAGATTCGTATAATCCCCGCCAGGTTATATTTTCTAACAAACAAATCAGCAATATAATTAAAACACATATGTGATCATGTATATATGAATATTAATACAAGTCACAAAAGACATAATGCAAGTACTCGATGAATTAGCAGAAGCCAGAGCAACAAGAGAACACAACATTAAGGGTAAGAAAATACAAGAATTAAGACAAACCTCAAACGCTGCTGTCATTAATTAACTAAATCTTTAATTAGACGATTCAAACTATTGTAACAAGTTACCTATATACATGAAAGAATTTGCCGAGGTCAGGGCAATACAGCTGTCGATGTTAGTATACTTGCTTGTTTTCATTACAATTAATTGTAAAATGATGCCTAGATTAATGTTACAGTGGCCAATATTCTTCTTTATTTCCTCAATGATTATAGAACGAACATATATAGAAGAACAACGAGAAGGCGTACATCTAACACTTACATAAATCAATTACAGCCTTAACACATATCATGTTATATTCACATGAGTCAAATAAAACAGCTTACTTATATCCGTATGATAAACATATTATGACATAATGTGAATATTAGTACAGCTATACATGCCTATTGATCCACCACGGATTTTTAATAGTAATTAATAGTAATAGTATAGTAATTAATATAGTTGCAATTCAGTTGCTGAATACTTTAACTTAGTTACTTTAAATAAACAATGGCATAGATACCCGTTGTTGAAGAGAATAGTATAATGGTCTAGCCAGTACATATATGACGTGGATGACGTGAATATTATATTGGTCTAGCCAATACAGCCAGGAAGCTACCGAGATAAACATTATTATGATCAGGTTAATAATATCAGAAAGCTTCCTTGGTGAATATATTTTTTTGACATATCAATGTTTAAGAGAAATTTTTGTAGACATTTTAGTAACGATAACTTTCCACAGCTATACGTATTCTCGCTCGCTCTCTCTCTCTCTCTCTCTCTCTCTCTCTCTCTCTCTCTCTCTCTCTCTCTTTCTGCCCTCTCTCTCTTATGTCGTACACAGTGCTGTATCAGCAATAACTGTATATCTTAATGTCTCTTAAACGACCCTTTTTAACATCTACTTTCATCAGCCGATCATATAATTAAAAAACACACACAGGAAAATGCATTTAAATCCGAGTAATGCTTCAAGGCACTGCCATTAAACATCTAATAAACATAAATGAGAAGTCATAAATGATGTCAAACGATGTCATAATTTTTCATGAGGAAGTGTCGATTCTTACGGATGGCCGGAGGTGTACAGTACTGGTTCTACCCAGGAAAAGAGTGTGGTCTGCCTCCACCACAAAAAAAATCGACCGTCATATATAACCTTACATGTGTTGAAAATGACGCAAAACACCATTTAAACAAACAAATAAACATAGTTTTTCATCTTCGCATTGATGAGCTGATAAATTTTGATTACTCCTAGATGACATTTCCTGAACTAAAGTCAAGTCACAAGACTATTAGTAGTGGTGAATGTTGCCGAAATTAGATGAATACAGCTCTGTCTGATTGTCCAAAACGATGTCGGAACGACAGGTATTTCACTTTCTCTGACTGTTCAAATTTTCTTAAATATCTGTTTATGGCTATGGAAAAGTGTCATTAGCGCTAATGGAAAATTCCATCATGCTATAGATAACAATCCGATTCCACAAAACTGACGATACGTTTGATTTGTTTAATCATCGTAAAATAAACGCTTTATTCTCTGCTTCCAAGCCATTGGGTGCATTCGTTGTGGATCTATAAGCGTTTGGTTGTTATGTTATCTTGACCAACTCAGACCAAGAACAAATTATCTTAAAAATACTTTTAGTTATTCTAGTTTTCAGAATTGGAAAAATATACTGATGACTTTACGTTTATTGTCTTCCGTTTTGTTGTAGTATTATCATCATCATCATTATTAATAAAGTTAATCGGCACAGCCTCGTATCCTATCATTATATCCAACTCTTTTATTAAAATCAATACTACACGGTATCCTATATGTATGTAGAAAGAGTGGCTTCTTAAACAAAATGTCTCTAACATTGTTATAGTAAATACTCTGTATTAACCCGAACTGCTAGTGTCACGTATATATGCGATATTAACCCTTATACATATAATTATAATGGACTGTTTTTCTTTGAATTAAGACCATTCCATTATGTGACAAAGGGGTGTTTTAGGGAATGACTGATCAGCAGCCGGACATTGTAAACCATGATCAGCCAGTGAGTTACTCGCAGGCTGATCTGGGTTTACAATGGAGGCAATGCTATTATAGTCGAGCTTAGCGGGTTAAGGGTTAATACCGTTTAAGAAATGCCAACACAAGCGATTTAGCACAATAAAATACCGCCATACAAACACGCTACATCCTTTGTGAGTTATAACAGCCTTCGTGTTTGACACTATATGCAAACACGTTTTTGTGTGGTATTTTCTACTCATTCAATTTCAAATTACACCGCTTATAAAAGTAGTACAAGAAATGAAGCATTCAATGACCATAGTCAACCAAAAATAGGCATCGATACACATGAAGCAATTACAAGGATAAATAAGAGCAAGGTATGTGATTATCCCAAATATAAAACGGGTTGACAATAGGGCTACCGCTTTGTAACGGTCAATGGCAAAAAGGTCGCTGGGGGTTTCGTTCCTTTATAGGGCAGTTCGTTCCAACTACATTAACAACAAATACTGAAAAGGGGATCCCTTGGAAGCAACAAACACAAACAAGAGATAAAAGTAGCAGACTCGGTTTTATTGAGTCTGTTCATGAGAGGTTATGCAAAGTGCTACACCTCTCACGCCTCCAAACACCGGCTTAAGCGATATTCTACTTTAAATTCACAAGACTGGGCTTGATGATCCCAAAGGACCAGTAAGTAATAACACTACTGATTTGTAGTCGGAGCAACTTTTTACGGTCGCCACACAGCACTTAACAAACGCTAGTGTGAATGTCAATACATACTGAAAAGGGGATTCCTTGGAAGCAACAAACACAAACAAGAGATAAAAGTAACAGCTTCGGTTTTATTCAATCTGTTCATGAGAGGTAATGTTAAGTGCAACACCTCTCACGCCTCCTAGCACCGGCTTAAGCGATCAATTATTTAAAGAATCAATATGCTTTTGTTTCAAGCTTAACGGAGATGGTACATACTATTGTATAATAGTATCGTCAAATTTGCATTAAACTACCAGATGTTCCCAGGCGGTAATTCAAACAACTAATTTAAAACTTAACTTCCGGTAAAAAGTTATGATTTTATTATGTGTTAAAATTATATACTGAACACAATTTCCAATTACTCATTTTTGTATCTTAACTTATTTTCTTATTTTAATTATATTTTAAAAAAGTTGTGTGATAAGAATCGTAAAATATTTATATTCTGTTTGAATTGTTACATTTGTTTGAGATTTATCCTCCTTTTATATGAAAACATGAAATGTGCTGATCAATCAAAGTCCGCTTAAAGATATAAACTTCTCACAATTGGTGACCCATTTAATGAACATCTGCAGTAGATGGGTCCAACTTTTATGTTTTTCTACATTATCTATAATAAAATGTTTATCGATAATAAAATGGAACACGGATAATCCTCAAGTAATTGAATATTGTTTGAAATTCAAGTAACTGTTATTCGTTGACATTAACTATTTCCAAAATTTCTTTTGCAAACGCATTTGCAGTAGTAAGTCTAGTCAAACATGTCAAAATACTTTTAGTTGGCATATTTTAGAATTAGGAACATCAAAAACTTCACTAATTTGAAGTACTTAACACAGTCCTATGTACTCAGTTGTATAAGTGTAATAATATATTGCTAAGAAAACACATCGACTTTATACCTTTTTGCAGTTCAACCATATCTCAAATCAAGCGTGAAATAAACAAAACAAAGAGAATATTATACATTTTCTTAGGTGGGTACTTAGGCCTTTTGACTAGTATACAATAGCTTTATTATAAATAAACCATTTAGCCCGGCATATCACATGTTTTATGCTAAGCGCAGAGTACATGGGATACAACATTATCACACATCAGTTTATAGATGTTTGCAAAGTGTAATTCTGTTATAGATTCCGAATACTTCGTTCACCGTTTCATTTTACGTTGAACATGTTTGGCCTTTGAATTAAATGCGAATGATTAAGTTTCTATATTTCATTTATTAACACCCAGTTTGTTTTTATATATTAGTCTCCTGCAAGCTTTATGGTTAAAAATGTGAGGAAACTGTTTTAAGATACAAAAGGACCATGACATTACATCAAAACGTTATGGATCTAGTTAGAAAATAACATATTTTGCAGTCCGGTCATTATGATTTTTTATGATTACTGCATGATCTGGTTCTATTCTTGTAATTGTAGTGTGTAGAACATGTATATGAAGCCCTATGCTGCGATTAGTTTGAAATTGCCTTTAATATTCATTTGTAACATATACTCTTTACATCCACGCTGTATACTTACCATTAATAATCATTTGTAACATATACTCTTTACATCCACGCCGTTTACTTACCTTAAATTGCCTTTAATATTCATTTGTAACATATACTCTTTACAGCCACGCCGTATACTTACCTTATATTGCCTTTAATATTCATTTGTAACATATACTCTTTACATCCACGCCGTTTACTTACCTTAAATTGCCTTTAATATTCATTTGTAACATATACTCTTTACAGCCACGCCGTATACTTACCTTATATTGCCTTTAATATTCATTTGTAACATATACTCTTTACAGCCACGCCGTATACTTACCTTATATTGCCTTTAATATTCATTTGTAACATATACTCTTTACGTCCACGCCGTTTACTTACCTTAAATTGCCTTTAATATTCATTTGTAACATATACTCTTTACAGCCACGCCGTATCTTACCTTATAGTGCCTTTAATTTTCCTTTGTAACATATACTCTTTACAGCCACGCCGTATACTTACCTTATATTGCCTTTAATATTCATTTGTAACATATACTCTTTATCACCATGTCTAATACTTACCTTATATTGCCTATAACATTATTGGTAAGACACCCATGACATTTACAGTTTCCATAAATCCTATTTCTGCTGCTATGGTTATTGGTTCTCAGTTGACTGTTGGAGTTACGGCGTGTAAGCCTGTTGTTTTGATGACTGGCAACACCAGTCTGTAACGGAATAAAACGGAGACGTAAGAAGGATATTATAAATTTAACAAAGGTATTTATTTATTTATTTTTATTTATATATATATTTATTTATTTATTTATTTATTTATTTATTTATTTATTTATTTATTTTTATTTATTTATTTATTTATTTATTTATTTATTTATTTATTTATTTATTTATTTATTTATTTATTTATTTATTGTTATTGATTGATTGATTGATTGATTGATTGATTGATTGATATCGCTTACATGCCAAATTATCGAAACCAATCAGATTGCAGGTCGTGGCATTTGTTATATACTTTTAATATCGCAACAAACCAACTGCGCCTAATTTAGAGCGTCGTCTACTATCTGTCTGCTGAATTTTAACATTTTAAACCATATTTCAAAAATATTATACGAAACTACTACGCAAAAAATCTGATTGGTACCGACAATTTGGCATTTGAGTACTCTGTATTTATTCATATTATTTATATAAATCTATATATATGTATTTTTTTGTATTTATTTTTTTGTATTGTTTACCTATTTATGTATTTATTGCCTATCAGTTTATCTCAGGGCGAAATCACTAATCTACCTATTCGGCTTAGCTAAAGTCATTTGTTTTTTTCTTGAACCCTTTAGCCGTTCTTTAAAGCTATATCATGGAAGCTACACGAGTATTTAAACGGAATATACATGTATATGTTGCATTTTAAACCAATTTTAATGGTCATAACTCATTATGATTTCCTATTGCATTATTTTTACAGTTTGCACTGAAATGCAATAAAGACGATACAAATCGATTTACAATTCTCATAATTGAAAATGGAGAAATAAGAGGCAAAATGTATGAGATTTAATTTAGATATCGTTAATTATTCCTACACAGACGGGAATGTTCCCAGAGTAAAATATTATGGGGTATACGTTTCTCAACTTATTAGTCTTTTCTAGAGATTTTATTTGAGTTGAGGACTTAAATATTCGTAACCTTTATGTAACTTAAAAGCTACTTTATCTGGGCTACCGTTACCATAAAATTCGAAAATCACTTTCAACAATTATTATCGTGACTCTCATCTGTTTTAAAAAAAATTAAAATGTTTTGGATCTCTTCTGCAGCAAGTGCTAACACAGCTTTATTTAAAATTTATATAATTTACAAAATTTCTAAAATCATTGGTCATAGTCACTTTCATACACATTTTTTTAACGTGTTAAAATGTTTATGAAAATAAGTTAGGACCCTATCAGTCAGCAACGTACTGCATGTTTAGTGGTTGACCCATTTACAGTTCGCCACTATGCTTTCCTCTTTGATTGTGCGATGACCGAACAGATTGTGGTCTCTATGATGACGTATGCCTAAATCCGTAGAAGATAGCGTCTGATGCTAGTCTCCAATCTCGTCTTTCGCTCCCGTAATGGTTTATTCTCTTGAGGCTATGTCTTTTGTCAATTTATTAATACTTGCGTTAAGGCTTTCTATACTTTTCCTTTTCATATTCATAGATACATGATCATCGTTGTCTTAAACTTAAATTGCCTATCAATGCTGTCTAGTGTGTTAGAGAATATAGCCAGGCAGGGATATCTTTCTTTACACGTTTTATTATGATGAAATAGGGTAAAAGTTTGGTTTGGTGCACCACGCGTCCCTATATCCTGGTTTAAACCATCCAGTGGCTAGTTTAGGACTGTCCATTTCAAAGCGGTAGTCCTATTTGTGACGTCACATAACGTGCCTGTTATTTATCCTAGTAATTGCTCGGTGTTTCGATGCGTGTTTTGGTGGATGCTTCGATGCGTGTTTTGGTGGATGCTTCGATGCGTGTTTTGGTGGATGTTTCGATGCGTGTTTTGGTGGATGTTTCGATGCGTGCTTTTGTGGATGTGTCCGTTGAATAATATATTTCCTATATTTTCAACTTTTATACCTACGTTTATATCTACCGTTATATCTACCTTTAGTCAGGCGTTTGCATGTTTATGAAATGTCCAACTTAGGTTAACATATATCAAGACCACAGTATGTCTCTATAAATGATGTTTTCGCACAACTCTTCAATATCGCTTTATATAAAGGGTAAGGTTGGTATCTATGATTACATTAATTTTTGTTTTACAACATGTTTGTTTGGACAATCACATGCTTATGTTATGTTTTACATTACTATTTGATTAGTAATGTAAAACATAAAATAAAATATTTTACATAACTATTTTATTAGAGGGCTGGAGTGGCGCAGTCGGTAGCGCGGCGGATTTGTAACCGGATGCGGGTTCAATCCTCCGTGGCGCCACTGATTTTCGTCGGTGTGTTCTTGGGCAAGACACTTTCCCTTAGCCTCGTCCGTCGGATGGGGACCCGTGTATCGGTCTACCCTCCAAGTACGTTAAAGAACCATAGGAATATATTCAATAATAAGAGTAGGGCACGGTTCCCGGATTCCTATGTATACTTCCCCTCTCTCTGAGGCGGCTCTAAATAACCTATACTGTGTTGATGAGCCGTTAAACAACATTCAGTTTAATTCAATTACTATTTGATTATTGCCTTAATTTCATTAAGCGATGGGAAAGCTTATATTAGCAGGATTTTATAACGGATGAAACAGGAAAACTGTTCGACAGTTCAGGTCATGATTTTACAATAAGAGTAGTAAACTTTTACTTTGGATGCAATTTAAATAAATCAGATATGAAAGCGTTATTTCCAAATTTTGGCTTTTACGTTATGAAATTCCCTTATTTCCTAATAACTAACTCCAAAATATGGATTTTGCTCTTTGTCGAATTCATCTGAGGTCATATTAAACGGACGGACGTATGGACGGACAGACGAAGGTGATTGTACCCTCTCAAGTTCTTTTTTTGTCAGAAGCTGTAACAAAATTAAATATATGTTTTTCAGTATTATTTATCAACGACTACTTTGTCATTGCCTTTAGTTTCCCTCGCTTTGTGTGTTTTAATCAATTTATTATGATTCTCTGAAATTGATTGTCGTCACTTCCCAAATGTAGTTCAAAATAATAGTTGTTTTGGCAGATAATTTCAGATGATATATGACTTGATGAAAGAATGTAATTATTTATTACACCATTACAAATACACTATGCTCACAAATACACAGAAAATGCCAGTTCTATAAATGCACATAGTATGGACGAGAAAGGAAACGCTATCACAAATAAAGAACAACATATCCCTTTTTATCGTAAGGAAGAGTAATGACAGTGGAATAACGAGGTGTCAAACACGTCAATGAGAGAGTAGTCATCGTTCAATATGCGAATTTATGGTTAAAACAAAATCATTTCAACTCCTAATGTGAAAGTGTGACAAATGCCCGCGGTCTTCTTTGTGTAACCAATACTCAAGAAAACTCGCAATATAAGAGAGTCTGACAAATGCCCGCGGTCTGATTCCTAGAACAAGCAGGAAAGATAACTCCTCGTGTGAGAAAGTATGACAAACGCCCGCGGTCTGATCCCAGGGACCAGCAGGAAAGATAACTCCTAATGTGACAGAGCATGGTCTGATCCCTGGGACCAGCAGGAAAGATAACTCCTCGTGTGGGAAAGTATGACAAATGCCCGCGGTCTGATCCCTGGGACCAGCAGGAAAAATAACTTCCAATGTGTGAGAGTATGACAAATGGCCGCGGTCGGATCCCTGGGACCAGCAGGAAAGATAACATCTCGTGTGAGAGAGTATGACAAATGGCCTCGGCCTGATTCCTGGAACCAACAGGAAAGATAACTCCTCATGTGAGAGAGTATGACAAATGCTCGCGGTCTGATCTCTGGGACTAATAGGAAATATAACTCCTCGTGTGAGAGAGTCTGACAAATGGCCCCGGTCGGATCCCTGGGACCAGCAGGAAAGATAACACCTCGTGTGAGAGAGTATGACAAATGGCCCCGGTCCGATCCCCGGAAGATTAATACTTGCAAGCGTCTGGGATTACAACTCCTAACGTGAACGAGTGTGATAAATGACATCGGTCCGATCTGTGAGCCATCTGGACAGAATAACTGTTCAGGTGGGAGTCGTATATGGCACAATACATTTAAATACGGTCTTAGTAAGTCACTTTTCTTGATAACCGATCATTTTTTAGTTAACGTTTATTTAAACATGTTCAATTCAATTTTTTCAATTCATCTTTATTTATTAATTACTCAGTTTCACACAGGTGAAATGCATAAGTATATACAATTTACAACAAGTAGTTTTCAAATAGTCACAAATGGCAAATCATACATAAGCATACACAAACAACGATCACACACGTTTTGCGTTGTTAATACATTGCTTTAACTTATAATAATCTGATTATAATTAGTCAACCAGTGTTTTGATCATCTAATCACTGAGAAGTAATATATTTGCAAGGGAGATATTTAACTTGTGTTCTATTGTTACGCAAAGGAACAAAGATAACAAAAGAGTTAACAGGTGCGCTATTTTACCTGCGAATGAAATGTATTGTTTACTTAAAGACACAATAGTATAACAAATGGTATATCCATCTCAAATAACGACTATATACTTAGTTATTAATATAAAATGTTGTACATTATGTTCCCCTTCAGTGAATGTTAAACAAACAAGTAGCCAGCGGAGTTGACAACTAAGCCTTCAAATAACTTAAAATGCTGAACAATTCGCACATTGCTGAATGACAACCCATGACATATATTTTGAATTTGACTCAAGTGGCCTTAATATTCGGAGATGATCAAACTTAAAAGCAATTTCGTTTTAGGACAAGATGAAATAGTTAACTCTTCTTTAATCATTTTAGACTGAACAAAGCTTAGTTGTTAATACTGCTCATTCATCAACGCAAAATACAGTCCCTGAATTCCGAAAGTCCTTGGACTTAGAAGAACATATTAGACACTTTATCAACGACTCTTACGACTCTCGTTTTTTATATGGTGGGTTTAGGCATAAAAAGGCGTCTTGAATTAGTAAAGTATTCTGCTTTTAAAAGAGATTATTTCACAAATTCTAAGGTTTCAACGCATTTTATTGATACTCAATAATATTTAATGGAACACTGGCTGATTTGATCTTCAATTCAATTAAAATATTCCGTTAAACTATTGATATTTAAATATTTGAGTGATTTATGGTGATTTAAGATTTGCATTAATAAGCGAAATTATTGCAACTAGTGCATTATCAAAAATAAGTGATACTTGTTTCACAAATTTCCAGAGCAATGGTATTTGATTTATAATATCCCGAGACCACTTAACTTACATGTAACTGTATGTTGATTAATGGTTCATCAATACATAATAGGATGTTTAGAGCCCAAAGATAAGAGTAGGATATATAAGAATCTGGGAAGGGAATACAAATAGGTTGCTGTAGTGTTTAACCTGTTCGACTCCGATAGCAGGGACAGCTCTTATATTAGTATGTAAGCCTACACTATAGTCATGTCTTATTATATTATGGGTATATAACGAAGTAAGCATACACCATAGGCAGGCCACTCAAGGTGTATACAAGTAAGTGCCAGGTCGCTCAAGGTGTATACTCGCTCAAGGTGTATACAATTAAGTACCATACACCATAGGCAGGCCACTCAAAATTAAGTACCATACACCATAGACAGGCCACTCAAGGTGTATACAATTAAGTACCATAAACCATAGGCAGGCCGCTCAAGATGTATACAATTACGTACCATACACCATAGGCAGGCCGCTCAAGGTGTATACACTTAAGTACCATACACCATAGGCAGGTCGCTCAAGGTGTATACAATTAAGTACCATACACCATAGGCAGGCCGCTCAAGGTGTATACACTTAAGTACCATACACCATAGGCAGGTCGCTCAAGGTGTATACAATTAAGTACCATACACCATAGGCAGGTCGCTCAATGTGTATACAATTAAGTACCATACACCATAGGCAGGCCGCTCAAGGTGTATACAAGTAAGTGCCAGGTCGCTCAAGGTGTATACTCGCTCAAGGTGTATACAATTAAGTACCATACACCATAGGCAGGCCACTCAAAATTAAGTACCATACACCATAGACAGGCCACTCAAGGTGTATACAATTAAGTACCATAAACCATAGGCAGGCCGCTCAAGATGTATACAATTACGTACCATACACCATAGGCAGGCCGCTCAAGGTGTATACACTTAAGTACCATACACCATAGGCAGGCCGCTCAAGGTGTATACACTTAAGTACCATACACCATAGGCAGGTCGCTCAAGGTGTATACAATTAAGTACCATACACCATAGGCAGGTCGCTCAAGGTGTATACACTTAAGTACCATACACCATAGGCAGGTCGCTCAAGGTGTATACAATAAAGAACCATACACCATAGGCAGGCCGCTCAAGGTGTATACACTTAAGTACCATACACCATAGGCAGGTCGCTCAAGGTGTATACAATTAAGTACCATACACCATAGGCAGGCCGCTCAAGGTGTATACTCGCTCTAGGTGTATACACTTAAGTACCATACACCATAGGCAGGTCGCTCAAGGTGTATACACTTAAGTACCATACACCATAGGCAGGTCGCTCAAGGTGTATACAATTAAGTACCATACACCATAGGCAGGCCGCTCAAGGTGTATACTCGCTCTAGGTGTATACACTTAAGTACCATACACCATAGGCAGGCCGCTCAAGGTGTATACAATTAAGTACCATACACCATAGGCAGGCCGCTCAAGGTGTATACACTTAAGTACCATACACTATAGGCAGGTCGCTCAAGGTGTATACACTTAAGTACCATACACCATAGGCAGGCCGCTCAAGGTGTATACACTTAAGTACCATACACCATAGGCAGGTCGCTCAAGGTGTATACAATTAAGTACCATACACCATAGGCAGGCCGCTCAAGGTGTATACTCGCTCTAGGTGTATACACTTAAGTACCATACACCATAGGCAGGCCGCTCAAGGTGTATACAATTAAGTACCATACACCATAGGCAGGCCGCTCAAGATGTATACACTTAAGTACCATACACCATAGGCAGGTCGCTCAAGGTGTATACACTTAAGTACCATACACCATAGGCAGGTCGCTCAATGTGTATACACTTAAGTACCATACATCATAGGCAGGTCGCTCAAGGTGTATACAATTAATTACCATACACCATAGGCAGGCCGCTCAAGGTGTATACACTTAAGTACCATACACCATAGGCAGGTCGCTCAAGGTGTATACACTTAAGTACCATACACCATAGGCAGGTCGCTCAAGGTGTATACACTTAAGTACCATACACCATAGGCAGGTCGCTCAAGGTGTATACACTTAAGTACCATACACCATAGGCAGGTCGCTCAAGGTGTATACACTTAAGTACCATACACCATAGGCAGGTCGCTCAAGGTGTATACAATTAAGTACCATACACCATAGGCAGGTCGCTCAAGGTGTATACACTTAAGTACCATACACCATAGGCAGGTCGCTCAAGGTGTATACACTTAAGTACCATACACCATAGGCAGGTCGCTCAAGGTGTATACACTTAAGTACCATACACCATAGGCAGGTCGCTCAAGGTGTATACAATTAAGTACCATACACCATAGGCAGGTCGCTCAAGGTGTATACAATTAAGTACCATACACCATAGGCAGGCCGCTCAAGGTGTATACTCGCTCTAGGTGTATACACTTAAGTACCATACACCATAGGCAGGCCGCTCAAGGTGTATACAATTAAGTACAATACACCATAGGCAGGCCACTCAAGGTATACAATTAAGTACCATACACCATAGGCAGGTCGCTCAAGGTGTATACAATTAAGTACCATACACCATAGGCAGGTCGCTCAAGGTGTATACACTTAAGTACCATACACCATAGGCAGGTCGCTCAAGGTGTATACAATTAAGTACCATACACCATAGGCAGGTCGCTCAAGGTGTATACAATTAAGTACCATACACCATAGGCAGGCCGCTCAAGGTGTATACTCGCTCTAGGTGTATACACTTAAGTACCATACACCATAGGCAGGCCGCTCAAGGTGTATACAATTAAGTACAATACACCATAGGCAGGCCACTCAAGGTGTATACAATTAAGTACCATACACCATAGGCAGGTCGCTCAAGGTGTATAAATTAAGTACCATACACCACAGACAGGCCGCTCAAGGTGTATACAATTAAGTAGCATACACCATAGGCAGGCCACTCAAGGTGTATACAATTAAGTACCATACACCATAGGCAGGCCACTCAAGGTGTACACTTAAGTACCATACACCATAGGCAGGCCGCTCAAGGTGTATACAATTAAGTACCATACACCATAGGCAGGCCGCTCAAGGTGTATACACTTAAGTACCATACACCAGAGGCAGGCAGCTGAAGACGTATACAATTAAGTACCTTACACCATAGGCAGGCCGCTCAAGTTGTACAATTAAGTATCATACACCATAGATAGGCCGCTCAAGGTGTACAATTAAGTACCCTACACCATAGGCAGGCCGCTCAAGTTGTACAATTAAGTATCATACACCATAGATAGGCCGCTCAAGGTGTACAATTAAATACCATACACCATAGGCAGGTCGCTCAAGGTGTATACAATTAAGTACCATACACCATAGGCAGGTCGCTCAAGGTGTATACAATTAAGTACCATACACCATAGGCAGGCCGCTCAAGTTGTACAATTAAGTATCATACACCATAGATAGGCCGCTCAAGGTGTACAATTAAATACCATACACCATAGGCAGGTCGCTCAAGGTGTATACAATTAAGTACCATACATCATAGGCAGGTCGCTCAAGGTGTATACAATTAAGTACCATACACCATAGGCAGGCCGCTCAAGTTGTACAATTAAGTATCATACACCATAGATAGGCCGCTCAAGGTGTACAATTAAATACCATACACCATAGGCAGGTCGCTCAAGGTGTATACACTTAAGTACCATACACCATAGGCAGGCCGCTCAAGGTGTATACAATTAAGTACCATACACCATAGGCAGGCCGCTCAAGGTGTATACACTTAAGTACCATACACCATAGGCAGGTCGCTCAAGGTGTATACAATTAAGTACCATACACCATAGGCAGGTCGCTCAAGGTGTATACAATTAAATACCATACACCATAGGCAGGCCGCTCAAGGTGTATACTCGCTCTAGGTGAATACACTTAAGTACCATACACCATAGGCAGGCCGCTCAAGGTGTATACACTTAAGTACCATACACCATAGACAGGCCACTCAAGGTGTATACAATTAAGTACCATACACCATAGTCAGGCCGCTCAAGGTGTATACACTTAAGTACCATACACCATAGGCAGGCCGCTGAAGACGTATACAATTAAGTACCCTACACCATAGACAGGCCGCTCAAGTTGTACAATTAAGTATCATACACCATAGATAGGCCGCTCAAGGTGTACAATTAAGTACCCTACACCATAGGCAGGCCGCTCAAGTTGTACAATTAAGTATCATACACCATAGATAGGCCGCTGAAGGTGTATACAATTAAGTACCCTACACCATAGGCAGGCCGCTCAAGTTGTACAATTAAGTATCATACACCATAGATAGGCCGCTGAAG
This sequence comes from Cyrtodaria siliqua, assembly GCA_037043455.1. Lineage (NCBI taxonomy): Eukaryota > Metazoa > Mollusca > Bivalvia > Adapedonta > Hiatellidae > Cyrtodaria > Cyrtodaria siliqua. The sequence goes on from JAWPHD010000337.1 coordinate 491,672, forward strand.
GTGTATACAATTAAGTACCATACACCATAGGCAGGCCGCTCAAGTTGTACAATTAAGTATCATACACCATAGATAGGCCGCTCAAGGTGTACAATTAAATACCATACTCCATAGGCAGGCCGCTGAAGGTGTATACAATTAAGTACCATACTCCATAGGCAGGCCGCTGAAGGTGTATACAATTAAGTACCATACACCATAGGCAGGCCGCTGAAGGTGTATACAATTAAGTACCATACACCATAGGCAGGCCGCTCAAGTTGTACAATTAAGTATCATACACCATAGGCAGGCCACTCAAGGTGTATACAATTAAGTACCATACACCATAGGCAGGCCGCTCAAGGTGTATACAATTAAGTACCATACACCATAGGCAGGCCGCTCAAGGTGTATACAATTAAGTACTATACACCATAGGCAGGTCGCTCAAGGTGATTACAATTAAGTACCATACACCATAGGGGGCACTCCTCAGTTTCGCATGAATGTTCATGGTGTAAATCAGAAAGAAATCAACTAAGCATCTTTTAGGTCCATGGATGGTCTTTATAATAATTATAAAGCACGTTTGACGTTTTTCTCAGTTTTGAGTACTTCTAAGTTTATTTTGGTGTATTGCAATATGCATTCTTTGGGTTTTTTGGAGGCTATAAATAGAAAAATGTGAACCAATCAAAAATTTCCTAAAAGTAGCTAAAATGGCTGGTTTTCACTGACGGGGAGATCAGCATGGAATAACTTTTTAAAACGCCGGACTAGGTATGTAAAATTTAGCATTTCCTGATATGCAAGAGCATTATGAGTGCAGACATGACCCTGATATGTGTAGTTTTTTTATTATTATTATTTATTGACATTTGAAATATTGCTAAAATTGCATTTTTAGCATGTTTTGAGGGTGGGGTAATCTTAAAGAAATGGGACTAAAGTTGTACAGAAAATGCTTTTTGATACTTTTATTTGGTATGGAAACATGGGTTATTGTATTGTCTTCTAAGAAATGTATGACACAATGATGATGTGATTTATTTTTGCTCAAGGATTCAGGCTAAGGGCTTGTCATGGGTTTGATGATTGAGAACTGTACATTAAACTGTGGAGTGCCCCCATAGGCAGGCCACTCAAGGTGTACAGTTAAGTACCATACACCATAGGCAGGCCGCTCAAGGTGTACAATTAAGTACCATACACCATAGGCAGGCCGCTCAAGGTGTACAATTAAGTACCATACACCATAGGCAGGTCGCTCAAGGTGTATACACTTAAGTACCATACACCATAGGCAGGTCGCTCAAGGTGTACAATTAAGTACCATACACCATAGGCAAGCCACTCAGGGTGTACAATTAAGTACCATACACCATAGGCAGGTCGCTCAAGGTGTATACACTTAAGTACCATACACCATAGGCAGGTCGCTCAAGGTGTACAATTAAGTACCATACACCATAGGCAAGCCACTCAGGGTGTACAATTAAGTACCATACACCATAGGCAGGTCGCTCAAGGTGTACAATTAAGTACCATACACCATAGGCAAGCCACTCAGGGTGTACAATTAAGTACCATACACCATAGGCAGGTCGCTCAAGGTGTACAATTAAGTACCATACACCATAGGCAAGCCACTCAGGGTGTACAATTAAGTACCATACACCATAGGCAGGCGGCTCAAGGTGTATACACTTAAGTACCATACACCATAGGCAGGCCGCTCAAGGTGTACAATTAAGTACCATACACCATAGGCAGGTCGCTCAGGGTGTACAATTAAGTACCATACACCATAGGCAAGCCACTCAGGGTGTACAATTAAGTACCATACACCATAGGCAGGCCGCTCAAGGTGTACAGTTAAGTACCATACACCATAGGCAGGTCGCTCAAGGTGTACAATTAAGTACCATACACCATAGGCAAGCCACTCAGGGTGTACAATTAAGTACCATACACCATAGGCAGGCCGCTCAAGGTGTACAGTTAAGTACCATACACCATAGGCAGACCGCTCAAGGTGTTTACAATTAAGTATCATACACCATAGTCAGGCCGCTCAAGGTGTACAATTAAGTACCATACACTACAGGTGTAAACAATTAAGTACCATCCACTATAGGCAGGCCGCTCAATGTGTATACAATTAAGTAGCATACACTATATGCAGGCCGCTCAATGTGTATACAATTAAGTAGCATACACTATAGGCAGACCGCTCAAGGTGTATACAATTAAGTATCATACACTGTAGGCAGGCCGCTCAATTAAGTAACATATACTATAGGCATACCATAGGCAGACCGCTCAAGGTGTATACAATTAAGTACCATACACTACAGGTGTAAACAATTAAGTACCATCCACTATAGGCAGGCCGCTCAATGTGTATACAGTTAAGTAGCATACACTATATGCAGGCCGCTCAATGTGTATACAATTAAGTAGCATACACTATAGGCAGACCGCTCAAGGTGTATACAATTAAGTATCATACACTGTAGGCAGGCCGCTCAATTAAGTAACATATACTATAGGCATACCATAGGCAGACCGCTCAAGGTGTATACAATTAAGTACCATACACTATAGGTGTATACAATTAAGTACCATACACTATAGGCAGGTCGCATTCAAGTTCTTATATATATATAGCAACCAAGAGCGAGTGTACGCGTTTACAACAATATCTAATATCTCGTGTAATTACCGTTTGACTGTCACATCTGAGTGTTTCCTCGTCTTTGATACACTCGATGTCTTTTCGGCGTTTTATTTGCGCGACTTTCTTATATGTTGGATGAAGGCTATGTTTACGTATTTCCATTATTTCTCACACCACTACCGAACAAGTACTTCAGGGACGATAGCGATCTTTGTGAAAGCTGACTGACACCTCTTGTATTTGCTATTATTGCTTCCACGAAACAATCCTTCAACACATTCGTCGTTTTAGAGACAGATATTGGATTAAAGTATAAATGATAGTTGCTACTTACTTGATTGCTGAGTTAAGGGCCGTTATGTACAGAGGAGACTGTATTGCTTATAAAGCGATGTAATCGATGAGTGAAGGTTTTGCCTTGATTAATGTCATCCGAGCAAACAAATTCAAACAAACACCTACTGTTGTTAAGTAATCAGAATATCGTCAGTTTTGTTTAAAGTTTCAATAACTGTATTTCAAAGTTGTCTTGTTATTCCCATGATGCAAGCATTTAATTCATTTCATTTTCGAATAAATTCCCAGGTTCCGGTTTGCAGATATCTCTTTTTTAAAAATAGTTTAAAACACATTTATTGATATTTTATGAATATATGTTTAGTTTTGTTTAGTTTATTTTCAAATTTCTAGTAGGCTAACAGCCCATGGGGATATACATTCAATTATACATATATGACTGACAGTTAAACTCAGTGTTCAAATTAAACAAGACATAGTACACGTCTCACAACACAATTAATTTTCCCACAGGGTCCCATTGTAATGTTTTTGTTCGTGCCATAATTAGAGGTTATTAACTGGGGGAGGTGTGCCTCTTTGTGATAATGGCCCGAGATAGGGGGCTTTAGCTCGAAGGCCTCTATCAAGAGGCACAGCTTCCCCTGTTAATGATCTGTTTATTACATGTGTAACCAAAACAATATTATCTTGGATAGATTATTAGATCTAAATTGCGCAAAGTAAAACTACTTTTTATCTACTTGTGTATTTTTGTTAAATATGACTTTTTTATTTAGATCCATTTTTATTCATTGATTTACAAGAATAAAATAAACGTATGACGTTAATATATCTCACTCATAGGATGTGCCATTTGAAATAGGCAATTCGTTACCTTGTTCCCAAGCCACCAATTCACCCCTCTTAATTAAAATTACACTGAAACGTTTTTATTCCACGGCATTGACTTTGTCATTTTTCTGTTTACGTTTTAGAAGAATGGAAATTCCAAAAATGGCATTTGGTTTCGCAAATATAATTTAAGGATAAAAAGGTAGGAGATTAATTATTTTTTCACATCATTTATTGTTTCCTTGATGACTTTTATTTGAAATGTAATTGAGACCCGAACAGCAGTAAAGACAGTTCGATCAAAAACAGCAACGCCATTGATAATGTACATGTATAGTGTAACATGTTAAAGCTATCACACCATCGCAAACAATATTTAGGTACGTAGTATATGGTCGTCTCTTCGTCGGTAAACGGGTCAGCATTATCTTCGAATTCCTGTGGTATTTGCATATGCAAATGATTGCTAATTTGGTTTCCAATTCCAAATTACGCCTTTCAAGGCTGGGGTAGACGAAAAGCAGAACAAACGGCCAACTATGTACTGGATTCCCAAATTACATAAACATCCGTATATGGCCCGCTTTATTTCGAATTCTAGTGCCTGCACCACCACAAACATCTCCGAACTTTTATCTTCTTGTCTTACTGCCGTTAAAGATAACATTAAACACTATAATGCTGAAACTATGAAAACTCTGGGATCAATTTATGTTGGACTATTAAATCAAAGTACTGAGAATGCAAGGTATGATAGGAAAGACAGTACGAATATTTGCACGATTGCTGGACATATTACATTTGACATAGTTTTAGCCAACTTGGTGATCTTGGGCGACCTACATAAATCTTAGAGGGTCGATCCATTCCAAATATTTTGTGATAAATTGTCATTAAACTGTTTCACATCTAGACTAGAATATTATTTTATGAAATTGCTGATGGATAGACAGATTTGTGTTTTATGGCCAACCTTTCACTCAAGATGACCTCCATGTTTAAAATTATGTCATTTACAGAGTGGCGTGTATTAAGGAACAAGACGCACAAGAGGGCCTGAATCACTCTACTGGCTTGAATAGTCAATAGATTTTACAAGAAACCGTCACTTTTATTTTACGGTTTTCACGTCGTAACGTCGTATTTTCGGCCTGTAAAAAATGACTGCATATTTTCTTCTCTTAATAAAAAAGAAAGAAATTAAATCAATATCTCCTTAATATTTTACGGAGCATAAAGAACATTTTATGTATTTTCCATTTCTATATAAATTAATTCAATGATACTGATGATAAGTACTCTTTGAACCACTTATCTGCGGAAATCATCATAATTCAAAGTGTAACAAAATGACCACCTTTTTATAAAGCGTTATAAAAAAAACACAATTAATTTATTTTCTAATAAATGTGCATTAATGGTTAGAACAAAATATGTGTAGTATTCAAAATTAATTACCTGTACGCTCCATTTTATCACAAAGCGCACTAAAATAAGGTAATGTCTAAAAAAAATCGCCACACAAAGAACAACATTTTTGGCCTGTAACAATAATTAAAGCGTTTTTTTTACTAACGGCAGTCAGGGAGTAAGTATACAGGGAGAAGAAACGGGTTCATAAACGCTCTAGTTTATCGATTTATGTTGTCGCGCTAGAACGCCGCCATTTACTATTTTATCGATACAGGTAAATCGATCGTTAGCGCGTTACATTTGAAAAGTTAAAATTTCAGCCAACATCTCAAATTAGGCAGTTTTTACAGCCTCCTTTTTACGGCTTTCTGTTATAATCAACATCACGAAATTACCTTCTTGACAAAGATAAATATGTCTACTATTCACTTTTTGTTATTATTAATGCCAAATATAACCCATACTTCGTATCTCGTTTGCAATAGCTCCACACCATTTTTAATTTGAAAAATTAAAAAGTTCAGATGATTTCTCACAAGGCACATTTCCATCACCCCTTTTTAGGCTTTGTCTTATAATCACCACCCTGCAATTACCTTCTTGATAAATATAAATATGTCTACTATTCACTTTTTGTTATTATTAATGCCTAAATAATGTATACTTACTCCCTGCGGCAGTTTAGACAATTACACTATTATGGACTTGCCAAGAAGTTTGTGAAGCACTCATTTTCCTATTAGATAATATTTTCCTCAGGCATGGAACTACCGTTTACAGACAAAGTGTTGGTATCCCTATGGGTACGAACTATGAAACTCTTGTCGCAGATTTGTTCTTGTATTGCTATGAAAGATGAAAGAGATTTCATTCTGAGTCTTTCATCCGATACTCAGGCATATGTAATTGAAGCCTTTGATGACACCTCTGGGTATTAAGATGACATATTGAACATTGACAATCCTTTCTTTTCTATTATGGTTAATACTATCTATCATAATCTGCTAATAGTGCAATAAAAATAAAATTGAAAAAAACCCCGTTGAACTGCGGACTAATTGCAGCAGAAATGTTTACAGCATATGAAAGCCTAGAAATTTAGCTTTAACAGACTAAAAATTAAACAAAATTACCGATGGATCATCCTTGATCATTGTTCTAGAACATTTGTTCTTAAAATGTTCAATCATTTTTAAGAACAGTTCTTGTCCATTTAACGCACTCAGTTGCTTCTTAAACTGTTTTTGAAATGTTCTGGAACAAATTTAGAACCGTTCCAGAACTTGTATCAAGAGGACATGTTCTTAAAGTGTTCTAATACCGTTCTTAAACAATATCAGGAATAATTTAAGAACAGTTCAGGAACTATTTATGTATAAAATAAATAAAACAAATGTAAGAACTAATTAAGAACACTTTAAGAACCCTTGATGTTCATAAACTGTTTTTCATTTGTTCTTGAAATTGCTAAAGAACTAATTAAGAACAGTTTAAGAACATTTCTTGAAATTGGGTAGAGTACTGTTCCTTTGTTTCCAGCACCATGAGCTTGACATTTATAATTATATTTGGAAATATGATAAATTTGATAATAACAGAGATTAAAGTCGGATATTTCAAAATGAATTGGAACATAAGAGGTAAGAATACATGAAGTACACTAATATGTCTTTTTTATTCAACAAAACCTACACAACAACAGGATTAATAAGCAAATTGTTGGTGTAAAGAGTGGGTGGGGTAAGGTAATTAGACCATGGTTCTGAAAACAAAATGTGTATTCACTTTTGTGGAGAGATCCAATTTTTCACCAATTTACTAAGGTAATTTTGGAAAAAAGGACATATCAAAATAAGAAAAGAAAAATTGTGTTTATCACAGTTTACAAGAAATTTACAATCAACAATCTGAACTTGTTTATATGCATACATTCCATTCTAAAAATAAAGTTTCATTCATGAACTGGTCTTGAACGGTTCAAGAAATGTTCATGAAATGTTCTTCATCTGTTCTAGAAGAGTTCAGATACAGTTCTTAAACGTTAAATGAGACAAAATTTCTGGAACTATCGTTCTTGAACCATTCAAGAACAGAAGTTCTAGACAGAAGTTCTTGAACGGTTCAGGGATACTTGTTCAAGAACTAAAGTTCTAGAATAGTTCTGGAACTTGTTCTTGAACCGTTCAAAAACGATAGTTCCGGACAATTTGTTTCATCTAACGTTCAAGAAAGGTATCTAAATTGTTCTAGAACGTATGCAGAACATTTCATGAGCAGTTCTAGAACAATTATCCAGAACCGCTCTAGAACAGTTCTTGAACAGTTCCAGAAAATTTCGCTGGGGCAGACTACTCCTTCACTTAAAATTTTGCATTTGAAACTTTGCACTTTTCGTATAATCCTTTTAGATTAAAGTTTACTTAGATTGGCAATTAGACAGGTTTAATGGGGGATTCACTTTACATACCTTCATTTGTCATAATAAGTGCAACTTTGAACATAGAATGTACATAAATGTCATTTAATCATATTTTTTTCTGACAAAAATGCATGTTGAATTACCCCACCCACCAAAATCACAATGTAATGAATGAATGAATGGTGTTTTATGGCACGTTGAAACATAAATAGGTCAAATTGTGCGCAAAAACTGATGAAAGAAGGAAAAATGAAGTAGTAATTGAACATTAATGTAAACGTATAAAGATAAAACTATTTACAAATGAGGGAGGATATGGTAGTAATATAAACTATGTATATATGTAAATCAACAAATGCCCGTCAACGAGTGTGTAAACAAGTAAATATATACAATAACCTATTATAACGATTCATAAATATAGATATAAAAATCGAACAGGAAAAGCAGCATTCAAGGATGTCCGACAGTCAACCACAAACACACAGAGAAACAAAGAACACATTTAAAACTGAATAAAAGACCAAATAAGACATCACAAACACAAAAGGATTGACAATAGGGCTACCGCATTGGAACGGTCAGTAGCAAAAAATGCTGCTGGGGTTTAAACCAGGTTCTAGGGTGCACCAAACCTCACACTTACCATACTGTCAACCCAATAAAACGGGACAGTGTAAATAAAGAAATATCCGCCATGAACTATTCTCTAACCAACAACCCAGCATTAATAGGCAATATAAGTAAAACACAAGATGCTCGTGTATATATAAATACAAAACAACAATAGCCTAGAAAGCCACAAAGAAGGTATTCTAATTTCTTTCAGAAAAACTAAAAACAAGACTAAAATATATAGTATCAAATAACTCTTTCATAGTATTAACTGTTTAGTATCTTTGTCGCATAGGATCAAAGTCTACACATTCCAACAAGATATGTTTGACCGTTAACGGTGCAAAACAGGATATACATTCTGGTAATTGCTCACCTTTTAATAAATATGAATGAGTATAACGTGCATGCCCTGTCCTGCACCGGGCTAGGACAACTTCTTCTCGACGAATGGGTCTACTAGAAGGACGCCATTCTCCGAGTAACGGTTTAATTGAAATGAGTTGATTGTTCACTGACAAATCCCAAGCGGCTTGATAAGAGTTACGGATATATGTGTTGATACTACTTGTAAAATCAGTATAAGGTAATTTGGCATTAGATATATGTAAACCTAATGCTGCCTTAGGAGCACTATCAGCTCTATCATTACCACGTATTCCTACATGGCTTGGAAGCCAGCAGGAAATGATAACATTATCAACTATAAGAGATTTGTGTTTTTCTCAAAGCTGAAGCACATATTATCCAGATCTTGAAAAGATGAAAGGGAATCGGAAAAGATAACACAATGATCATCGTCAGATACCCGAATATAGTTCAATTGCCTTAAGTTCAGCTGAAAAGATAAAGGCCTTGTCAGGCAGGGGCTCTTTATTCTGTGTGTGTGAACAACAGCTGCTGCAGCTACATTATCTCCATCTTTCGAATCATCTGTGTATATATGTTTAAAGTTACTGTATTTCGATTTAATTTCGTTAAATTTGCTTTGAAAGATGGTAGAATCTGCACTGGATTTGTTACAAAGATCAAAAATAATTGTTGGTGTTTCCAAAGTCCACGGTGGAATTTGTGGTACTTTGTACTTGGCAATCAAATTTAGGTCGATTTCAGTGTCTCTTAATTTTGGTTTAAAACGAAGTGACCTTCGGTTTTCGATCAAAAGGAGGTTCATAACCAGGATTAAAAACATTATGGAAAGTTGGGTTTGAAGGGTTAGATTGTAATTTAATGGTATACTGAAGGGCTAATTTGTCCCGTCTATGAGACAGTGATGGTTCATTAGCTGCAACATATAGACTTTCGGCTGGTGATGTACCGAAGTTTGAAGTTTAAGGAGATTGTCGGAGCGTGATGTTTTGGCACACTCAACAAGAAGTTTTACAATTTGAGTTTTTTAACACTCCTTGGCTCACCGGCGATGCCAAGTAAAGCCTTGGAGATGGCAAAAGGAGAGAGTCTAGTGATAGGTTTGCCATCCTCTAGAGAGATAAATATTGAGGAAACGATGCCAATTTAAATGAGAAATATCCTCATCAGATTTAGATTCTTCTCTAAATCGTTTAAAAACAGTAGGAGTAGTGTTTTGTGCGTGTTTGGGTCCCATAATGGGGAATTGACAATTATTCTCCACGCTTCTCACCTCGGAGTCCAACAAGGGGACATTTGCTGTGGATATCCGACATACAAATGCCAAGAATACGAGAAGAGTATACTCATATAAAACTAACGAGACCCCCATACCAGCCAGCGGACATAACACTTGACTAAAAAGTCGAAGAGCCGCACTTATGTTCCGCCTAAAAGTAAAAGTGGCATGAGTATAGCCATATAACGTTCAGCAATACATGATTAACCCTAGCGCCACCGCCATAAAGGAAGCTTTCTACATTATGTTTAAAGAGAACAAAATAAAAGGGGAGTAAGATATTAAACGAGAGGGATTGAGAGAGATGTGAATTAAACAAGAATCTAGATCCCGTATAGCTGGCGTGACAAACCGATTGATCAGATCGGGTCAGTTTGACCGCCCGTCTAGTTGAAGTCCGGATCAAAGTGGTGTGTTGTAACGCGGAGATAACTACCAGATCTCCACGTCACTCAACCACCAGGATTCCCTTCTACAACGACACGGGTCGCCACCCACGGTCAACAGATGGGTTACTTTT